>CM028348.1:46200002-46800002 GCA_016618105.1 Dendrobium huoshanense
GGAAGTAAAGAAAGTCTAGAAATTCTTTCCTAGCTCCTCCTCCGTAAGGGATGAAAGTGTTGTAACCCTTGAGGAGGCAGATTTTAATGAATTAATGGAATTACCTTTCGACTACTTCCCTGTTTGTGTGAAAAATACTTTCTCTAAAGGTTCTGTACCATACCGATGGACTAGGGGTCAGGCTAGATACCACGAAAATATTTGAAAAATAAAAATTAAGGATAATCCTACAAGTGGTATGGGCTTTGGAACTGTTAGTTCATTCGATGACGATGACTATTGCCTAATGATAACTTACCATCTTGAATCGCCAAATATCCCTGCAGATCCTTTTCTGTCCTCTTGATGGACTCTGTTTGGAGACTTTAGATGATCCTGATGATCTTCAAGTTCGGGATGCACCCCTCGAATTAGAAGAAGAAATCAAATCGACAGTCGATGAATTAAAAGAAGTTAACCTGGGAACCGATGACGATCCCCGTCCAACCTTTATAAGTGCTCTATTGAGCGAGGGTAAAACCCAAGATTTGATCCAACTTTTATCTGAGTTTAGGGATTGCTTTGCCTAAACATACGACGAAATGTCAGGTTTACCTACTGAGGTAGTAGTTCATAAACTTGGAGTTCGGCATGATGTCATTCCTGTCAAACAAGCTCCTCGACGCATGCGCTTAGAAATCGAACAACAAGTCATTTCTGAGGTTAAGAAATTGGCTGAAGTCGGGTTTATTCGGGAGGAACAATACCCCTCTTGGGTAGCCAGCGTCGTGCCGGTCCGAAAGAAGAATGGTCAAATCCGGATTTGTGTCGATTTTAGGGATATGAATAAGGCATGTCCCAAAGATGAGTTCCCTTTACCAATACCAGAACTCATGGTGGACATTGTCTCCTCACATGCCATTTTCTCATTCATGGATGGCTCATCGGGTTATAACCAAATCAAGATGGCCCTAGAAGACGAGAGAAATACGGCATTCAGAATCCCTATTGGAATCTTTTGTTATAAGGTGATGCCATTTGGCTTAAAAAATGCCGGAGCAACCTACCAACGGGCCATGACCCGTATCTTTGACGACTTAATTCACAATCAAGTTGAGTGCTATATTGACTATTTAGTTGTCAAGAGCAAGGTCAAAGAGGCTCACATGTATGACTTAAGAGTTGTTTTTGAACGGTTGCGCCGCTACGATTTGAAAATGAATCCCTTGAAGTGTGCCTTTGGTGTCACCTCAGGTAAGTTCTTAGGATTCGTAGTGAGGCACTGCGGAATCGAGATCGACCCTGCTAAAATTGAAGCCATCTTGGATATGCCATCTCCTAAGAGCCTTACCCAGTTAAGGTCTCTATAAGGTAGATTGGCGTATATAAGGAGGTTTATTTCCAATATTTTTGGGAGATGTCAACCCTTTTCTGTCCTTGCGAAGAAAGACGCTAAGTTCGTATGGGACGAGAAGTGCCAAAATGCTTTCGATAACATTAAACAATATCTTTCTAATCCGCCAATTTTGGCAGCTCCAAGTCCGGGAAAGCCGTTAATTCTCTACACTGCAGCCTTAGATGAGTCTTTAGGCGCCCTGTTAGCTCAAGTCAACGACGAAGGGAAAGAGAATGCTCTCTATTACCTTAGTCGAAGACTTATTCCTATTGAAATTCGATACCCGTCAATTGAGAAGCATTATCTTGCTCTAGTTTTTGCAACTCAGAAACTGAGGCACTACATGCTCTCCCACTCAATCAGTTTAATTTCAAGAGTTAATCCTTTACAATATCTTATGACCCGACCTACGTTGTCAGGATGCTTAGCTCGTTGGTCTATGATATTGTTGCAATGCAATTTGAGATTACTTTCACTCCTCTTCGTACTGTGAAAGGACAAGTTGTCGCCGATTTTTTGGCAGCACACCCGCTGCCGGCAGATTCTCCTCTGAACGATGATCTACCCGACGAACAAATCACGAGTTTGAGGGAATCTGGCGAGGCCATCTGGGAATTGTATTTTGATGGGGCAGCATCCTCTCGTAGGAATGCAACCCAATAATCTGTAATTCCTGGAAAGGTTGGAGTCGGTCTAATTTTCATAACGCCAGAAAAAGGAATGATGCATTTTTCCTACCATTTATCAGAGCCCTGCACAAATAACGAAGCAGAATACGAAACTCTGATAACCGATTTGGAACTTGCAATTTTAATGGAAATTAAAGAGATTAAGATCTTTGGAGATTCCCAGTTAGTTATTAACTAAGTGGCTGGAACTTATAAAGTCTTGAATCCTAATCTCCTAAGATATCACCAGTATACACTTCACTTGTTGGAACAAATTCCTACTGCTACTTTGTATAGGGTTCCCCGTGGAAGCAATTCCGCGGCAGATGCCTTAGAGATTCAGGGTCGTAAAGCCCTCTCTCTTATAGATTTGGAACACATAAGTAAGGCTCCCATTCAGATCCTTTCTGCCTCTTTGACAACCGACGAAGAAGGCGATTGGAGATGACCCTTAGTTGACTACTTTAAAGAAGGGAAGCTTCCCCAGGATAAATCACTCTCCAACCATATTAAGAAACGTGCCCTATCATACACATTAGTCAACAATTTGTTGTACCGTCGGTCCTTCGATCACATGTAGCTGCGCTGCTTGGACAAGCGAGAAGCCCTGAAGATTGTTAATGAGGTTCATTCGGGACTATGTGGTGCACATCAACCGGGTCCAAAAATTAAATTGAGGATTAAAAGACTTGGATACTACTGGCCTACAATGATAGACGATTGCATGAATACTGCAAAGTACTATCATCAATGTCAGGTCCATGGTGTGGTTTTACATCAGCCGCCTAATATGTTACACCCTACGATAGCCTCGTGGCCCTTCGAGAGTTGGGGCACAGATATCATTGGGCCGATTGACCCTCCCTCCGCGAGAAGTCATCGTTTCATATTAGCAGCAACTGATTACTTTTCAAAGTGGGTGGAAGCAATTATTCCCCTACGTAATATAACATCACACCATGTCTTAAAATTCTTTCGTGACCATATCGTATATCGATTCGGCGTACCCCACAGAATCATATCCGGTAATGGGTCCGCATTCAAGTCTACAAAAATCAACAGTTTTGTAAGGCACCATAATATTGATTGGAGATACTCGAAGATCTATTACCCTCGGGCAAATGGATTGGCCGAGGCCTTCAACAAAACCTTGGTGCAAATTGTTAAAAAGACCCTTGATGATAACAAACGACAGTGGGATGAGCGGTTGGTGGAAGCTTTATGGGCTTACCGTACCACTTATAGAACCCCGACCCAATCCACACTGTTTGCACTAGTGTATGGATCTGAGGCCGTTCTACCCTTGGAAATACAAATCCCTTCGCTCAGGATTGCAGTTCAGAATCAAATCACAAATGAACAGAATGCAAAACTGCAGTTGGAAGAACTCGAAGGCCTTGAAGAGCGACGTCTCCAAGCTCAACAAAGTTTATAGTTATATAAGTCCCGTATGGTTCAAGCCCATGATAAACTAGTGCGACCTAGGACATTCCAAGCAGGAGACTTGGTGTTGGTCCTTCGGAGGCCTATCTTAGCCCATCGAAAATTGGGAGGCAAATTTGAACCTACTTGGGAAGGACCATTCACTATAGAGACTGTCTACGAAGGAGGCTCGTATTAGTTAGTAGATTGTAAAGGAAACCACCCAATGCTACCTGTCAATGGACGTTTCCTTAAGAAATACTATGCTTGATGTAGCTCATCTTATCAATTAATAAAATTTCCCTTTCTTAATGCGCAACTCGATTCTTTCCTTTTTAAGTTCTTTCACCTCTTAACGCTCTTCGCATTCTCCTTAGGGTCGGACCGTTCCCTCCCTTAGGATCGCACCTCGCTAGTGGTAGACTACGCCCTCAGTGGCACCACCCTAGCATTTGACTCGGGGATTAGTGGTGGAGTATGCCTTTCGTGGCACCATCCTGATTCCCATTCGTTAGTGGTGGAGTACGCCCTTCATGGCACCATCCTAGTTTGCCAGTTTCAGTCCTCTGTGTGGAGCAAGTTTTCTCCCCACATGACCATTCGCTAGTGGTGGAGTACGCTCTTCGTGGCACCATCCTAGATTGCCAGTTTCGGTCCTCTATGTGGAGCAAGTTTCCTCCCCACATGACCATTCGCTAGTGGTGGAGTACGCCCTTCGTGGCACATTCTAGTTTGCCAGTTTTGGTCCTCTGTGTGGAGCAAGTTTCCTCCCCACATGACCATTCGCTAATGGTGGAGTACACCCTTCGTGGCACCATCCTAGTTTGCCAGTTTCGGTCCTCTGTGTGGAGCAAGTTTTCTCCCCGCATGACCACTCGCTAGTGGTGGAGTACTCCCTTCGTGGCACCATCCTAGTTTGCCAGTTTCAGTCCTCTGTGTGGAGCAAGTTTCCTCCCCACATGACCATTCGCTAGTGGTGGAGTACGCCCTTCGTGACACCATCCTAGTTTGCCAGTTAATTTGCCTATTAGGATTAAGTCTTCTATCAGCATCCTATAGACCTGAGGTTGAGTGATGCCCTTCCTTAGACCCAAGGTCAGGTATTTCCTACCTTGGTTTCCAGTTGATCCATCTACTAGGAGTAAGTCTTCTATCAGCATCCTGTAGACCTAAGGGTGGGTGATGCCCTTCCTTAGACCCAAAGCTAGGTATTCCCTACTTTGGTTTCAGTTAATCTGCCTATTTGGAGTAAGTCTTCTATCAGCATCCTATAGGCCTAAGGTTGGGTGATGCCTTTCCTTAGACCCAAGGTCAGGTATTCCCTACCTTGGTTTCTCCAGTTCCTTGTCTACTAGGAGTAAGTCTTCTATCAGCATCATGTAGACCTAAAGTTGGGTGACGCCCTTCCTTAGACTCAGGGTTAGGTATTCCCTACCTTGATTTCACAAGTTTTCCTTGTCTAATAGGTGTAAGCCTTCCATTAGCATCCTATAGGCTCGAGGTTGGGAGATCACCTCCCTTCCATCCTTAAGATTCTACTTCTATTCGGTCAACGCCAATGTGTGCAGCAGAAGTTCCTTCTACCACACACATTGGGGGTCCATTTGTTGACCTTATTTTTGGTATGAGGTTACTAAGGCCCTTCCAAACTACAGATTAATTCTATATCCATGATCCACTCTAGACCTTAGGATCCTTTCCTAGAGCCAGACCCTAGGGCCTACTCTAAAGCCTAGGGTTCCCTTAGATCCTAGATCCTAAAACCCCTCTAGATCTTGGGACCAATCTAGAATCAAATCAATTCTCACCCTTGATCAACTTCAACCTAAAGTCAATTCCTACCTTTGATCAACTCCAACTTCAATTTAATTCCTATCTTTGATCAATCTAAATCTCAAACTTCATTCAACTCAAACCCTAATTAATTCAAATTTCAAACATATCCAAACTTTGATTCAATCCACTTGAGAATCCAAAATTTAACATAGACTTTGATCCTACCTTCGACCTAGCTTTGATTCAATCCATTCATTAACAATCACCACATTATTATAAATGATTTGGATATTCCAATCACTCAAACTTGAAATCCATTCCAAATCCAGAAATCTAGGCTCAAATCCAAAGTCTTGAGGCCTTGTTCTAAACACCTTTTTTAAAGATTTTTCAAACATTTCAAAACCCAGTCAAATGGCCTCTGATCAAGGGTCTATCACTTTCAAAGTGATAAGACATGTCTTTAGAGGCTACCCTCCAATTTTGAGCCCATTCTGAGGCCTCTAACCCCACAATCTGAGTTAAAATCCAAGAGCTGTAAAACCTTCAAATATTTACAGCCCATGTCACTAAACCTAACCCCTTGAATATTTTGATCTTGGAGCCCTTATCAAAGCCTCCAATCACTTCCAGACTCTTGATCTTAACCCACTGAGAAGTAAACTGCATTTTTCAGATCTATTTTTGACCCTAGTTGACCAATAGGTCATAATTGACCAAAATACCCTTATGGGATTTCAAATGGCCATTTCAAATCAAATCAAATCCAAACTCTTTGAAATCACTTCTCATGAATTTCAAATATTAAACTCAACTTGTTGAACTCAAACAAAGACCTTGGGTAAACCTGGTTGACCAAGTCAACCAAGTTTGACCCATGGACCCATACACCCCCCTTCTTTCAAATTTTTGAATCAAGTCCATTCCAAGTCCTTTGAATGCATGGGATGACCCCTTAGGTACCCAAGAGACCCCTCTTGGTGACCCAAGCCTTGGGGTCACTTGGGTTAGCCATATGGCTTGACCCAAGAGACCAAAGAGAGGCCTCCATTGAGCCATCTTTTGATCTTAATCAAATTGAATCCAAATCAAGGTGCTATTGAGTTCCCATTCACCCAATACACCTTCCTTGATCAGCCCAACCCTTGGGCTCACTTTGGTCAAGAGTTAGGCTAACCCAAAGTGACCAAAAGCACTTGGGATTGAGCCAACTCTCAACCTAAGCCCAATTGAACTTGACCAACACCTCCCGTAGGTGGCCCTAGGTCCATTACACCCCCTCCAGCCAGCCCATGCCTTAGGCTAGCTTGACTCAAGAGTTAGGCTAACCCAAAGTAGTCAAAAACACTTGGACCCGAGCTATCTTCCAGCTCAGATCAAATTGGACCCAATTTCCACTTGCATTGGGTGCATCAGACCCAGACCCACTTCCCACCTCAAGCCCAGGGTCTGGCCTGACCTGGGTTGAGCCCAAATCGACCCGAACCGAGCAAGTTTGGATCAACCGAGCCACCTTTTAACCCAGATCAAATTGGACCCAATTGTCACCAGCATTGGATGCACCGGACCCAGACCTACCTCCCATACCAAACCTAGGGTTTGACCTGACTTGGATCGAGCTCAATTCGACTCGAATCGAGCAGGTTTGGGTCTAACCCAACCACCAGTCCAATCCAGGCCTCCCCAGACCAAATTGACTTCACCCTTGGCTCCAGCATGTCCCCATCGATCTCCCCTGGTCAACCCGACCCAGACCATGGCCAGCGGCGGTCGGAGCCAATGGAATTTGAGTTCCGGTGGCCCACCGGTTTGATCTCCACGATCCCCCCTAGACGTCGCCATCGTCCACCTGGCAGCGATCCGAGCCTTCCCCAGTTCAATCTCGACCGTCCAAGCTCCCGAAGGGTGGCCGAATACCCCCGAGCTCGCCAAACCTCACGAGGCATTGGCATTCGCTCTCGCTTGATCCCTAGAGCTCCTTCAAACTCTAGAAGCTTCCTTCGAGCCCAGAGATTGATCCCTCCTTCCGTTCGAGCAAGCGCCCATGAAAGCTTCCTAATAGAGAAGCTCATTCGTTGAGGCCTTCTCTGCGGTAATCTCTCCATCCCAAGCTCCCTAGCTAGGTAGTTTGGTCAAGTGTAAGGGAACCTTCACCCCAACGGATCTCCACCGTTGGATTGAAGGTTCCCACCATCCTGATCCTCCCTGCGAAATTGCATCGGAGTTCGCCGGCGGGATCGCCCGGATCAAGCCGGAGAAGCCCTGCGATCTCGAATACGAGCGGGAGGTTGAAGATGAAATCCCAGCCGTTGATCTTGATCAATGGCTCGGATTAAATCCCGTGGTATCGGAGCGCTGTTAATCTCAGCCGTTCGATCCGCCATCCAACGGCTGTCATTAACCCGGTCGTTAACCGTTAGCGCTAATCATTGTCGGGAGAATCGACGCGCGACGCGTGGTAACGGCTGCTGACTGTGTAATTGCCGGATTAATAAATCTAGAAATTCAAGGGATCTTCAAAAATTCATAACTCCCTGCACACTTGTCTAAATTAGGTGTTCTTAGGCTCATTGGAAAGGACTCAGGGAGCACTACAAAAGCCCTATGGTTCCATACCTTGGTTAGGTCAATCTTAGGTTTAATTTCAATTTGAGCATTTTATGAATTTCTTTAAATACTTTTTAAATACATGTCCACCAGGTCTGGAATTTCGGCAGATTGAAATTGGACATGTTTCTGACATGTCCAAAATTTACCTCCCCATTTTAAGTTGTTCAAGGTCATTTTCCCTAATTTTTAAGTTTAAGGGTCATGGTTTGAGCCTTAAATTCAAGAAGGGATATAGACCTATCCAATGAGATTTATGGTGTAATTTTTGGTGTGATGATGATGTGTAGGATCAGGAGTGTAGAGCCACTGATTTTGCCCCAAACTAAGCCTAGGATAGACCCCCATAGTGATTTGAACGTGACTTAGAGCTCACCTTGGGTGGTTTGGTTAGCCACCTTAGAGTACTCCAATTGAGCTCAAATTTGGTGGGTTTAGTCCTTAGTGTCAGGTGATCCTATGGACCAAATTTCATCAAATTTAGAGTTCATTTGGTTCCCCAAGTAGGAGCCTAAAAATTCCTTCTTAGAAATGACCTTAATCCTGATTAATTGACAATGGGCTATTTTTAACCTGTGAAATTCATTAAAATGTCCTTAATTATCCTTCATTGATCCCTCAACCAGAAAGAATTGAAACCCTCCTTGATTGATCTTTAGCTTTGTCTTAGCTTGATCCTTAGGTCATTAGAGTCTAACCAATTTATAATTAATCTTGAAAATATTAAAGATTCTCAAGAGGGTTCTAAACACTTGTTGATCCATCCTTAGGTCATTTATGACCTTTGGAATTGATCTCAAGAAATTTAGGGCTCATTTGGGTTCAAATCCTTAAGTAGACCCTTTAGCCATGGTAATTTGATAATCCCTGTGAGTGTGCAAAATTCTAAAATCACTCTTAACTTTAGGAAAATTTTGATTAATCAACTTAGTGGATAGTGGCTTCAATTAGAATTCATCACCTCCTAGAGATATTAGACCTCTATAATTTAGCTAAAACTAAGGACCCAGCATCTTAGGTGACCTTAGGTCGGAACGGGCCAGAACTTCTAAAAATCATAACTTTTGATAGAAAACTCCAAATTGAGTGTGCCACCTGCCTAATAACTCATAATTAGGTCTAGTATTTATTAAAAATCTGAAACCCTTAAGATTAATCCTAATTTTGAAAGTTGAATTTTGACCCCTTAGTTAGTGTATCCGGATAACTCTTTAAAACCTGTTAACTCCTCTAACCCTTAAAATTCTTTTAATAGGTTATTAAAATTCTCAACCAACCCATTAAAATCAGTAATCAATTCCTCTAATATTGATTCACTCCTTTAATTCCAACCAATTTAAAATAACTTAATTAACCCTGATTGCTACTGGGTAACCCAGGCCTACGAGGCTATTAGTTTAGCCCCAAGGAAGGTGAGATAAACTTCACGGCCTCGGTGTGAAACAAAGGTAGTAATCAATTAACTTTTAAAATAATTTTAAATAAAATTCCTAATTTATTAATATTTAAAGTTTAACTCAAACCTCCCTTCTAAGCCTTAACAAATCTAAAACTTTAGTCAACTTTAACAAACTACCTACTTCAGGACCTACCCCAACCGTTCAACCTTTTTACACACACTTTAGATCTCATATTCACCCTTTTGGAGATAGAAAATTTAGACCTACCCCAACCGCATAACTTTTCTGCAGAAATATTCTAGGTGCAGAAAAGTTATAATCAATTTCTTTTTCCTTATAAAATTCATCAAATTTTTCATTCTCAAATTCTCCTCTATGATCACTTTGTATAGAGATAATTTCACACCCTAGTTTTCTTTGAATCCAAGTCAAAAAATTTTTAAATTCCTCAAATACTTCACTCTTATGAAATAGAAATGTAACCCATGCGAATCTTGAGTAATCATCCACCATCACAAATTCGTATACGTTCCCTCATAGACTCATAATTCCAACTGGTCCAAAAAGATCCATATGCAAAATCTCTAAAGGTTTACTTGTTCTGAGATCCTTATTGGACTGAAAAGAGGACTTCACTTGTTTTCCTAGTTGACATGCATCACAAAGGTGACCCTTAGTAAAGTCTAGTTTAGGTATACCTCTCACTAAGTTCTTTTGGGTAATTCTCATAATATTTTTCATGCTAGAATGACAAAGTCTCCTATGCCATAACCATGACTCATTAGATACAGTTTTCAAACAAAAAGCAGTAGGAGAATTAATGCAATTTAAATCTAGCATGTAAACATTGTTTACCCTTTTACCATTCAAAACATCTTTATCATTTAGTCTTAATATGCAGCTAGTAGGAAAAAATTTTATATAATAACCCTTATCACATAGGTGGCTTATACTTAACAATTATGCTTTAAGCCTTCTACCAATAACACATTGTCTATGAACAAATTCTTAAAATTTTAAATCATACCTTCTCCCACCACCTTCCTTGCGGTGTTATCTCCAAGTGTAACCTTGCCTCCACTCCTGGCTTCTAGCGTTATGAATTGAGCAGTATCTCCAGTCATATACTTTAAACATCTGTTGTCCAGGTACCATATGCTCTCACGAGTTCTTGTGTGAGAGCGACCCTGCAAAATTATCAAATGTTAGATCTGGGAACCCAAACAAGTTTGGGTTTACCTTTTAGCAATTTATAATTAGATGCATGTATGATATGTCTAGGTTTATGCATCTTAGGTCTCCAAACCAAATTAGTTTTCATCTTCAAAGTACAGGTGTGAGCTATATGTCCAAACACTCCACAATTATTACATTTTACTTTTGAAAATGATTTTATAAGTCCTTTAAAATTCATCTGTCTTTTTAGAGATTGCATAAATTTAGGATACATAATAGGATTAGTAAAATCATCAAGTTTAGGAGGTATCCTATTATCCTTGAGAGCTTTTATCGTTAATTTGTAAAATGAATTCATATCTTTTAAAATTTGATTTAATAAATTAATTTTATATAATTTACTCTCTGATTCATCCTTAAAGTTCTTAAAATCTTTCTTGAGTTATGCATAGGATGATTTTAAATTCTCATGACTTTTATTCAAGTCATCAAACTCATCAAGTAATTTCATGTAGTTGTTATCAATCAAAGCATGATCTTTTCTAAGGATTTCATGTTCCTTTTTAAGCTCTTCCAATTCTAAACTAAGGCTAGCATGCATTTTCTTCATTTTCATATAAGATTCATGAATGTGTTCAGAAATTTCAAAAAGTTCATCATAAGTTAAGTCACATACCTCTTCTTGATCTGATTGATCAAGATTGTCGACCATTAAGCATAGATTAGTGACTTCCTCTTCCTTTTCTGTTTCTAACGAGTCTGAAGCTGAGTCCGCCCAAAAAGCTCGTTGGAACTTCTTCTTGCCCTTCTTCATAACTGGTTTCTCCTCTACATTCTCCTTGCTATGATTGGCTTTGAGTTTTGGGCAATCCGTCTTTATATGTCCAGGTTTCCTGCACTCATAGCAAATAATTTCATTTGAAACCTTGACATTTCTATTGAATTTACCTCCATTTCATTACTGACGTCTCTTCTGCTTCATCTTCAGAAAGCTTCTGAATTGTCTAGTCATCAATAATATATCGTCTTCATCCTCAGGTTGTGAGTGTTCACTCTCAAACTCTTCTACATTCAGTGCTATATTTTTCTCCCTCTGTGGTTCACCTACATCAATCTTTCTTTGGCTAACTCCTTACTCGTAAGCAATAAGCGAACTAAGAAGATTGTCAATAGAGTAAATATTTAATTCCTTAGACTCTATAATTGCAGTAATTTTAGCATCATAAGCAGTATGTAAGCAACAAATAATCTTATTAACCATTTCAGCATTTGTTAACTTTCTACCCAATGCATGTAAAGAGGTGAATATTTGTGTGAATATTGTGTACATATAAGAAATAGATTAATTTGGTTTCATGTGAAATAGTTCATAATCATGCAAAAAGATATTAAGTCTAGATTAATTAACCTCATTAGTCCTCTCATATATTATACAAAGTCTAACACATATGTCCTTTCCACTTTTATAAGTAGAAACTCGCATGTAGTCTTCTGATTTTAAAGCACAAAAGAAACTATTCAAGCATTTGGCATTAAGTTGTGCTAAGTCACGTTATTCTACTCTCCAGTTTGCAAAAGGTGTTTCAACTCTAACTCCGTCAACTAATCTAGTTAGTTTTATATATCCTTCTTAGACTAAGATCCACATACGATAATAAAGTGACTGTAAGAAAGTAGACATGCGAGTTTTCTAAAAATTAAAATATATATTGTCAAACAGTGGAGGTCTAGTTATAGAGTAACCCTCTAGTGTGTTTTGGTTTCTAAATATAGCCATCAACATTAATCAAAACATAGTCTAAACTTATGATTTTGAAAAAATGCTCTGATACCACTTGTTGAAACTCGTTCACTATGAATTAGGTTGTTAAGCCTAAGTTTATGACCCATGACTAACCAAGAGGGGGGGGGGGGTGAATTGGTATTTAAAAAAAATCCCTCTTTTGAGTATTTTAAACCAAAATTAAAATTTAATGATTTTTTGTAGAAATAGTTTTTCAACCATAGTTTTAAAAACAATAAATCACGAAAATAAAAAAATAGCAAAAAAATAAAGACACCTGATTTATAGTGGTTCGGTCAAAACCAAACCTACATCCACTCCCCTGGAGGCACCCTCTGAGAATTGCAATAATACCACTAGTGACTCTACTTTTGCACCCACAGTAAGACGGAGAAGCCTTTACAAAACTCTTTTCACCACTACCCGGTGTGGCAGAGAACTGACGTCCTTTTACACTATCCCCAGTGATGGCAGAGAATCATCCGTCCTTTCACACTCCTCTAATGTCGGCAGAGAATCGTTCATCCTTTCACACTCTCCTAGTGTGGGCAGAGAACCCTTCGTCCTTTCACACTCTCCTTGTGTGGGCAGAGAACCCTTTGTCCTTTCATACTCTCCTAGTGTAGGCAGAGAACCCTTCGTTCTTTCACACTTTCCTAATGTGGCCAGAGAACTCGCGGCTGTTCACACTCTCCAAGTGTTGGCAGAGAACCAGATCTCCTTAACAGATCTTCTCACAAGAATTCTAGAATGAAGAAAGAAAAGTGTAAAGTAATCATAATTGAAAAGCGAGGACTTCTTACCTTTAAACTCCAAGTGAAGCCTTCACACTCCAGTAGCAAGAATCCTTCTTCAAAACACTCTCTCACACTCTCTTCTTGACTCTTCTTTCAATAGGCACGAAGATCAATGAGCAAAAAGATTGGGTGGCAGTAAAAATTGGACCTTATATAGGAGAGACAAGAAAAAACCGTCCAAAAACTGCAAATATTGAAGTCAATACGGAATGGATCGTCCCATACGATCGTGGATCGTTCTGGATGATTTTACTTAAAGTGTCAGAAATAATCCTAATGAATATTGGTACAACTATGTTCATACACGATCATCGTCCCGTACAAACTAGGTTCGTCCGGAAGAACAATTATTTCACAGCTCGGTTCCCAAATTACCACAGGATGTAACCAATTTACTTAAGTCTGTTCCCATCGTCCTAGGACAAATAGGACTTCATCTGGATGAAATTTTTACAGAGGGAAGCTCGACCTGGTACGATTATAATATTTGTTTAAACAAAATTGTTATAGAGAAGACTTCGTCCGGGGATGATATGGATTTCGTCTGGACAAAATTTTTACAGGGCATTACTCATCCTGGGACGAAATCAATTTCGTCCTGGACGATTAGGCCTTAGAAAAATTTCCTTCAACTCCTATTCGCATTGCTCTTACTAGGAGATAACTGACCTGATCGTTCAGTATGAACTAGGTTCATCCTGTACGATCAGTACAAATTTTGTAAGATCTCCTTAAGTGTGTGTGTGTGTGTGCATTTTTTTTCACTCAATTACTATTACTGCCTCTCAATTTAAAAAATAATTTATAGCTTCAATTTATAAAGGATTGTATGCTGAATTTGATTTGAAGACTTCATAGTTTGGAATTCAATTTTTTTGAAATGTTAGTACACACAAGAGCAAAAACAAACTTTCAAAAAGTGTTAGGAAATAACTACACATAAAACAATAATATTTGGAATTATCAAAACTATATAAGTCGCAATAATGTAAAACATGCAAATTCCAACTCTCTTAACACATATGACCTCGAAGGGTCAAAATGATGTTTTACTAAATATTTGATGATTATAGTCTAGGTAAAGGATCATTAATTTCATATTCGAAGTCATGATAATATAACGATATATCTTCTCGGAATAAGAAGATTGTCTTCTCAGCTCTTTTTTTGGATCCTAGGCCTAATGTTCTTATATTTGAATTTTCAAAAATTCATGGAATATTTTAGAACCTATTTCTTATATATCTATTTTGCATTATTTCTCTTCTTATAAAATTCCTAGGGCTGCTAAAGCTTATGCTATTGTTCTCATTCCTAAAAGTGCTCAGGCTTCTTTGATTAATTATTTCAGACCTATTTCTCACTGCAATATTTTTTATAAAATGGTGGCTAAAATTTTGGCTAATATAATACAACTTATTTTTCCTTATTTTATTCATCTTAGTCAGTCTGGGTTTATAAAATAGAGAATTTATATGGATAATATTTTATTTTCCTAGGATCTTTATGTGAAAATATTAGAGGATATTTTGGATTATTTCTTTCTTTGTTCTAGTCTCTTTTTTAATTATAATAAAAGTTTGGCAATTTTTACCAATATTGTTATTTTTGCAAATAGTATTTTTTAGAAATCAAATATTTCTAATTATCAACATAGTATGAAACATTTTGGTCTCCATGTTTCTACCAAAAGGCTTATTGGTTCTGATTTGAAACCTTTGCTTAATAAAGTTATGTATTTGCTTTCTTGTTGGAAGGCTAAGGAGCTCTCATATATGAAAAGACTTCAATTTATTAAATTTATTATTACCAATTACATTACGTATTGAATGAGAGCTATTGTTATTCAAATATTTTTCCTTAAATTTATAATGTTTGCTCTTTTTTTCTTTTTCATGATAATGTTAATGCTAAGAAAATGCATATTATTGCATGCAAGGATGTGTGAAACCCAAAGTGTTTTTTAGGTCTGGGTATTCCAGATCTTGTTGGCTTATATTTTTTTTTTCAGTTGTTCTATTATTTAGAGGATTTTAAATGAGAATTATTTTTAATTCGGTTAGGTTAAGCAAGTGAGAGGGAGAGAGAGCGAGAGTGTGTGAGAAAGTGAGTTAGAGAGAGAGAGAGAGAGAGAGAGAGAGAGAGAGAGAGAGAGAGATAGAATGAGAGAGAGATAGAAGATAGGGAATAGAGAGAGTTGAAATATAGTGAATGTCATAGAGTAAGAGATGCATAGAGAGTGAGATCTAGAAATATATGGATATAGAAGGGATGAGAGAATATATATCTCTCTTTATTTTTTTATTTCTCTATCTTCTTTTCTATTACTCTTTCTTCCTCTTTCGCTTACTCTTTTGCCACTCTCTTTTTCTCCAATGCCAACCCTATCCCCCTAAAACATTTTCTCTCACTCTCTCACCCTTTCTTGCCTAGCTTCTCTTCTCTCACTTTCTCACACACATTCTATCTCCCTCTCTCATTGTATCATTCACTCACTTCTACTCTATATCCTTCCCACCCTTTCTCACTCTATGTTAGTCATGTTCTCCCATTCTATCTCTCCCTCTCTCAATCTCTATATCTCTTACTCTTTCTTCCTCTTATTCTCACTAAATCTCTCCCTCTCTTGGTCTCACCTTACTTACTCTTTATCTCTCTCTCTTCTCTTTCTCTTGTTATCTTTATCATGTACACTATCGTTTTCACTTTATATCTCTCCCTCTCTCCCTATCTCCTCCTATCCATTCACTCTCTCCCTCACCCTCTATACCTCCTTATAAATAAATCTCTTTTTCTTTTAGAGGGGTTGGGTGTACAACATCTACTATTTAGAAGATAGTGAAAGCAAGAGAGAGAATGAGAAGGGGAGAGAGCAACTGGAGAAAGAGGGAGATATGTGGGTGAGATAGAGAGAAATAAAAAGAGACTGATAGGAGGTGGAAACAAACAAGTAATAGAGATGATAAAGAAAATAAAAGAGATAGAGAGACATTAAATAGAGAGGGAGAGATAGAGTTATAAAAAGAGATGGAAATAAGATAGAAAGAGAGAGAGAGTGTGGTAGCACGAGAGTGATAGAGAAGGAGATATGGTAGAATGGGAGAGGAAGAGAAAGCTTTAAATAGAGAGTGAAGCAAGAGAGAGTGTGAGGGTGATAGAGAGAGGGAGGAACAATGAGAGAGAATAAAGATAAAGTTAGAGAGAGAGAGATAGAGGGAAGGAGTAATTGAGAGTGCAAGAGTGAGATAGAGAAGACTAATTGTGTGTGTGTGTGTGTGTGTGTGTGTGTGAGAGAGAGAGAGAGAGAGAGAGAGAGAGAGAGAAGGAAAATTAAAGAGATTTTTTAGGAGAGAGGAGAGAGAGAGAGAGAGAGAGAGAGAGAGAGAGAGAGAAGAGAGAGAGAGAGAGAGAGAGAGAGAGAGAGAGAGAGAGAGAGAGATGGGGAGACAATGAAGGAAAGAAAGCAAGAGAGGGGGCGAAAGTGAGATCTAGAAAGAGATAGAGAGCGAAACAGAAGGACTGAGAGTAAGAGAGAAAGTCATTTATTTATATGGAGGTACATAGGGTGAGGGAGAGAGCGATTGGAGAGGAGATAGAGAGAGGTAGTGATATACAGATAAAGATAATGAGTGCAAGAGATATATATATATATATATATATATATATATATATATATATATATATATATATATATATATATATATATATATATATATATATATATATAAGTGTTGTTAACCAATGAGTTGGACATGATGAGCATGCATATGAAAATGAAGCTCAAGATCCTTTATTGTTTCCTAGTGGCCCAATTACAAGACTCAGAGTTAAATGTTTCGAGGATGCACTAAATGTGTAAATCAAAGAGAAATGGACTGATCCTAAAAAGACAAAAATGATTTAAATAGTCAAAGTCTAGCCCATGTCATCAAAATAATTATGGTGGTTAATCTTTATGGACTTCCAAAACTACTTTGCTAAGTTAAAGAGGATCATTAATAAGTATGTATTTGTTAAGTTTCAAGGATATTAAATGGGAAATGGATATGGCTATACAGAGCGGATTAAGAGAGTATTATAATTCATTTAAAAAAATGCTAGAACAATGTGGCTTACCTATAAGAGATTTTGAGCACCAAAACTAAGTTGATAAAAAATATGATAAGACCTTTCACCAGGTGCACACTGGACAACTCTTGACTTCCTAACGTGCAAATAATTATGTAACTTCTAGATATAAAATTTTGAAAAAAAATATTTAGGCAAAATAATGTACCTTCTCAAGTAAAACTGGCCCAAGTAGTAGACAATACCAAGGCACAAAATGAAATACACATAAAGTTTTGTCTACCAAAAGAAAATATTTTCGAAAACGCATTATTTGATTAAAAACATTCTTACAAGTGTGAATGTTTGCACCAGAAATCTTTCTGCTTGGATTGAAATGAATTTCAATTAATTTTCCCTGCAATAGTGTACAAAAACTTTTGCCAATGACAAAATAACAATAATAATATAGCACATTCAATGAGAAATATGCGGCCTTCAAGAAGAAATTGAAAAAAAATAAGATTTTTAAGTTGCTTAGTGATGAAGCCAAACACTTCTTTCATCATTTCTTGAAAATATTAGGAAGAATACAGAAGCTTACAAAGTGGCTAGAGTTATCATTTCTTGTTATTTTTGCATTCTCGAAGACCTCAAGAATTGGATTTGTTTGAAAATGTTCATATTCCATCCTAGTACCTCCTCGAAGAGCAGCCAAATATTACATTGCAATATTTGCTGTTTCTGTTTTGAAAAGAAGGCCATACTTAGCATATTTGAGGCATCTAATTCACTACAAGCAGACAAAGATAGATAAGCTTGTAGTGGACAAAGAATGATAAGCTCCAATTTAAATTAAACTGCATTGCCAAAAAAGGTAATAAACCCATTTGACACAAATTACTAATGGTATCAACCTTAATCTGTTTATATGAATGCATATGTTGACCTCTGTGTAATGCACAAAAAAAAAAAAATTTAAATCAGACCAAACCTCGTATCCACGAAACCGGCCGCAAATCCCGCCAGAAATCCCGGAAACCTCGTATTTGTCGAAGGCATCCCCGAAATCCCGCTGAATCGGTGTGCAGTCGGCGCCGTTCCGGAAATCTTGCGCAAAATCTGCGATCTTCTCCTCGATCGAGCGCCCAAATCTCCTTTAAATACCGACCCAACCCCATGGCTTTCGGCTGCTCGTTCCACTCCTCCGATCCCTCTGCTTCCACGACTTCTTCCCACGACGCTCCACTGCCTCACGATCTCCCCTCAATCCCGAGCCCAACAACTGGAATCCTCCCAGCCTCCGACCAAAATCCCGATCTTCTCCGTTTCTCCTTCGGTTCCACACACACACGAACTCCTCTGTCTTCTCCCGTCTCCCTTCCTCAAGCAAAGCCAGCCGAATCAAGAGACCTTGGCCGACCTCTCTTCCCGATCCATTAAGCCAATCTTGTCCGATCTCCTCTGCCTCTATCGAGTGCCGACCTTCTCTGGCCGAGAGAGAGAGAGAGAGAGAGAGAGAGAGAGAGAGAGAGAGAGAGAGAGAGAGAGAGAGGGAAATCCCTACCTCTTATCCAAGCCGAGCTTCCCCTCCATTGTCCCGATCCCTTGAGCCCGAAGCCGCTTCCTCCTATTAAGCCTCACCCGAAACTTCCCCTGCCTCTCGGATCAGAAGTTTTGATCGGGAGCAACACAGGAAACTCACTTGCTTTGAAGGTAAATATCTCCCTTCCATGCGCTTAATTCGGCCAAATTCCCTAAGTTAGAGAAGGGAGGGATTTTATTTTATTTTTTATATATTATAAGTAATTATAATTATTAGTAGTTGTTATTAATTATTAATTAAGTATAATTAGTTAATGATTAATTATAATTATTTATTTAATTATAATTAATTTTTATTAATTATAACTAATTATTAATTAATTATAACTAATTAATAAATAATTACTGATTATAGTTATTTAATTAATTATAATTAATCATTATTAATTATAATTAATTATTTGTTAATTATAATTGTAATTAATTAATTAATTATAATTAAATTATAATTAATTATAATAAAAGTGAAATGCAAATGCTTCTTCCTTCTCTTATCTCGATCCGACACCGCCAACCCCGCGCAGGTATAATCATTCTAAACCCTAAAACTCCGAGAGCTCATTTCGATGCAGGCGACGAGACAAAACGACCACCTATACACGCTTTTCTTAGCGTGGTGGGAGGACGTGCGTCCCGACGCTTGCGACGAAGCGGGTAATCACATAATTCCTTCTTCGAAGTTCGTATCGCCTTGGAAACCCCGCCTATACACGCTTTTCTTAGCATGGTGGGAAGGGATCCCGGTGCGATGCGCGCGACGAAGCGGGGATACCCATAAGTACCCGCTTGCGGGGAAATAACTGTGCTTACAAAATTTTTTTTAATAAAAAGATAAAAAATACTTTTCTACAAACAAAAAATACCCATACACGCTTTTCTTAGCGTGGTGGGGGATCAAAAATTACACGGCCGCGGTGTCCTCGAAAGAGGGCACCTACCATACACGCTTTTCTTAGCGTGGTGGGAAAGGCCCAGTTTTCCGTAGTTTTCCCCTAAACAGGGGAGACGCCGGGAGGCTGCCGAAATTTCGGGTGAAGACGGACTGTGCTTGGACTTTATTCGCATATCAAATGGACAAAAATGAGACTCGTACCTGGACTTGGTTGAACTCAAAGGACGATCGAACTTGGACTCAGCTTATGAACATTTGGACTTGATTGAACGGTGGACTCGGACTTATAAACTTGATTCAATCTATTTAATTGAACTCAAACCCAAATGAATCATAACTTAAGCATAACTCAATGAATATGAACTTGAATTGAACAAGCTCACTTGAAACTTATGAACTTGGTTTGAACCAAGTGGGGACTTAGACTTGCCATATGAAAGTGAACTTGAATGTGGACCGAAGCTGATAAAGAACTTGAACTTGCAAGAACAGCAGAGGACTACACTCGAACATGACTTGAACTTATACATTGAACTCAAAACAAGATATGGACTACTTGAACTCTTGCAAAGGACTTGATTTGAACTCAAGTGAGCTTACAATTGGGACATGCATTTGAACTTGATTTAAACCAAGTGGAAGGGACTTATGAACTTCAAAATGACATAAAGAGTTTTAAATCAATTTGAACCTAAATGAAAAATACAAAAGGACACGCTATAATTTGAATCTCATTTGATCATGATTTGAACAATCATGGGAACTTCTAATTTGACCAAGGAAGACTTGAATCAAGTCCAATCAAGAAAGACTGAGCTTGAACTAAGTTTAAACCTCTCAAAGCTTGATTAGAATTAGATGACAAAGGATTGCAAATTCAAGTTTTACTTGAATGATAAAAAGGAACATGATACTCCTTGGATAAGAACATTCAACTCATGGTGATCACCTCAATGGGAATGAAGAAATTGATGATGATAACATCAAGCTCATTGAAATTTATCATCAAAGATAAAGAATTTTTCAAGTAAAGTGTTACTTGCAAGCAACACTAGAAGAGGGATAGTGGGTTCAAACACTTGCAAATGATGACGGCCGGGGTGATCACAACAAATGATATGATTGCAAATGAAGATCTAAAATACAAGACTATTATGCTAGCTATAAATCAACCTTAAGAACAAAGAACATGCAAGTATATTTTGCTTACAAGAAGCAAGAAGATTGCAAATGACACAACTCAAGAAATGGGAAATAGGGCTACTTATTCTCAAAGTCATCTTGTAGAAAAAATGCTAGGGTATCCCCACAACCTACAATACTTTTGCAACAAATATGGATCCAACATACAATAAATCCGATAATGTTCTACGATCAACATCAATACATCAACAAATACATTTAGACTTGCAAGCAATGTAATGAGTGTGATGATTTTGCTAGCTATCATGCACGAAGAATACATGAGGCAATTATGCTTGGTGTAGTCCATCAAGAAGATAATAAGTACTTAAATGCTACGAATACAAAGGAGCATGAGTAAAACATATAAGAAATGGTGATAAATGAAAGCACCTACGAGTTATGTAGTAAGAGCCAATGAATGTTGTAACGCTCCTGTAGCCAACCATCACTCAACATCAAGCAAATATATTGGACCTCTATAAGCAAGTATAAATGATCTGCAATACATACAATCTCTCTACGAATACAGATGTATGTATAACATGCCATCAATGAGTAGATATAGAAAGACTTTAGTAAATGCAGTATCTTGAAGTCAATTCCAGTATATAAAGGAAGACATCTACCTACCTACATGCAGCAGTAGCGGATGCACTGAAACGACCAAAGAACACAACAAAATGCATGGAGGGTACGACAAGTGCAAGCTCCTACGACCCAAAGCAGGAGATTAGTTGGTGCACTACGATCCACCTATAGAAAATCAACAAATAGTGCACGACAGTCTACCTGTATAAAGCAGCAAACAACTGATCCAGAAGCTGCTACATTACGCCACCGGATCCGCAACATTCGTATTAGCGGACAGAAGGCGTCTATTCCAAGAATACCCCCGCACGTGCACTATAGTTTGTATACACATAGGTACACTAAAAGGGGTAAAAATGATTATAAAACCCGCATGGGCCCAGGCGAGCGTGTTATTGGTACACACGTGACGTCTAGGGATGCTGCGCGGGTTGACAAGTGAATTCAGGCTCGAACCCGATCCTCCTATACGGGTTAATAGGAGTCGACAATGTTCGAACCAACAAATAAATATGTGGCCGTGGCGGCCAGAATATTTATTTTAATACATTCATATTAGGTCTTCAATGCCTAAAATCAAAAGAATTCACTATCAAAGGGCATAAAGCCTACGAAACCCGATCATCTGTCGACAGCCCGACAGAGTTAACAAGGTTTAATCAAATAAATAGAAATGACCTCCAAACACCCCGATGATGGCCGTGTTGAATGCAGATCTCAACCGGAGGGGTTCCCAAATACTTTCAATTGTCTCCCAAATAGTTTCCAATGCCGTTCCAAATATCCAAAAATCCAGAAAACTCAAAAAAAATCCCAAAATCTCAAAAATCCCAAAAATATTATTTAAAATATGAAATCCAACTATCCATACTTAAAGCAAAATTCATCCACCCTCCGCAACAGTTTGCCGAGGCGGACAAATTCAAATAAACTCTAGCTCACAAAGAACCAAATGCCTAGTCGAAAATATCACTAGGATCCATTCTCAAACAATCTCTTGCCAGTAAGGACGTGGTACGTGTCCTCTAACCGGCAGTTTCGCCGCCAAATGGCACTGCAGGTAAACGGTTATGACCCGGGGCCCTCTGAACCGAGTGGTTTTGCCGCCAAATGGCACCACAGATAGCGGTTATGGCCAGAGCCAATACGCTCCTTAATGGCGTTAAATCCTTGAGATATGAATCAATAGGATATGATCGATAGGGCACAAAGCCCTCTGTCAGCTAAGGTGGATTCAAATTTGTCCCCTTAGACAAACATCCAACCCCGGTCTACAAGGTCCCCTTGGACGAAGCAACCCATGGCTGCCGACAAGGATCCTTCTGTCAGGTTGGGTCGACTACCTCCTCTGACTAAGTAGGCCAGGGACCACGATGGCCCGGGACGACGGAACCATGGGATCTTGATCGGGTCTATCATCCATTCCCCCACCATCCGCTTTAAGTACGAGATGGTGAAAATTTCTATTTTAAATATCACAAATATTCAAATTTTCAAATATCAAATTTTCTCAAATTCCCAAACTTCTAAATATTTTTCCAAATCCAATCATTGCTGCTACTATATGCCAGATAACACGTATACTCTACGTATCTGATTGACGACTAGCCTTAATCGAAAGTTCTCTCTCGTGATCGGGAGGGGTAATTAACTATGGGGGCTTGCGCCTATAGGAAACCAGAACTCAGATCATAAAGTCCTCACAAAATGAGGGCGAAATCTCTGGGTAGTGTCTTATCTACAAACCCATCTGCCTTCCAAAATTTACCTCGAAACTTATTGTGTTAAAACTCCCCTCGCCGAATAAGAGAGCAGCGAGCGGAGGCCGGGGCCGAATTTTCGGAGCCCACAGCATAATAAAAAAGGCTTTCCATGGCAAAATAAAAACCTAATTACACAATACCCAAGAAAATATCCTACCTAAAGAAAGAAAAGTGAAGGAAAAAAAGACACATGACAGCTGAAAAGTAAGTGTTGAATGATGTAAGATGGTGCTAATTGAAAAGTAATAGAATTTTACGGGGCATATGAAGAAACTAATAAGATCACACCTAATAATTATGGATTGATTTACTTCATATAAAAAAAGAAAATCATGGTCAGAGGGGAAAAAATAAAATTTCAATATATGAATGCACAAATTTACTATGTGAAAGATAACCTCATATTATTTCATGTATTTTTGTATCTTTAATAGCATAAACATGTGGACTATCTATAGATTTGCACTTATATGCCTCAATATAATCATTTCCATATATTTGAACTTCCTTAAATGGGTTGATGGAAATAAGCACAGGCCCCACTCAGGTCTAAATGGTAAATACAAAAACTCGTCAACACACTAGTATCTTAAATGAACAGAAATTAGGGGTAATTCGATGCTAACAAAACTCTAAAAAAATAAGTAGAAAAAGATACCCACATATATCAGGTCTCCATCATATATGTATTGTAATTTATAGAGTACCGATGGTTCAATTAAATAACTAAGTTGCATCAGATCATCTACCCCATCAAGTATTTTAGGGTTTGAGGGTAAAATGCTCTTTGTTTTCAACTTTAATACCTGCGAAAGAAGTTTTAGGCTAAGTTAAAGATTATTTATAAGTAAACAATTAATATGTATTCCTTAACCAAAACATCAAATGATTACTTTCCCCTCTAGAAGATAAATATTTTACTCTGCCCCTGAAGTTGAAAGTATCCTCCTTAACATCCATTCTCCATTTAGAATTTGGCACCAAGCATGAATCTTCTAATACAAGATGAATTTTCAATGAATCAATAACATGTTATCACATCAGTAAAATAAATCATACATATATCACATTTAGAAAAAGCATCCAAGATATTTTTCATGCATTACAAATCAAATCCAAGTTGGGGATTCATCTAAGTATAAATATTAGAATCTGCATGAGAAAATCTCTAAATTTGTATGTATATATCAAATTAATTGATAAATGACAAAAATTTGCTAGTTATTGGGCCAAATGAAAAATAAAGGTAAGATGATACTGATAATAGAAAAGAATGACGAAAGCAACTTCAAAACTATTTAACAAACAATGCATGAGCAAAGACTTATTTGTTTTAAAAGCTTCAACTAGAGCACATGTCTTATTTGGTTCGATGTTTGCAGTGGAAAATTTGCAGCGCAAGAGTGTTACAACTTGAGTGTTACAAGTTTCCAACTTTAGTTGTTAGATGTCTGAAAGAATTCATAAAATAAAAAATCATAAGAAAAAAAAGAAATTATGAAAGTTAACTAGAAATGCTCTTGTTACATATATTTTAATTTATATGCAGAAAATTTTCTTGTTTATTATGCCAAAACTATCATAAATATTGAATAGAACAAAGCTGAGGAAACATGGTTACAAAATGATATTTATCCAATAATACGGTGATGGATAAGAAGCTAATTAATAAGCTAAATATATAATACCAGATAACAAAGATTTTAGTTATACGTTTGTTGTTTTCAACCAGTAACCAATATAGTACGTTGAACTAAAAAAAGAAGAGTGAATAAAGAAGATCTTTGACAAAAGACTCGATCATTGGATCCTATGAATTCTTAGCACATCCATCCTATGAATTCTTAGCACATTCATACCTCAATAGAATGAAAAAAAAGAATATATACAGAGGGATTACCTTCTTCATACCAAAAGAGTTGGTATCACTCCATCTGGAATCAATTTCCGGACAAGAAACTCTCTGGCAAATAAGAAGGAGAAGATAATGATGAACTCTCATCATCTTGCGAATTCCTCTCGTCACCAATAGTGTATATTGAACTATACGGCAATTCATCATTCATCCTAATAAAGCCATCAGCATCCTGCTCCGCTGAGGCACACACATTAGCAACCTCCTCTTCCATGCACGTTGAAATATTGCTCATTTTTGTGGTACCTCCGAAATTGAAATCATCTTTGCCTTCAATGACAAGAGCAAGATTAAACGGTTTCTCTCTCTCCTCAGACAGAGATCCACCTATGAATCTAAATTTGCTCGGCAACGATTACAAAGGCTGGAGACTAGGACCAGCTCCAGGCTTCTTATTGAGCCTATCCACTGACGGCCCCTTCATTAGTTGCCCAAAGGTCCCCTGCAGAATAAGCTTATTCTTAGTGGTTGCTGAAGGTCTCTCTGACGTTGTCTTCCTCTTCATGATCATTGTATTTCTCGTAAGGAATTTAAACCCTAGTTACACAAAAAAAAAGAGGGGATAGGAAAATGAGGGTCAAAAAGGAAAACCTCACCTGCCACCTATCCTTTGTCTCGATCCACAAGAGATTTTTCTTGAAAGAAACCTCCAAGCAGCTATCGGCCTCCAGCAAGTCTCTGTTACGAGAATTCTTATTCTTGGTCTTTATGGCGATGGTGGGCTTCTCCAGGCAAAGATGAAGAACTGACACCAAAGCGAAAATGATGACTTTGGAGTAGCGTGTGAGAGGTCTAGGCTTTATAACAATCATATCGGCTTTAATCTCTGCAAGATAATAAAAAAAACATTTAAAGAGTAAAAAATAGTTTGGTTGTGACTCGTACACGTGAGATAGGATAGGTTGTGGCTTTTGAGTCAGTTAGAGTCCGTCACATGTGCGAGATGAGCTGGTAGTCACATAATTAATAAAATTAAAGTACGAAAAAAATTTAAGTAGAAGTAAACTCACTAAAATTTAACGTATTTAATGAAATGTGTTAAAATATTTATTCGATGTATTTTATTGAATCCCCAAACATTTGAGGTGATACTCAACTTTACTAATTAAATTATTTTGGGAAAGTATGATATGAGTAAGTAATAGTTAAGGAAAATGAATTAAGAGAGTACAAAATAATTAATTTGATATTGAGTTAAATAAATTAAGAATCGAATTAGATAGTACAAAATTTAAATTTATAAATATGTTATCACCAATTTAATCTAATATTTTCACAAAATATTTTAAATTATTGTATATTTCAAAATTAGGATAAGTTAATAAATTAATAGTTTAATTAAACATTTAATAATAATATATTAATTCATAAAATGATTAAATATTAAATATAAATTAATTTTAAACATTTTATAGTAATAATGATTATATAAAATGATTTAAAGTAATTTAACCTTCTTGTATATTTGTTTGATTTAATTATGTACTATCTTATGTGTTTTATTTTTAGTGTAAATGTGATATTTTAGTTATTTTTATATAGAAAAATCTCAAAAATGATAGCAATTGTAAAAACCCCACAGCGCCGCAGCATCCAAAAAAATAACATAGTAGTGTTAACTTTAATACCTAGAAGCATCGTAATTTTGACATCACAACATAAAGTTCTCAATTTTCCAACTCTATGGTTATAACTTAGTCGGTGTCGCTGCCAAGTTATCTATTTTTGAATGTCGTAATGCCACAATCACTAAAGCCTTAGTGCCATTTTTACCACTCTAGCACCGCAATGCTCAAATGTTAGCAACATTGTTGCATTATAATTGTAACTTTCAAGGGACACTTTCTCTCAATAAAGATACACGATTGTTTACTAAGTAATTGATCCACGTCAACAAGTGCCATTGCGGTGCAAAAGTTTCAACACCGACTCGTTTGTTCACTTTAAGGGCACCGTAGTGCTATGGGCTTCTTAGAATTTTTCTTGAGCTTTGACACGCTACTCTATCACATTATTACTTGATTTAATGCGTAGACATGCATATATTAAGTGGGGTTTTTTTTATTGTTATTTCAAAGAAAATCTATGTTATGTTTAGGGGTTATATAGCCCTAAAGTTTTATACAATTCAAAAATTCACTCCCCTACTCTCTCTCTCTCTCTCTCTCTCTCTCTCTCTCTCTCTCTCTCTCTCTCTCTCTCTCTCTCTCTCTCTCTCTCTATATATATATATATATATATATATATATATATATATATATATATATATATATATATATATATATATATTTAAGCGCCAACCTAGAGCTGAATAAAGCAAATATTTGTTGTTTATTATGAGAAAATTTATTGCTACAACCTAGAAATCACGTATTTGTTTGCTTAACACACTAGGTTGATGAAAAGTTTTAGACATGTATATATGCCATTAAAAGGGAATTTATCATTTAATTTGTGTTATCTCTTTTAAAAAATCATTATAATTTATAGACATTCAAAAACATATATATAGCACTCTTATTATCTATAGCCAATTTCTTACTACATTATAAAATATTTATAAAAAGAAACTTTTTCTAAAACTATTGTAGAGAATAATTTCTTAGCACAAATTTTTTTGGAAGACAATCTAAAGATAGTGGTCAAGCAAAAATTGTGGTTGAGATTTGAAAAGTAAAATAGTAAGAAATTGTCTCAATTGAAGCCATAGTTTCCTTTTATCTTAAATGACCCATGCCCCAAAAGTTCACAAATACTGACTTAAATTTCAAATTAAATTACAAATTGAAAAATAAATGCAAATTAAAATTATTGATTACATCACACTATTTATAGTATTCATTTTTCCTTGATATTATCATATAATTTAAATATTGTCATATAATTATGATGATCTACCTTTATTTGACATTGCATCTCCTTGTGGAAGCATGTGATTGGCGTAACAGATTTAAGAATTTTTTATAACCTAGGAAGGCTATTGTATGTACTATTTTAGACTCTATAGACATGATGTAATTATTAGCTATAGTAAAGTGAATTGTGATTTATATTGTATATTAGTTTTCTTTAAAATCACAATCAACTTTATTTGTCAAATTAATTTTGTTGATAAATGAGTAGAATGAATTTACTAGATAATAAAGATTGAAAAGAAAACATAAGTGAGATTCCTTTACTAATGATCTCAGGGCATGACAAATTGGTATTAGAGCAATGATAGTGAAATAATTTACTTGTAAGCAGAGTTGTATTATTGATTACATTATTAATGTGTTAATAGAATTGTTTTGTCTTAATGAATCTATTTTGTATTTGTTTAGTTTATTTTGTATTTAAGATTCATTTTTTATCAGGAAAATGGATACAAATGAAAGAAATCTGAATATAATACTTAAGCCTTTTGAATGACATCTAAAAACTTGAAAAAAATAATAAACATGGTTACTTAGATGGTGAGCGATATATTAATGAAACAGTTTGGGAAAAAAATATAAGAAAATGATGGAAACTAGTAATAAAATGATAGTTAAAACAATTAAAGATCCTACCACTCCATAATGCCCTTAGTGTGGGAAAAGACATGTGGGGACCTACCATAGGGTGACTGGATAATATTTTATTCATTTTGAGCACGGGATGTCAAAATGACCATTACATGGATAAGGATTGAGATATGATTAGATTGATTGTATACCATTGGAATTAGTGAAAGAGTTATCTGAAATACCTGATATGAACGGTATAATTTATTTTATTCTTTTAATTTAGCTTTCTAATTATTTCATTGATCCATATTTGATATAGGTATTTTATTTACAAATTAATTTTGATTCGACATATTATAGATCCAATTTTTTGTTAAAAAATGTTCTTTCTCTAACTGACTGCTACAAAAATATAAAGGGATGATATTTCTTGAGTATGGGAAGATTTTAATAATAAAAAATATGAAAACATACTTTGAAATATGAAAATCTAAAATCATTGTTTGAACTAGAGCATAGTTGTACTAGCTCTTGAGTGTTTCCGTGTTAAGCTTGAGAGCATATCGGTGCTAGATGCCACTGCAACATTATTAGAGTCTCTATTTTATAATAGATCTGATTTCGACATGCCATGCTGGTTTGTCGGACTGCTATTGCAATAGGCCACTAACAATGTATTTTATATATACATTAAGAAGGACAAGAAGGAAGAAGAAGAAGAAAAGAGAGGAATAGATAATGGTCTTCAGATGGCTTTGTCCATTGTTTCCTTTATGAAAACCTTTTTAGAAAAACTTTTTTATTCAATGTAAGTAACTATTTTATGACATCTATTTTGAATTATTTTAATTTCTATATATTATATCAATCCTAAATCTATTAAAATATATTATCTCCTTATTTTGTAAGCTTTCACCGCATAACTTTTGATATGTATGGTTAAAAATTTTGAATCATATGATATTATTTTTTTATATTTTTACTAGTTAAATATGTGTATTGAAGTTTTTGAGTAAAATTACTAGGGAAAAAGGTATATTGAAAATGGGTTGGAAAGCAATGTACAGTGATTTGATATAATAAAGGGAAAAAATAATTATAATGGATTAAAGTGAGATAAAGAAGTATCAGAGGGAGGAAGAGTGAGTGAGAGAGAGAGAGAGAGAGAGGAAAAAATAGAGAGAAATTTTGAGAGAGAGAGTGGAAGAGGGAGAGAGCATGAAAAACAGGAAGATACATAGAGGGAAGAAATAAAGAAAAAGGGAAGGAGAGTGAGTAAAAGAAATAGAGGAAGTGAGAGATATTGATATAGAGAGGAAAGAGGGATAAAATACAACATATATATGATTGAAGCAAGCCAGACTATGAGAGAGAGAGAGAGAGAGAGAGAGAGAGAGAGAGAGAGAGAGAGAGAGAGAGAGATAGTGAGAGGAAGAGGGAGGAAAAGAGAGCGAGTAGGTGTACAATATAAGAGAGAAACATATGAGAGATAGGGTGGGAGAGATGGCAAGAGAGAGGGAGAGAGAGTGAGAGCATGAGGGAAAGAGAGATAGAGAGAGTGTGAGAAGGAGATATAGAATGAATGATAGACGGGTAGAAAGAGTGTAAAAAATAGAGATAAGGAGAGAGAAAATAAGAGAGATTAAGAGAGTGGTACAAGAGAGGTTAAGAGAGTGATATAGAAAGAGAGAGGGAGAGGGATGAGAAGTGAGTGAGAGATAAGGAGATGTATTTGTAAAGAGGTAGAAAGAGTGCATAACATAGAAAGTGGGAGAGATAAAGAGAATTTGCACGAGGAAGAGAATGAGAGCAATAGTGGGCTGAGAGAATGAGCGATATACTTATAAAAGGAGTGAAACAACTATTTAATGAAGCTATAAATATAGAGAGAGTGATAAAGGAAGAGAAGAGAGATTTTAAGTGAAGAGGAGAGGGGGTAATAAGAAGATAGAGTGATAGAATGAGAGTGACATAAGGAGAGGAAGACGGGGATAGAAAAAGATCACGAGAGAAAAGGGAGAGAGGGTTAGTAAGTGAGTGAAATAAAGAGGGATATCTTGAGAGAGATAGAGAGGATGGGAGAGAGAGTGTGAGAGTAGAGAGAGGGAGAGAGAGGGTGAGTGAGGGAGAGTGATTGAGAGAACCAAGAAAGAGGACGAGAGAGATGTTTTTTTTATATATAGCATAAGGGAGAGTGCAAGAGAGAATGAGGGAGATAGTGAGAAAGGGAGAGATCAAGTGAGGGAGAGAGTGGGCTAGAGAGACAAAAATGGAGGGATAAACATAGAGTGAGAGTGAGAGAGAAAGATTTTGAGAGCGAAGAATAGGGTGAGAGAGAGAGAGTGAGAGCCAAAGAGAAAGCATAAGAGATAGGGTAAGAAAGTGGGGGAGAGAGAGAGAGAGGGGGGACAGAGATATTTAGAGAGTGTGTGAAGTAGAGAGGTGGGAGATAGAGATGAAAAAAAAAGAGAAGAGAGAGAATGAGAGAGGGTGAGAGGGAAATAGAAGGAGAGAGAGGAAGAGTGTGAGATAAATGAGGATGAGGGAGGACGAGGGGGGAGATATATATATATATATATATATATATATATATATATATATATATATATATATATATATATATATATATATATATATATATATATATATATATATATATATATATAGAGAGAGAGAGAGAGAGAGAGAGAGAGATAGAGAGAGAGAGAGAGAGGGAAGTAAGGAAGGTATGAGAGGGCTAAATAAAGAGGTTAAGAGAGGGTGAGAGAGAGGGCTAAAGAGAGATCGAGAGAGGGAAAGTTATAGATAGAGTGATAGTGTAAGAAATATAGTGTGAGTAAGAGAGAGCTAAAGTAGGAGGGGAGAGAGTATGAGAGAGAGAGAGGGTGAGAAAAGAGGTAGGGTAGAGAAAGAGTTTGAGGGATAGGGAGAGTGTGAGAGCAAAAGAGGGAGAAATATCAAGTGAGAGAGAGAGGGAGAGAGTGAGAGAATGGCATAATGAGAGTGAAATAGAGTATGAAAGTGAGAGAGGGAAGGAGATAGAAGAAGGGGGAGAGAGAGGTAAAGAGAAGAGATAGTTAATAATAGAATGAGCGAGGGAGAGAGTGTGTGTCTAAGAGACAAAGAGAGGGAGAGGGAAAGGGAGATAGGGTAAAAGAGTGAGAGAAAAATCTTTAGAGAGTATATATATATATATATATATATATATATATATATATATATATATATATATATATATATATATATATATATATATATATATATATATATATATATATATATATATAGGGACAATGCACAACATTTATTTGATGGAAGAGAGGTTGACTGGTAGGGAGGCACTAAAGGAAAATCCTTAAATATCGTTGGAATATTTGGTGGATAAATATATGCCGGAAACAGCGGTGGGAAAACCGGCGAAATATTCATCGATTTTTTTATGGTGAAATTTCCTGCACAAATATCGCCACTGAAACACCAGCACAAATTCCACCGATTTTTCCCTAGTATTTTAAATATTATGGCGCATATTCCTCGAGTAATTCCTTACGAAATTTCCGACGTATATTGTGTCGTTTTACTTAAACCCGACAAAATGTTACTAGCATAATATTTATCAAGAAGTCAACCGACATCTAGTCCGCAAAAAAATTTGCCTAGAATAACCATAGTTCGACCGATCCACCTTTTGAATTCTCATTTCTTTCCCTGTCCAAGGTTTTTCCTTTCCCTTCTCTACTTCATTCGGCTTCGTTCCTTTGCATGTGTTTGCTCCTTCAACGACGTCATTGTTCGAGTTTGCTCCTTCGACGATGTCCATAGGTTGAAGATATCTTCTTGCCAAATTAAGAACTAGAGATTAAGTGGTGCCGCCGCTCAAAAAATTGAATCTAAAAAGAAGAGGAAGAAGAAAAAGAGGACACCATGGACATCAAAGTAGTTTACTTGGTGAGGCATGTCAACTTTGATAATAATGTTGATTGTGATTATGGTGAAGTTGATGGATATTGGTAGCCACCACCAAGATAAGTGCATCAACGGCATCATGAGATTGGGTCAGACACTAGTAGGGGTGGTCACTCCTTAGAAGGAGGAGAAGAAAAGGCTGAGTGGGATCCCTTTAATGCATAAGATGTCATGCTTATCGATATGCAATGACAAATGAGATGGCAAATGAGATCCTAGGATAGGGAAATATATCAGCTGAACCAAAAGATGAGTGAGAGAATGACCGCAATGGCAGTAATGATTTAGAGAACTGTTGTTGCAAGCCCTACACCAACTACTCCGGCCGACCTTCCAAACCTCCAAGTGCCTCAAGTCTAAGGAGTGCGATGCAACCATGAGGGTGGTCATGAGGTGTAGAATATCATTCGCCAGCTTAATCTACAGAACATTTCTAGTTTCTCCAACTGATAATGCCTTTATGGCTGAAGGGAATAATCACATAAAAGATCAAGGCTATTATAACCAATGATCAGGTGGAGAAATTCATGGGAAAGGTTCGCCCGTATCCTGTCGAATACGACTAAGTTTCATACTTGAAAGCATTTTTTATTAAAAAAGTTTAAGTATTGAAAATGTTTAACTATCTTACAGAAATTTGAAATTAACTTTTAAATTTTAATTCTAAAATAGAACGTACCATCATAAATGATATACCACCTCAAAAAGTAGAAATAAGGTTTCTAAATAGGGTTCATATTTAGAATTATAAATTACATTCAAAATATCGTAGCCAAGTTTAAGGAAGAACTACATATGACCCCAAAGGGTAAAAATGATGCTCTACTAAATATTTGACTATTATAGTCTAGATGAATGATCATTAATTTCATATTCAAAGTCATAATAATATATTGACATATCTTCTCGGAGTAAGAAGGTTGTCTTCTCAGCTTTTTTTTTTTTTTGCTCTTGGGCCTAATGATTTTACATTCAAATTTTCAAAAAAATTGTGGGACATTTTAGAACCTTTTTTTAAATCTATTCTGCATTATTTCTCTTTTTATAAAATTCCTAGGGCTACTAAAGCTTATTCTATTATTCTCATTCCTAAAAGTGCTCATGCTTCTCTGATTAATTATTTCAGACATATTTCTCTGTGCAATGTTTTTTATAAAATGGTGGCTAAAATTTTGGATAATAGAATGCAACTTATTTTGCAATATATTATTCACCTTAGTCTGTCTAGGTTTATAAAATATAAAATTTATACATATAATATTTTTTTAGCTTCCAAATTTTTTAGGGACATCAATTGTTAGGCTAATGTAAAGTAATATGCTAAACTTAAAATTCATAAGTCTTTTGACACCGTTACTAGATTTATTTTTCATATAGATAGACTTAAAAAGATTTTCATGATTGCTTTATTTCTTGGATTAAAGATTGTATTGAGAATTTTTTTTTTCTATTGCTCTTAATGGTTACTTAGAAGGGTTATTTCGCTCCTCTTCTTGTCAAGGTTGTCTTCTATCTTCTTTTTTACTTTGTATAGCGATGGATACATTATCTAATTTGATATATGACATACATTTTGATTATAAGTTTAGTTATTTTTGCATGGATGCTATTTTGGCAGATAGTATTTGTCAGATATAAAAATTTTATAATTCTCAATGTAGTATGAAATATTTGGTCCTTTCTATTTCTAGTAAAAGGCTTATTTGTTCTAATTTTAAACCTTTGCTTAAAAATGTAATTGATTTGCCTTCTTATTAGAAGGCTAACAAGCTAATATTTATGAGTAGACTTCAATTTCTTAAATTTAGAATTACCAATTGTTGCAAATCTATTTTCATGACTTATGTTTTGATGATAGACAAACACTATTGATTCTCTTGGACTGCATGTTGCTTCTAACTATTCAGGAATCGAAGATCGGACGAACAAACGAAGCCAGTTCAAGATTGCGTATGTCTAGGGTTAAGTCAATCTGTACTTTATTTTTTCTCTTCTTGAGTCTATTTGTAATGGTTAAAGATACTGATGCTAAGTAACCCTACACACACACACTTGAGAGAATTAGAATTTTTATTTTTACTCATATCGGCCAGGACGATATTTACATCGTCCTGGACGATCAGGCTTAAAACAGAAAGTCTAAATATGGATTCTTAATTAAGGCAGCCGACATTAACAGATCGGCTTGGACGATAAGCTCAAAATAGAAAGAAGTTGCAGCCATAAACAATTAAGGTATACTATATTTTTAAATAATCGGTCACGACGATCATTGATCGGCCTGGACGATATTCATAAATTATGCCTTAATATATCAGGAAATTAAGGAAGTAAATAAGGATGATTAATACGATCATATCTTCCTAGACGATCGTAGGATCGGCCAGGACGATCTATTCAAAAACTTTAGTTACTTCAGGATGATAAACATCGGCCATCTCGAATTCAGGGCTATGCTCTGGACGATTTTTCTCTAATTTGAACTGATCGGCCGGGATGATCGTGAGATCGGCCTGGATGAGCAAGCCAATTTTAAATCGTCCAAGTTTGCTATCAGGGCGATGCTCTGGCTGATTTTTGAGTTTTGTACTGATCGGCAAGGTCGATGTCCATATCAGCCTGGACGATATTATCGGCAACTTGCAATTAATGAGCTCCTTTGAAGCTCTTCTATTTAAGATCTCTTGTTCAATGTTTTGAACAACCTTTTGGCTGCTTCCTTGACCTGAGAAGGCCTTGAGGAGAGAAAGAGAGAGAGGGAGAGAGAAAGGATCTTGTGAGGGGGAGCTGGTGAAGGGATTCACAAGGGTTGCTTTAAGGATCGCTTTGCTTCTTCTTCGTCTAGAGTTTCTTGTCTGTGGAAGGGTCGGTAGAGGTAAGGAGTCAGCATCTGATTGTTGGTTCTCTGCCAGCTTCAGGAGGAAGCAAAATGAGATAGGTTCTCTATCTTGCCGGGGTGGCAAAAAGGAGGTTCTTTGTGAGGGCTTCTCTGCCTAGCCGTGGGGGCTAAAGTAGAGTCACGTTTGTAGTGCAATACTTGGAGGGTGCCTCCAAGGAGTGGACGTAGGTCAAGTTGACCGAAACACTATAAATTTCTGTGTTATTATTTTCTTGCTTCCGCACTTTAATTTCCGCATTATTTATTTTTCTCGTGGTGTAATTTTGGTTTATGAGATTTTTGTTCTTTGTGAAAAGAATTTTTTTTAAAATACCAATTCACCCCCCCTCTTGGTTAGCTTGGGACTAAGTTCATAGGGCTTAACATCCCTAACGAACTTTCACCAATTATATTACTTGTAGGATTAAATGTATTGTTATTCATATAATTTGCCTTAAATTTCTAATGTTTGCTCTAACTTTCTTTTTCATGATAATGTTAATGCTATAAAAATGCATATTATTGCATGAAAGGATGTGTATAAGCCAAAGTGTTTTGGGGATCTGGGTATTTCAGATCTTGTTGCCTTATATTATTCTTTCAGTTGTTCTACTATTTGGACTACTTTAAATGGGAATTATCTTTTATTTGGTTGGGTTAAGAACGTGAGAGGGAGAGAGAGCTAGTGTGTGTGGGAAAGTGATTTAGAGAGTGATAGAAGGGTTAGGATAAGGAGAAATAGATATATAAAAGATAGAGTGAAAGAGAGATGGCGAGATAGTGAAGGTGAGAGAGAAAGACTCGCATAGAGAGTGAGATCGAGAAAGAGAGGGAGAAAGAAGTTATGAGAGTAAGAGGAAAAGTGATTTTTTATGAGGTATAGAGGGTGAGGGAGAGAGTGAATGGAGAGGAGGAGATAGAGAGAGAGGGAGAGATATAAAGTGATAAAGTTACTGTTCATGATAAAGATAATGAGAGAAAGAGAAGAGAGAGAGATAAAGAGTAAGAAAGGGCGAGAGAAAGAGAGGTAGAGATTTAGTGAGAATAAGAGGAAGAGAGAGTAAGAGATAGAGATTGAGAGAGGGAGAGAGAGAATGGGAGAACATGACTAATAGAAAGTGAGAAAGGGTGGGAAGGATAGAGAATAGAAGAGCGTGAATGATAAAATGAGAGTGGGAGATAGAATGTGTGTGAGAAAGTGAGAGGGGGAGAATCAAGGAAGGAAAGGGTGAGGGAGTGAGAGAAGATGTTTTAGAGGGATAGGGAGGGTGTTGGAGAGAGAGAGAGAGAGTAAAAAAAAGATTATGTGAAAGGGAAAGAGAGAGTAAAAGAGAAGATAGAGAGAGAAATAAAAAAATACATAGAGATTTATCTTGAGGGAGAGGGTGTACAACATTTAATTTTTTGAAGATAGTCAAAGCAAGAGAGAGAACGAGAAGGGGAGAGAGCAAATAGAGAAAGAGGGAGAGATGTGGGTGAGATAGAGAGAAGCAAAAAAAGATTGATTGGGGAGTGAAAAAGCAAGTAAGAGAGAAGATAAAGAAATGAAATGAGATAGAGATAGAGAATTATTAAAGAGAGAGGGATAGAGGGAGAGAGAGAGTTGTAAAAAGAGATGGGAACAAGATAGAAAGAGCGAGAGTGTGGTAGCATGAGAGTGATAGAGAAGGAGATATGGAAGAGAGGGGGAGGGAGGGAGGGAGGGAGGGAGGAGAGAGAGAGAGAGAGAGAGAGAGAGAGAGAGAGAGAGAGAGAGAGAGAGAGAGAGAGAGAGAGAGAGAGAGAGAGAGAGAGAGAGAGAGAGAGAGAGAGAGAGAGAGAGATTTAAATAGAGAGGGAAGCAAGAGAGAGTGTGAGGGTGATAGTGGGAGGGAGGGACAGTGAGAGTGAGATCTAAGATAAAGTTAGAGAGAGAGATAGAGGGAAGGAGGAAGTAAGAGTGCAAGTGAGAAATAAAGAAAACTAATTGTATGTGTGAGAGAGAGAGAGAGAGGGAAAATTAAAGGGATATTTTAGGAGATAGGATGAGAGAGAGAGAGAGAAGAGATTGTGAAAGAGAGAAATGGAGAGATAATAAAAGAGAGAGAGCAAGAGAGGGGGCGAATGTGAGATCTAGAAAGAGATACAGAGAGAGATAAAAGAACTGAGAGTAAGAGAGAAAGACTTTTATTTATATGGAGGTACATAGGGTGAAGGAAAGAGTGAATGGAGAGGAGTGATAAATTGATAAAGATAATGAGTACAAGATATTATTGACCTCATTTTTGTATGAGGTCTATACAGGACCATAAAATCAATTCAGATTCAAATCAATTAGGTTCATAATCAATTCATACCTCAATCTATCTAGACTTCAAATCAATCATGATCTTAAGCAAATCCAGATCCAATCCAAGAATCCAGACTCAAATCTTAAGTCCAAAGGCCCTGTCCTAAAGGCCTTTTCCAGTGAATTTTAAGATACTTCAAAACCCAGTCAAATGACCTCTGATTTAGAGCTTATCACTTGAAAAGTGATAAGACATGTCTCTAGAGATAACCTTCCAAATTTGAGCCCATTCTAAGGTCTCTAACTCTAGAAACTCAATTGAAATCAAAAGGCTGTGAAACCTTTAAATATTTACAGCCTATGTCACTGAACTTGCCACCCAGTGGATTTTGACCTTGGAGCTTCCTCCAATGCCTCCAATCACTTCAAGACCATTAATCATGACATGTTAATCAATAAACTGCATTTTGCTGGATTCTTTTCAACCCCCAGTGGACATGAGGTCAGAATGACCAAAACACCCCTAAGGGGTTCAAATACTCATTTCAAACCTAACGATTTCTAAATTGAATGCAATTATCTCCAGCAAGTTTCAAATATCAAACCAAACCTGTTGGACCCATTCCCACACTCTGGGTCAACCTGGTTGACCTAAGAGGACCTTTAAGGGTCCAAATAGGTGATTTGATCGAAATGACCTATCTAAGCCATGGAACCACTTCTATTGGTTTTCAAATAATATTTCAAACTTGCTGAGCCTGATCTTAAACACCGGGTCAACCTATTTTACCAGATCAAACAAAATTGACGTAAATGTCCTTTAATGGGCCCAATACGCCCATTTAATCAAATCAAACTCTCGAGACCCTGGGACTACACCCAATAGACTCTGAATGTCATTTTAAATCCCTTGAGACCATTTCCAGACCTTGGACCCACCTGGTTAACCAGGTCAACCATGATTGACTCAATGGCCCATTAAAGGCCCAAATAGGTTTATTTGATCCAATTGACCTATTTGAAGCTTGAAAATATGTCCACCAGACTCCAAATATTGTTTCAGACCTGTCTAACCCAAACTCACCCCTGGATCAACTTGGTTGACCCAGTCAACCAAGGTTGACTTAAAACTCCCTTAAAGCCCTTAATGGATCATTTCAACCCATTTGATCTATCTAACCCATTCAATCCCTCAAACCAATATCAAAACTTGAGTCAAGTCCATTCAAACTTTTTTGGAGTCAAATTATATTGAGTTTGACTTAGTCAACTCAATAAAACCTATTTAAAATACATTAGATCCTTAGGTTTCAACTCAAGCCCAAATCCTATAGCCTTAAAACCAATCAAAAGCATTTCTAACCAACTAATATTGACACTTGGCTGCCATCTCAGAAGTCAGCATGGTAATTTGACCAGTCAACACCTGGTCAAACCTATTCTACTTGGTCAAATAAACTCAAACTCTAGCCTTTAAGCATCTAAACCATTCCAACTCATCTAACCAGCACTCAAACCCCACCCCCAAGACACCTCAGCTGCCCCATGGCATGGGAACCAGTCAAATAGTCAAACCTATCTTTCAAGATGGTCAAACTTTATCAAATGGCCTCTTAGAGCTAATTTCCATTTATCTAAATCAGTCCAGCTGTTAATACAGCCTCTAGAACATTCCTAGAGGCATTTTAAACCTTTAGATCAAGATCTAATGGCTCCCATTCATTCCCACGTGGATAAGAGGACAAATGGACTTTCCACATAGGATGTCCTTGCACCCATCCTTGACTTCTACTCCAACCTACTCCCACGGACACTTTGCAGTATCTAGAAGTCAAGCCAATTGATCCCAACTGTCCAAATTACCTGGGGATGTTTGATTAGGGAGAAAATACCCTAATGACCCTCCATTATATTCTAGCCATTTTCTCACCACCTCAAGCCTCTCTAGCCAAGCTCTCTGCTCATTCAAGCCCTCAACCATCTCCTCTTCACATCCTGACCAAAACCTGACTGTCAAGCTCCGCCGGTGAGTAGAGTCCGATGAACTCAAGCTTAAATCCATCCAAGGCTTATTCTAGGTGATTCGTGGCGTTTCAGAGCATGGATTCAACTAGAAACTTAATCGTGTACAATCTATAAGCTCAGAGTTATCCTTAACGGCTCAATCTGTCCAATAAATTAATGTAAATATCTAAACCTATCTTAAGACACATAGATCTAATTAACATCTTATTGAGATCTTATTTAATATTTTAAGTATATCCCCATTAAATCTAATCAAGTTCTTAATTTAAGTTTAAAATTTCAAGCAAAATAGTAGATTAAATTAAGAGAATGAGCCAAAAAAACTAGTTCTGGGGTTACGGCTTATGTCCTTTTTGTAATACCTGAGATCTAAACCGTTGATCTCATGATCAACTAGTTAGATCGCGGTGTTCCGTGCTTTGTCAGACCACGGGAATACTCCAGGGGTTCAAAATCTCATCTCGCGCCATCTAGGCCCTTGATCCAGACCGCGGAATCAAGATCCCGTCGTCTAATCCTTCTTCGCGAGATCAGACCGTGTGATCTTATCTGGTCGGTTGATTTCAAAAGGCAGTAGATCGGACGGTTCGCAATGCCTTCTGACGTGGATTAAGTGATACCAGGTTGCGGTATCATTCCCTAATCGTTAACAATGGCGCAATCATTGTGCCGCCATCTAATGATTCGTCGCAGTTTTAAACCGCCAATCCATAGCCGCCACGTGGCTTCCCGCGCCAGCTTCTTTTAAATTGATTTAAAATCTATTTTAAATCATTTTTAATTCAAAAAAAATGTTTAAAATTATTTTAAATAAAAAAATATTTTATATAATAAAATTATTAAAAATTAATCTCTGTATTTTAAAATTAATATTAATACAAAATACTACTTTTATTTTAAATTATTTTGAACATTAAATATAAAATAATTTTAAAATTAATATTTAATTAAATATGATTAAATATTTTGAGGTATTTAAATATTTTAAATTTTAAAATAGTCAAAATTCTAGCAATAATATTAGGGTATTTATTAAAAAAAATTTAGTTTAAATTAAAATCAAATTAGTTTAAGATATATATTTTATATCTTAAATACTTAAATATTGATTAATATTTAATTTAAATTTTATTTAAATATTTTTGAAGATTCAAATAAACTTATTAGTAATAATTTAAAATTCCAGAAACATTTAAGATTTAATTTAACTTGATTTAAAATTACTTTAAATATTTTCTTTTTAATATTAATGTAAATACCTTAATTGTTTTAAAACTTGAAAAATTCAAAACAAATTCTTTTAAAATCATAAAAATGTAAAAAATATATCAAATTTTCCAGAAAATTAAGTATTTTTTTTAAAACTATTTTCAAAATTTAAAACATGATTTATTTTGGGTAATTTAAATTATTTTAATACCTTAATGTTTAGTTAATATTTAATTAAACATTATACTAATTATTTTGAAAACTAAAAATTATTTTTTAAAAATAATTTGAAAATCAGTGGATCTCTCAAACCCTCAAATTTTATTTTAATGACATTTTTAATTATTCTATTTTAAATATATATATTTAAATTTTTATCTATTTTTTGAAATCTATTTTAAAATATACATTTATCTAAATTTTAAACTTTTGAGAGATCCCTTGGAATTTTAAGCCTAGACTAAACATGTTTGAATAGAATTAGTTCGGATTTTTAGTAAATAATCATTTCTTGATTATTCACTTATCTTATCTTTAGTTATATATTTTATGTTAATCCTTGCAAGCTTAGGGCACACACACTTGCACATAGTTTAAGGCTCTGTTAGATCTAGGAATTGATTGTTGTTGTGTATTTATTTCAGGTTTAGTCCAAGGGTTAGAGAGAACAATTGATTCAAACCTATTAAACCAAGTGACACAATTAAGGACAAAAATTAAGGACTTACGTCTTAGTTAACTTAGATCAATGTAGGTGAACTTCACATGTCCCTTTTGGGATGAAACATAAAACTTAGAAAACTAGTGTCATGTACCCAAAGATTAAACTCACCTTCATTTGGCATTAATCAATCTCCAAACAACTAGTAGATTTATGTGGTCTTTATTAAGGATCTTCTTCTCTTATTTTAATAAAACCAAATAAATCAAATAAAATTCTTAAAAATCTATAATAAACATCACTTAATCCTAATCAACACTAAAATCAAATATTCAATCATGTAAAATTAAAATATAAATTCAAATTTCATTAATTTTATTGAACATTTAATTAACCCTTAAGTAACCCTTAATTAAACTTTAATTAAATAAATCATAATAATTTAGATTAAATTCATCAAACCGCCAAACTAACTCTAATAAATTCCAACTAAATAAATAATCAATCTAAAACCAATTTTGAACCTAAATCCCATTTAAATAATAATTGATTCTTAAATACTCTTAATAAACATTAACTAAATAAAAGATTTAAAATTCATTTAAAATTCCAATAAATAATAAAAATATAAAATAAATCCATTTTAAAATCAAATCAAATCAGAAATCTATTATTTTAATTTTAAATAATCTTCTAATAATAAATTCATTAACAAATCACTAATTAGAGATTTCCATTAAAAATTAACTAATAATACTAAACAAATTCTAAAAATTCAAAAAAATTCAAATAAAATTTAATTAAAATCAGAGAACAACCTTTTGAATTAAAATAAAATTTTAATTCAAGTATTAAGTCATTAATAATTAATTAAATAACTCATTTTCTATTAATAATTAATTAATTAATTAATAAATCTTAAAATTCCTTAAAATTCATTTTCAATCAAATAAAATTCATAAATTAATCTACCTAAATTTTAATAAATTTTTTTAATAATTTTCTAATTTTAAATCCTTTCTAAATATTATAATAAAATTCATTAAAAAGTAAATTAAATTTTGATTCATTTAATCTAAATTAATTTGATAATTTGATTGATGAAAATTTATTTTGATCAATCAAATTGGATTATTAATTTAGACTGAATGGATCAAGGGCTTCTTGCCTAAACTTTGATTCCTTTTTGGAGGTCTTTAGGCATTGCGATTTAAAGGGCCTTTAATACACTAAAATAACAAAAGGATCCCTTATGTGTTGTGCATAACTCCTTTTAGGAAGGCACTAACACATTTAGATTAAGGGATCTTCAAATAAATATAATAATACACCGACCTTATGTGGCATACACGACTCCTTAGGGAAGGTATGTTATATTATATTTATAATGTCCCTTTCTCTCTCTCTAATAAAATTTTGAGGACTCTCAAATGAATATCTATCTTCCATATAAGACGGGTATTCATTTCGAAAGTCCTAGGACTTATAAATTCATAACTTCATGCACTTAGGGAGTTATCAATCTATAAGTTCTATAAAACTAAATCAAATAACTCTAACTTCTAAAAGTGGAATAATTTAAAATTCAAATACACTCTACTTAAACTTCAAATAAATTCCCATTTGGCCTTTAATAAATAAATTTTAAAAATACACGCAATTCAAACAATAATTCCTATAGGACATATCCAAGCAACACGACCTCTTTCACACACTTAAATGCTTGCTAGGACTACGAACTTTAGCCTAGGCTAGGACGGTGGTTTCTTGTGGTTTTATTTGCGGGTGTCTTACCTAGATGGCTCCCATGTGTGTTTGCTTACTTTCCTGCAATTAATAGCATGCATATTTATTTTCTATCTGTACACAAGAGTGCAGAGTGAATAAGTAAGGGCCGTGTACTTTACTTTTCTGTCTTTACTTTCCTGCATATATAACTGTTCACAATTCACTTATACTTGCATTTACTTTTTTGTACTTTATTTACCTGCAAAAGTAGAATGTTCTTAGGATCTGATGTACTTGTAAAAAAATAAAGAAATGTAAAGCTTTATTTTCTTAGATCTTTTGTATATAGATTGAGTCTGTAAAGTGTTTGGAGTCTGTAAAGGAATTAAAAACAACTTCTTATACATATACAAATGGGGCTGAAAAAAGTAATATCCTTACCTAAGAGGATGTTCCTTTTTGGAATTCCATAGAAGACTTGGAGCCTAAAGATCATAAGCAATTGTATTTAATTATGTTCTCTTATAGGCTTATAATCCAGGTTTGTTGCGGTGGGACCTGGCCACCTTTACTTTTCTGCAAGACCCTCGGATGTAACCTATAAATTTTATATTAATAAAATTAGCTCTCTTTTATATATACAACTGTTTCATGCATCATCAGCATACGAGTAGATTTTCAATTTTTGTAAGCATATTATCCTGTATTTGGGTTAAATTCTTTAACCATTCCTTGATTCTTATGATAGAGCTACCTTAAATCTTACATTCATCGGCTAATTATTGTGATTAGGATTGTTAGCTAGCAGCCCACTCTAGGTAGGTGGTAAGTCCAGAATGTATATACTCTCTCTTTGCACATTCAATCCTCTAATCAACTCTAACTCCTCCAAATTCAATGTTAGAAATTGTAATCTAAAGCCTGAGCATGAAAATTTAGATTAGCCCAAATATTTAGTTAAATTTGTATATAATTTGAAATTAATTAGTCTTTATTTAAATCGATAGTTTTCTTTTAGGAGATATAATTAACTATAGGGGCTTGCCCCTATTGGGAGTCTAGATCCCAGAATAATCTAAACCCTACCTTAATTTCCTTTCTAAGATAGGGGAAAATCTGTGAAATATAGATCATGCTTTATCTATATATTTTAAAATTTATTTCCATAATCAAAGGATAGGTAGATGATTGATCTGCTCTCACAGGCAGGTCAAATATCTTCTATATTTTATCACAGAAATAAATTCATAATCCATTAGTCTAATCAAGTTGATAGGATAACATACTTGTCATCCCCTGGGATGATTTGTATATTCCCTATGTTTTACCTGATTAGAAGAATGAATTATAGTCTTATTTCTTTTAAATTAATAGAAAGACATTAGTCTGCTCTTCGTGGCAGTATAATATCTGACTATGTGGATTAATCGAAAGAAAACATTAAAATACAAATATAGCAAATTGCGGGAGAACTAGTAGAGCAATCCTTAAGAAAATTTTCTCACAGATTGTTCTGGCGACTCCGCTGGGGACAGACTTCTCTCCCTATTTCAAATGAAGATTAAATTCTTTCTAAAATTATATATAACTTTAATTAAATATTTGGGCTATTAAATTTTAATTTATCTAGTCTTCTACTATCTGCTTTAATGATTTGTATAGTTTAGTGGCTCGGGTCTTCGCAAATGATTTATAGTCGATTTTGCTTTTTCGCTTTGATTTTCTGTTTTGAGTTTTTGATTTGTATAGTTTTATTTTCTTCTAGTCTAGATAGACAAGCCTTGCCTGCCATTTGTTTGTTTAGTTAATAATTCATGTCAATAATTACCGATAGTCATGGTTTCCTTAGCTTTTCCTAAAAAGCTAAGCAGATGCGCCAACTGTCAGCACCGGCGTAGGTCTTAGATCCTGTCAAAGTGCTGTCCATTTCTCGTCTAAAATTTTGAGTGCCACTTGTATGTTTAGTAGTTTAGAATTTGTTTCAAGTCTATTTAAAATTCTATAAAATTCTTTTCGAATCTTTTTTGTGTCTCGATTCTCTCCAAATTTCTTTTCTTTTAAATGTTTGTCATTCTGTATTGATTTTATGAATTGTATTGATTTGATTGTCCTTTATTTAAATTATATAATTATAGATTTCCCTAAATTGAGTCAACCAACCCTGTTTGTCATTTGAACAGCATTTGCATGTTTATTTTTAGTCTATTGTTTGCATGATCATGCTCAAGCGAGTGAGCATAACCCATGGTTACCCAGCTTTGTCCTATAAGCCTGGTAGATGTCCACCTGGAAACGGAGGTTTGGTCCTAGGTATGGTAGGGGTTGTATTGCCCGTTTGTCGTCTAACATTTATATGTCATTTGTGTGATTCATCACTAAGAATTCTTTTCGAATTTATTCAAAATTATTCCATGATTTTTTTTTATATTCTTTATATTTGATTCTTTTTCTATGTTTATTTTGGAATTTTGATATTATGTTTTTTATTTATGAATTGTATTGATTTGATTGTCTTTTATTTAAATTGTATATTTATTGAATTCCTTAAAACAAGTCAACCAAACATGTTTGTCATTTGAATGAAATTTGCATGTTTATTTTGAGTCCACTATTTGCATGTTCATACTCACGCGAGTGAGCATAACCCATGGTTACCTTGCTTCATCCTAAAAGCTTGGCAGATGTCCATCCAGAAATGGAGGTTTGGTCTTAGGTCTGGTAGGGGTTGTGTTACCCTTTTGTCGTCTGACATTTGCACTTCATTTGTGTGTCATTTACATGCCTTAGAGTTTTCTCTTTTCATTCGTATCAAGCTTTTGACTCAATGTGTTGGGATCAGGCTTTAGATTATAAATTTTCTAATATATTCCCCCTTTTTAATTTCTTCTAATCATGTTTTCTCATATATACTCAAAATCTTTAAGGATATGGGTCCTTATTTAGTTCCTTTTTCAATCTAATTCAGACTTCCTTTCAAATCATTAATCAAATATCCATTCCAAATCTTCAACGTATGATTGTATTCCTTTGCTGTTGGTCCTTAATTGGACCATTTCATCTTCCCAAATCCTCAACCTATTTAATCCATGGAATAAACTTCAGTTTGATTCCAATCAGTACAACTCTCAACTTCCATATTTAGTTTCTAGTTCAGAAAAGATCAGATATTAATTCAGATTCCTTTGAATTATAGAAAATATTTGGAAACTTATTATTCAACATCAACATTACTGCTGTCCAATCTGCTGAGGGCAACAAGATTAGATTTGGGTTTGGATTTGAAAACATCCAAGTCACATTTGGTGCACCACAACCTGAAGTGGTGGTACCTCCTGCTTAATCTAGAAGATCAAGTCCCGTTCAAGTTAACAATGAGGAATGGCCTGTAGCTGCCCCTGCAGTTGCTAAACCCTCAATTTTCACCCGTTTGAATTATTCCCAATCAAATGCTATGGCTAAGGGAAAGTCCCCAATCATTGCTGAAACTCCTACAATCAAAAACTTTGAGACCGGGTTGTCTTCTGGAATCTAGGATATGAGTAAGTCTCATTGACGCAACATGATTCGTCGTATAAGGTGTAGAGAAAAAAAAAGAAAAGATGTTAAAGGAAGATGCTTTGATTGCTGCTGCAACTGAAGTAGTAAAGATGATCAATTCCGAAACTCCTGAAACTTATGTCAATACTTCATAGTTTGTTGATAGTGAATTTCGACCACTACGTGATAGTTCCGAGGAAGAGAATGAATTCCATATATTGAAATCTCCTCCTACTCCATTTTGTGGTGATCATGTCTTTCCCTCCATTATTAGAAAGAAATGGAAAGTTCAAATCTCTTTTCAATGGTTTGGTCCAAGACTATGCCACTGATTATGGGCAGTCGAAGACAGAATTTCTTAGAAGTGTCAAGGATGTGATCTCCACTGAAATGCATCCACATTAAAGTGGAAGGTCAGGGGAATCTATTCCTATGAAGAGAAGAAGTCAATTTTAAGAACCAAGTCCAAGCCGACCAGCATCTGCTATAGATTGCCATAAAAAATTAAAGAATTTCTCACACATGAACATTATCAGAGTTCAAATCAATAGTACAGCCAACAAACTTCTGTCCAATTCCTAGGGTTTGGAGCATTAGCCCGTCGAGGATATGATCCCATATTTTCTCCACCTTCACATCAGTTCTAAAATCCTCTAAAAAAATATTATGTTCATCTTTCAAATCAATACCCCTTTAGGGTCGATCGACATTGTTCACAGGGTAGCAAATCACCCTCTGGTTTTGATAAGAGGAGACTGAAGTTCATAAATCAGTCAAACTCTTCATCTAACAGAGAAAGGATTTGGTAGCCCGGGATGTTTCCAACTCCAACTGTACTGATGAATCGGAGAAATAACATATTGTAAGAAACACCAAAGAAGTTGAAGTCTTTTATAGAATTCTCCTTTTCAAGAGAGAATACTTTAGTACATCCACATAGTGTGGAAGAGAAGACAGTAGAAAAGATGGTGGATCATCTGAAAGAAAGTATTCGCTAGATCAACAAAGAAGAAGCTGCCAAGAATGAAGAAATATATAAAGAGATGTCTGATAGTGTTAACATAGTCGATGTTCGGTCGTCCCCATAAAGAGAGAGAACCTGAGTTTACATTTTATTAGAAAGTATCTGATTTATTTTTCTTAAAGACAATGTACTAGCTATCTTAAAATTCAAATGAAGGAAATTATGTTTGACTATAGTAAGTGTCCAAAAGAATAAAAATTTATTGACAACCAATACTAAAAATAAAAAATAAAAAATAAAAAAAGAGAAAGAAGACTATGTTCCCTCCCTCCCCCCTCTTATTAGAGGGTCGACGCCTATTTTTAAGTATAAACCTATATCAAAAGCAAATTTAGCTTAGAAATAAAATCTTCTTAAAGTTCTTGCAATTTTTTTCTTATAAGTATCACCAGCATATTTATGGATCTATTCTAAAATTTTCCTTATCAAGTTATCACTTCTATCAAAGTAATTCGGATTTGCTTTATAGATAATTCTTCTCCTCATGAGAGAACGATTCTTCTTCTCTAGTGTTTAGAAGATAATCTTACAACTGAGATTTATCTTAGGGTTTTAAAAGGAAGCCCGTTTGCTAAAAAAATATATATGTATACATATATAAAAAAATGACGCGCAATATACACGTAGATGAAAAAGATATAAACAAATGTGCCAAATAAAAGATGCGCAAAGCGATCCAAATAAAAAAAAGATTCACCAAAGTATGCCAAGCAATGAAAAGATGCTCAAAGTATACATAAAAAAATAAAATAAGTTAAAGGGCTTCCTTTTCAAAATCTTAAATCTCAGATAATCTATTTTCTCCAGATATTTTTCTTGATACTTGATTTTTTAAAATCTCGATACCAGATTTATTTCTATGCATTGATATCTTATTAGATATAAACGATCAAGTGTAAGAAACTAAAAAGATTAATTTTCTTTTCCATAATTCGATCTTTTGAAATAAGTTTTAATTTAAAAACATAAGGGAGGTTTCATTTTAACTTCTAAGGAAGTTAATCTGGTTCCATGATAATTAGTTGATGGCGCCATCGTAGTTTGACATCATGTTTGTTTCTCTACGAGTAGTGAAATGATTCGTCATAGTAGATTTCATAGTAACTCGCCAAGCTCAAGACGATTGCCTAATAAATGATTAACTACTGGATGAATGAATCATAAAACTAAGATAAATGAGAAGTTCATTTGGGAATTCTCTTTTGATGGCATTACTTCAAGTCAGTTAACAACATCAGATGATATTCCCCAGTGCTAGATAATTACCTGATAAATGAGGAACTACCAAATATATAACTCCTGAAACTCAAATCAAACGAGATGTTCATCCAGAAATTCTATATTTTGATAGTAACCCTTCCAGTTGATATTAGAAGAATCAGATGATGTCTTACAAAAATAAACTAGAAGTGATATAATACTTATCACACCAGATCAAGGTGCGATGTATTACTCATACCATATTTCAATGCCATGTACAAACAATGAAGCTGAATATGAAGCCGTGATAATTGGGCTAGAACTGACAATTTTGAATGGGATCAAAGAAATCAACATCTTTGAGGATTCTCAGCTTGTTATTAATCAAATAGCTAGAACTTTTAAAGTATTAAAAGATACTTTGGTCCCTTACGATCGGTATGCGATGTATCTTTTGGAAAAGATTCCAAACATCACATTATATCAAATTCCCTGAGGAAAGAATTCTACAGTGGTTGTACGATGTACGATGTTCCATACGATGAACAGAGACGATGTTTGATCGTCCCGACTATCGTCTTGTACGAACTGTGTTGTAATGTATCATACCGTACGATTTAGTATCATACTATACAAACATTTTTAAACTGTTCGTACTGCTTCGTACCAGGACGAAGTCTATTTATGAAGATTGTACTATACGATTGTAGAACCGTACTGTACGATAGTAACGGCTACTTTGAGATTTCAGGATTTTTGGAGCCCATTTTTATGTATCAAAAAAGTAAATTTTCAGAGATAGTATGAGAGAGGAGAACGTGGTTAGAGAGGGATTCCAAGGGAGAGAGCTCTAGAGAAGTTCTTTAGGGTTTGAGAGAGGAAGGAGAAGATGAGCGTTGTGAAGGAGAAGAGGTGTGAGGGAGATCACACGGTTGCTCCGAACTTGCTGTATCTTTCTCCTCCGGTGGCCCTATAAGAATTTGAGGGAGGATCTCCAAGGGAAAGGCTCATCTACATCCGTGACCTCGAGGTACTCTGCCTTCTCTAGGAGGGGAAAAAACGAGAAGGTTCTCTACCGTCGCTAGGAGGGAGAAAATAGAATTTGGCACTCCGCCACGCCGAGTTGGTGAAAGGGAGGTTTGCAAAGGCTTCTCCGCCTTGCCGAGGGGGGCAAAAGGAGAACTATAGTTGGTAGTGAAAATCCCGGAGCAGAGGACTCCGGGGAGTGGACGTAGGTCATATTTTGACCGAACCACTATAAAAATCTTGGTGTGTTTTTTCCTTACTGTTTTTTCATTACTGCTTGCCTTTTTAATTTCAAAATATTTGCCTTGGAAAATTTGAAAAAATAAGGGTTGTTTAATTTTTCATAATAAAATTCTAAAAACAATGAAAAGATTTAGAACTCCTGCTTAGGTTTTAATTATTGTCAAAAGGTTTTCACAATTCATCCCCCTCTTGTCCATCTAGTAATTTCACTATGAACTCTTAGCACATCCATCATATGAATTCTTAGCACATCCATACCTCAATAGAATGGAAAAAAGAATATGTACTGAGGGCTTACTTTCTTCAGACCAAAAGAGTTGGTCTCACTCCATCTGGAATCAATTTGGGATAAGAAACTCTTCTGCAAACAAGAAGAAGAAGATAATGACGAACTCTCATCATCTTGCAAATTCCTCTCATCACCAACAGTGGAAATTGAACTATACGGCAATTCATCGTTCATCCTTATAAAGCCGTCAGCATCCTCCTCCAGGCACACACATTAGTAACCTCCTTTTCCTTGCACGCTGAAATATTTCTTGTTTATGTAGTACCTTCGATATTGAAATCATCTTTTCCTTCAGCGACAAGAGTGAGATTAAATAGTTCCACTCTCTCCTTGGTTAAAAATCCACCTGTGAATTTAAAGTCGCTCGACAAGGATTGCAAAGGCTGGAGAGTAGGACCAGCTCCAGGCTTCTTATTGAGCCTTTTAACTGACGGCCCCTTCATTGGTTGCCCAAAGGTCCTCTGCAGAACAAGCTTCCTCTTAGTGGTCGCCAAAGGTCTCTCCGGTGTCATCTTCCTCTTCACGATCACTACATTTATAAAAAGAATTTAAACCCTAGTTACACAAAATAAGAGGGGATAGGAAAACAAGGGCGAAAAAGGAAAACCTCACCAGCCTCCAATCCTTTGCCTCGAGCCACAAGAGATTTCTCCTAAAAGAAACCTCCAAGCTGCTATCGTCATCTGACAAATCTCCATCACGGGAATTCTTATTCTTGATCTTTACAGCGATAATGGGCTTCTCTAGACAAAGTGGAGGAACTGACACCGCAGGGAAGACGATGACTTTGGAATAACATGCGAGAGGTCTATGCTCTGTAACGGTTATATCGTCTTTAATCTCAGTAATATAATAAAAAAACATTTAAAGAGTAAATGAATGGAAGGGTCATGACTCGTACGTGTGAGATAGGATAGGTTGTGGCTTATGAGTCAGCTAGAGCCCGTCACTATGCGAGATGAGCTGGTGTTTATATAATTAATAAAATATAAGTAAGAATATAATTTAAGTAGGAGTAAAATCACTAAAATTTTAACGTATTTAATGAAATGTGTTAAAATATTTATTCGATGTATTTTATTGAATGCACTAACATTTGAGGTGATCCTCAACTTTACTAATTTAATTATTTTGGCAAAATATGATATGAGTAAGTAATAGTTAAGGAAAATAAACTAAGAGAGTACAAAATAATTAATTAGATATTGAGTTAAATAAATTAAGAAACAAATTCGTTAGTAATAAATTTAAATTTATAAATGTGCTATCACCAATTTAATCTAATATTATCACAAAATATTTTAAATTATAGTAGATTTTAAAATTAGGATTAGTTAACAAATTAATAGTTTAATAAATCATTAAATAATAATATATTAATTCAAAAAATGATTAAATATTAAATATAAATTAATTTTAAATATTGTATAGTAATAATGACTATATAAAATGATTTAAAGTAATTTAACCTTCTCGTATATTATTTGATTAATTATGTACTATTTTGTGTTTTATTTTTAGTATAAATGTGATATTTTAGTTATTTTTATTTAGGATAATATCAAAAATGATATAAATTGTAAAAACCCCACAGCGCTGTAGCATCCAAAAAAATAACGTAGTAGTCTTAACTTCAACACCTAGTAGCATCATAATTTTGACATCGCAGCATAAAGTTCTCTATTTTCCAGCTCTATGGTTACAACTCTGTCGGTGTTTCTGCCAAGTTCTCTATTTTCAAATGTTGTATTACAACAATCACTTACGCCTTAGTGCCATTTTTGCGGCTCTGGCACCGCATCGCTCAAATGTCAGCAGCATTATGGCATTACAATTGTAACTTTAAAGGGTCACTTTCTCTCAATAAAGATACACGATTGTTTACTAAGTAATCGATCCACATTAGCAAGTGTCATGGCAGTGCATAAATTTAAGCACCGAGGCGTTAGTTCACTTTAAGGGCACCGCAGTGCTATGGGCTTCTTAGAATTTTTCTTCAGTTTTGACACTCTACTTTATCACTTTATTACTTGATTTAATACGTAAACATACATATATTATGTTTGGTTTTTTAATTTTTATATCAAAGAAAACCTAAATATTATTTAGGGTGATAGAGCCTTAAATGTTTATCATGAGAAAATTTATTGCTACAACCTACTAATCACATTTTTGGTTGCTTAATACTCTAGGTTGATGAAAAGTTTTAGACATGTATATATGCCATTAAAAAGAAATTTATCATTTAATTTATGTTATCTCTTTTAAAAAATCATTATAATTTATAGCCATTCAAAAACATAGCACATTCATATTATCTATGGCCAATTTTGGTGGATGTATTAGAAATCCCTACAAACCAAAATTTCAAACTGCTTAAAAAGTTTCATTTTAGTTATTTGAGAAAACAAGTAAGCAACACAAGCCACTTCAATTGAGTACTTTATTTGCTATGAGGATTCAAAAATAAGAATTGAAGAAAATATTCTTTTTTCTCTTTTTTTGTCTTTGTTTTCTTTGCCAAATTCATATGATTGGAATTCATATAATAAACATCAAATTATTAAAATTTTATAGAGACTTTGATAATATATGATTCATTTGAGACAACTTTTTTACTACTTTATAAAATATTTATAAAAAGTAACTTTTTCAAAAACTATTGTAGAGAATAATTTCTTAGCACAAATGTTTTTTGAAGACAATTAAAAAGTAGTGGTCAAGCAAAAATTATGGCTGAGATTTTAAAAGTAAAATGGTAAGAAACTATCTTAATTGAAGCAATAGTTTCCTTTTATCTTAGTTGATCCTTGCCCCAAAAGTTCACAAGTACTAACTTAAATTTAAAATTAAATTCAAAATTGAAAAATAAATTCAAATTAAAATTATTGATTACATCACACCATTTATAATATTATGTTTTTCTGGATATAGTCATATAATCTGAAATATTGTCATATAATTATGATGATCTACCTTTATTTGACATTGCATATCCTTGGGGTAACATGTGATTGGCGTAACAGATTTAAGATTTTTTTATTATTAGCTTAAAATATTATATTTGTTTTTATTTTGTTTCAATATAATTCATCCTATGGTTGTCTAAATAAATGGAATATTTTTTTAATCAAATTATCTCATAATTTTCTTTTTATTTATTTGACTTATAACAATAGAGTTCTTTTAATTGGGAAATGTCCCATGATTTTTTCCTTAAGTTTTCTAAATACAAAAATCTCATGACACTTATGAATTGCTCTTAATTTATTTACATGTATATGCAAAATTTTCAGTCAATGTAAGAGGATCATTTTTTTCTATATCATCACAAACACTCTTAACCTACAATAATAGCATCATTGGATCCATGGTTTCAAAGTACTATCCCCCTAACTATGTTGGAACAGATAAAAAAGGCTGAGCATGTACACCGGGAACAATGTAAAAGAATACGATATAACAGAGCATGATAGCAACATTTGATTTTTATTGACAAACAACTATGTTTGAGTGTACAACTTTTTTAGAGATATTATCTTTAAATTAAATATTCAATGACTTCTCCACACATCAACTTCTACTTGAACAAGAGAGACATATATAGAGGTAGAGCTTGTAAGAGAGAGTTTTCCTTCTTGTGTCACAATTTCTCCTTGCCATTTGATTCACTTTCTTCTTTTTCATAGTTTAATACTTAGATATTTTTTATTGACACAACTTCCTTAAAATTTTTGTAAGAATATTAAAATTCTTGCCAAAGTTGAGACATTCAATGCTTATATAGTTTATATTAGTTGAATATATTTTGCAATTAAAATGCACCCAAATGGTTAAAAACTACCGTAAATCCCATACAACAAAAGCTTGCAAAGGCAAATGATGGAAACTTGCTCTAAAGTTAATTACCTTACATATGATAAAATAATATGTAAATTAACTTTCTATGCTCATAAGGGCCATAAGCTTAGGAAAATTGACAAAAGACATCAAGTTCAAAGGCATCAAGTTTAGCTTCTAGCAGCATTTGTTCCCATATTTTGTCAAATTGGCTATGAAATCTTTTCTAAAATGAATTCAAAACCTAAAGATACATAAACTTAGAATTCTCACCCCATGCCGCTTTGAACTTAGTGATGCGAATGTGAGATTATGGATTAGACTTTTGATGATAGTAAACATTCATATTTTTCTACGACTGTCTTGCATACTAATTTTTCAGGACCACAAGATTGAATGCAACTCAATCTAGCTCAAGATCGAGTAGATTTAGGTTGAGTCAACTCTATATTATTTCCTTTCTTGAGTTAGTTGTAAAAGTGGTTCTTGATGCTAAGTAATCTTGCACACACCCACTTGAGGGTTTTTTTTTTGAGTTCTTCTATTTTGAGTACATCGGCCTTGACGATGTTCATATCAGCGAGAATAATTTAACTAAAATTAAAAACTCAAATTAGGGCATCCTGGTTAAGCAGTCGTCATTAAGTACTCCTTATATCGGCTAGGATGATAGGCACAAATCAGAAAGAATCAGCCTCCATGATCAATTTAGGTATTTTTTTTATTTTAAAATATTGGCCAGGATAAACTCAACATCGGCCTGGACGATACTACATAATTATGTCTAAATTAATCTAGCAATTATGAAAAGCAATTAAGGCTGATTGATACGATCACATCAGTCCGGCCGATCGCAGAATCAGCCAAGACGATGGATTAGATAATTGATATCGGCCAGACTCTATTCAGGACAATGTTCAGAATGTTTGTACTCAAATTTGAACTAATCATTCTGGATGTTATGATATCGAATTTGATGATGTAACCAATTTTCTTTTGATCATCCCAAATCACCCCATCTGATTGAGCTTACTTTGTACTGATCAGCCAGGATGATATTCCTATCGTTCTGGATGATAATGTATGTTTTTAAAATTTTATTTAAAGGACCTAAATTTTCTCATACTTAAGACCTTCAGTGTTGCTATCTTGACCTAAGAGAGCCTTGCGAGAGGGAGAGAAAGAGAGAGAGAGAGAGAGAGAGAGAGAGAGAGAGAGAGAGAGAGAGAGAGAGAGAGAGAGAGAGAGAGAGAGAGAGAGAGAGAGAGAGAGAGAGAGAGAGAGAGAGAGAGAGAGAGAGGAACTTGTGAGTGGGAGTTTGTGAGAGGGATCACAAAGCTCGCTCAAAGCAAGGTTCCAAGTCGTCGTCATCTCCATTCTTCATCCTTCATCCTTGGGAGGTTCTTGGGAGATCTACTTCAGAAAATGGTCTGGTTCTCTGCTGCACCGGGGTTGGTGAAAATGAGTCTGTTGTAAATACTTCTCTGCCTAGCAGTGAGAGCTAAAGGAGAGACACTTAGTTAGTGCAATACTCGGAGGGTGCCTCCGAGGAGTGGACGTAGGTCAAGGATTGACCGAATCACTATAAATCTGGTGTGATCTTTCTTTGTTTTGCTTCCACGTTTATTTATTTTTCGCACTCTGATTTCTGTGCTGATTTTGGTTTATGATTATTATGCTTTACCTAAGATTTTTTTTTAAAATACCAATTCACCCCCTCTTACTTAGCCTCGGGCTAGTTCTTAAGGGCTTAACATCCCTAACGAACTTTCAAGTGGTATCAGAACGGGATTTATAAAAACTAAGTTTGAAAACTTTTTGAATTTTGATCCATGGCTAACAAGGGAAATCATAATACTGCGAAAGGGTATGCTATTACCCGACACCTTTGTTTGATAATTTTCCTTTTGATTTTTGGAAAACTTGTATATCTAAATTTTTACAATCAATTGATTATTGCATATGTATGCTTGTTAAGGATGTTATACACCTCCAACTGAAAAATTGAATGGCATTACTGTTACACTTCCTTTTACTGAATGAACTCTAGATAATAGAGATTTAGCACAATTAAATGTATAATGCTTGAACTATTTTTTTGGTTCACTGAAATCGGAAGATTATATGCGTGTTTTCACTTGCACTACTGGTAGATAAATTTGGGATAAATTGTGTATCACTTATGAAGGTACTAATGAAGTCAAGCAATCCCATTTGACTATTCTCTTGCATGATTACAAACTTTTTCATACGAAACCTTCTGAATCAATTTCTAAAATGTATATAAGGTTTACTTAGATTGTTACTTCATTGCATGCATTAGTATGAGAACTTTTTAATTATTAAAAAATAAACAAATTTAAGATGTTTTCCTTCCTTTTTTGATTAAAAATTACTGCAATATATGAATTTAAAGATTTAAATACATATTCGATCGATAACTTACTTGGTTTACTCATTGCTTATGAGCGAGGGGTGAACAAAAGAAATCTTGATGCAGGTGAAAGGAAGAAGGAGAAAATGATTGCACTTAAGACAAATGATTCGGACACTAACTCTTCCGGGTCTAAAATTGATGATGTTGCTTTAATCACAAGGAAATTTAAGATCTTTCTAAAGAAGAAGCACAAGAATCATCAAAAGTGGAATAAATATAACAAAAACAAAAATTTTAAGAATTCTGATGATACAATTTTCTTTGAATGCAGGAAGCCTGGGCACGTTAAAGCTGATTGTCCTACACTTAAGGCACACCCAAGTGAGGAGAAGGGTGAGGAGAAACCAAACCTCAAAAAGGACAAGAGCAAGAAGTGATTCCAAAAGGCATTCTGTGCTAATTCTACATCAGATTTCTCTGAAACTAAACCTGAGGAGGAGACAACAAACTTTTGCTTAATGGAAGATAATAATCTTGGTCAAAGTGACCAAGAAGAAGTATGTAAACTAACCTATGAGTAACTCCTTGAAGTTTCTGAAAACATACATGTATCATATAGTAAACTTAAGAAAACTAATGCAAGCTTGAAATTGGAATTTTTTAATTTACAAAAAGAGCATGAAATTCTTCTCAATGATCATTCAACAATTGATTTAAATCACATGTCTTTACTTGATGAGTTTGATGCATTAAACAAAAAACATGCTGAGTTATCTGATTCTCATGATTCTTTAAAATTATCCCATTCTGAGTTAAAAAAAGAATTTAAAAAATCAAAAAATTTAAAAACTTTTGAAAATAAAAAATCTTTATTTCAAGCATCGCATAAAAAGCATCACTATAGGAGTTGATTAGTGCATTCTTTTCTTGGAGTTAGATGTTTTTCATGTGGCATGTTAGGACACACAGCACACACTTGCACCATTCACCATGGCTCACATTGGGTCTGGAGACCCAAGTTACATGATCCACAACATGCATTGCATTTTACTTTTCATAAGAAGGAACTCAAACATGTTTGAGTTCCTAAATCTAACATTTGATAATTTTTTAGGCAAGCTCTCACAAAAGGCCTCGTGAGAGCATGTGGTACCTGGACAGCAGAAGCTCTTGACATATGACTGGCGATGCCAATCAATTCATATTGCAGGAGACCAGGATAAGAGGCAAGGTGACTCTTGGAGACAACACCACCATTAAGGTGGTAGGCTCATGTATGATTGGTAATTCCAAGAACCTTTTGATTGAAAATATTTTGCTTATAGATAGATTGAAACACAACTTGCTTAGTATAAGTCAACTTTGCGACTAGAACTTCATTACAAAATTTTTGACAAATTCACGCATTATAAGCTTAAATAATAACACTATTTTGCAGGAAAAACAGATCAACAATGTGTACATGCTTGATTTAAATAACTGCTATTAATGATTCATGGTTGTGGCACAGAAGATTATGTCATGCCAGTATGAAAATCCTTAGGAAAGTGACCCAAAAAGAACTAGTTAGAGGTATCCCCAAGCTTAAGTTTTCAAAAGACCACCTTTGTGATGCCTGCCAATTAAGAAACTAAATCCACTCCACTTTTCACTCCATTAAGGACATTAGCACCTCTAGACCTTTAGAAGTCCTTCATATGGATTTGTTTGGACCCATTAGCACTACCATTACGGGAGGGAAAGTCTATGGTTTTGTATTTATCGATGACTACCCGAGGTTTACTTGGATTAGATTTCAGTCACACAAAAATAAGTCATTTGATGAGTTTAGAGTCTTCTTCACTTGGATTCAGAAAAAGCTAGGTTATGAGATTTTGACCATCCATAGTGACCATGGGGAGAGTTTGAAAATGAGAGATTTAGAAATTTTTGTGAGGACAGGGGGATTAGCCATAACTTCTCAGCTCCTAGGATCCCTCAGTAGAACGGGGTAGCTGAAAGGAAGAATCGGACCTTAGTGGATGCTGCAAGAGCCATGCTTGCTTAGTATTCACTTACAAAATACTTTTGGGCTGAAGTGAATAACACAGCTTGTTATGTATTGAATAGAGTGAATGTTAGAGCCAAATTAGATAAGACACCATATGAGATCCTTAAGGGTAGGACACCCAATCTTTCCCACCTTCATGTCTTTGGTGGTAAGGTTTTCATTTACAATAATGGGAAGTCTCATTTAGGAAAATTTGACCTAAAATCTGATGGAGTGTTCTTAAGATATTCTAACGTTGGGAAGTCTTTTAGGGTTTTTAATAAGGGGACTTTGGTGGTGTAAGAGACTACACATGTAGTGTTTAATGAGTCTAATCCTAGAAAACCTATAGTTGAGGATGATAATGATGTTAGAGAGATTACCATTGGAGTAGAAAATTTAGAGAAGAGGGTAGAGCATGAGAACACTAAAGGAGTTGGAGATGTCACCCAAGAAATAGAAAATGTAGATCTGGAGGAAAGGGTTGAGCCTTCACATACTTTGCCTAGAGATTGGAGACACTCTTTGAGTCACCCTAAAGATCTTATCTTAGGAGACCCTTCTGATGGAGTTAGGACTAGATATGGACTTAGGAAGGAAGTGAACCACTCTACCTTTATCTCAATGACTGAACCCATCAACTTAAACCAAGCCTTTCTGATGAGTTTTGGATCTTAGCCATGCAGGAGGAGTTGAACTAATTTATTAGGAATGATGTTTGGGATCTTGTAGGAAGACCTAAGGAACAAAGTGTAGTTGGAACCAAGTGGGTCTTTGAGAATAATGTAAATGAGTATGGAGTGGTGGTTAGGAATAAGGCAAGATTAGTGGCTAAGGTGTATAACCAAATAGAAGGGTTATAGATTTTGAGGAGACTTTTTCCCCGGTAGCTAGATTGGAAGCCATTAGAGTGCTATTTGCCTTTGCCTGTTATAAGGGATTTAAGCTTTTACAAATGGACGTTAAGAGTGCCCTTTTAACGAGGAAATAAAAGAGGATGTATTTGTAGAACAACTCCCAGGTTTTGAGAGTTCCCAATTTCTAAATCATGTTTTCAAATTAAAAAATGCCTTATATGGATCAAAATAGGCACCCAGAGCCTGGTATGAGTGGCTTAGCACATTCTTACTAGAAAGGGAGTTTGTTAAAGGGAGTGTAGACACCACCCTTTTCCTGAGGAAAGTAGGAGATGATTTACTCATTGTTCAGAACTAGGTCGATTATATAATTTTTTATTCTTCTTATAAAAGGCTATGTGATTATTTTTCTAAAATAATGAGTAAGGAGTTTGAGATGAAAATGATGGGAGAATTATGGAACTTTTTTGAGTCAAACAAAGTACATAAAAGACATATTGAAGAAATATGAAATGGATAAAGCCAAGCCAATTAATACTACCATGACCTCAGGAATTCAATTAGACAAGGACCCAAATGGAAAATTAATTGATCAGAAGAAGTATAGAGGGATGATTGGATCTTTAATTTACCTGACTGCTAGCCAACCTGGTATAATGTTTAGCATTTGTCTTTGTGCTAGATTTCAAGCTGATCCTAAGGAATCCCACCTGACTGCTGTTAAGATAATTCTTAGATATCTTTTAGGGACCCAATACCTAGGAATCTGGTCCCCTAGATACAGCCTTCTTTTGAGATTATTGAATTTTCTGATTTTGATTTTGTATGATGTAAGGTGGATAGAAAAAACACTTCTGGAACTTGCTAATTCATTGGATAGTCTTAAGTCTCCTGGTCTAGTAGAAAGCAAAACTCAGTTGCTCTTTCCACTACTGTAGTTGAGTACATTGCTTTAGGAAGTTGTGTGGCCCAAGTTCTTTGGCTAAAACAGCAAGTACTGGATATAGGATTACCTGTTGGAACCATCTTAACTCTTTGTGACAACACTAGTGCCATCTGCATTTCTAAAAATCCTATCCAACATTCAAGGACTAAGCATATTGACATTAGGCATCACTTTATTAGAGTCCATGTGACTAAGGGAGACATTAAATTACATTATGTGGCGACTGAGAATCAACTGGCTGACATTTTTATTAAATCACTTGCCTTCGGCACTTTCAACAATTTAAGGACCAGATTGGGTGTGATTGACATTAATGCATGGACTTGATTTCTACTAATGTTTTATCTGCTGATTACCATGCTGTATTTTTCTAGTTTTTATTGTTTATTTCTTTTTTTGGTTTGTTATTTTTTGTTTTGTTTTTGGTACTTTATTTTTCCATATGCCTTGCTTTGTTTTTTCTTTTCAAATCATCGCCGAGTTGATATCTTATGCCTTATTTTTTTATTTTGAAAATTTGGAGTTAATGTTTTACATCTCTTAATCTGCTAAAGGGTAAAAACACTATTGATTGTGTCTCTTTCTCAAACCTATTTTGGTGGTAAAAATTTCTTTTCTAACCAAAAGTCTATCTCAAATTAACAATTGGATTTTACAATTGAGATCTTTTCTACCTTGCTATAGTAATCTAGCTTATACCATAATAGTCAAAGTTTTTATGTTACTTCAAGATTTCTCGTCAATGCATCTCTGACATGATTTTTTATTTGTATAGTAGAAGAGTGAGTTTTTCTTCTCTAATATCTAGAAGATATACTCAAAACTAATAATATTTAAGAGTTTTTGGAAAAGAATCTAGCTTGAAAAAATAATAATAATAAAAAGTGTCCAATGATTCCAAAAATAAAAGATGCGCAATGATGCCGAATTGAAAAAAATATACACAAAGTGTATCAAAAATCAAAAGATGCTCAAAGTTCGCCATTCAATGGACAAGAGGCATAAAATGAGCCCATCAAAAAGTAAGCTATCTTCCTTTCTTCCAACTTTTAAAACTTAGAAGATTTCATATATCACTTCAGATTTTCAAGGATTTGATTTCGAATTTGGCGGTTTAAGAAACTACTTTTATATATTATTTTATAAGATATTTTTTTGAAATCAAGTTTTGATTGGATCTCTTTTCCTTATCCAAATGTCTTTTTAGTTAAGCCTTTTGATTTCAAAAGATGATTTTGCCCTAAAAGAAGTCCGAGCTTAGGGTTAACATAATCAAATATTTTACCATTTTTTTTATTTTTGAAATTAATAACTCATTAACTTATAGATTTTTAAAATCAATCACATGGAGACTATATCATGTTCCTTCCTTGATTAAAAAAGAAAAAAAAAAAAACAAAAAAGATAAACAAAATAAAAATTGTTGTTTTATGGCTTTTGTTTTATCGTTGTTATTTTTTGTTGATCTTATTAGTTACTTTAGTTTCCTTTTAGTTTCCCCCTCCTTTTTATGATGTCAAAAGGGGGAGTAGTTTGATGTATCTTATACTTTGTATTCTTGAACTTAGTGAACTACTTTTCATCACACTATTTTTACTAAACTGCCATAACTTCTTGGAATTCTCTAATTGTGTTTACCATCATCAAAAAGGGGAGATTATTGCAAATCTGATATTATGGATTATACTTTTGATGATAGCAAACATTCATGTTTTTCTATGACAGCCTTGCCTACTAATTTTTCAGGACCACAAGATTGAATGCAACTCAAGCAAGCTCAAGATCGGGTAGATTTAGGTTGAGTTAAGTATGTATTTTTTCATTTCTTGAGTCAAATATAAAGTGGTCCCTGATGCTAAGTAACCTTACATACACCCACATGAGGGGTTTTCTTAGTTCTTCTATTTTGAGTACATCGACCTTGACGAAGTTCATATCGGCCATAACGATCCAACTAAAAATAGAAACCCTAATTAGGGCATCTTGGTTAAGTAACTATCACTAAGAAAATCCTCCCGGAAGATCCTTGTATCGGTCAGGATGATAGGCTCAAATCTGAAAGAATTAACCGTTATGATCAATTTAGGTATTATTTTTTTTTTTAAATATCGGCCAGAATGAACTCAACATCGGCCTAGACGATACAACACAATTATGTCTAAATTAATCTCACAATTATGGAAAATAATTAAGGCTGAATGATATGATCCCATCGGTCGGACCGATCGTAGAATTGGCCAGGATGATGCACTGGGCGATTGACATCGGCCAGACTCTATTCAGGGTGATGTTCATGATGATTGTACTCAGATTTGAACTAATCATCTAGGATGATATTATATCAGCCTGGATAATGTAAGCAATTTTCTTCTGATCGTCCCAAATTGCCCCGGCTGATTGAGCTTACTTTGTACTGATCGGCCAGGATGATATTCCTATTGGCTCTTAAAATTCTATCTTAAAGGCCAAAATTTTCTTATGCTTAAGACCTTGAGTGCTGCTGTCTTGACCTGAGAGAGCCTTGGGAGAGGGAGAGAGAGAGAGAGGAAGTTGTGAGGGGGAGTTTGTGAGAGGGATCACAAAGGTTGCTCAAAGCAAGGTTCTAAGTCATCATCTCCATTCTTCTTCCTTCATCCTTGGGAAGTTCTTGGGAGGTCTACTTCAGCAAAAGGTCTAGGTTCTCTACCCTCTTTTGGAGGAAGCAAAAGGAGTCGGTTCTTTACCGCACCGGGATTGGTGAAAAGGAGTCTGTTGTAAAGGCTTATCTACCTAGCTATGGGAGGTAAAGGAGAGACACTTAGTTAGTGCAATACTCAGAGGGTGCCTATGAGGAGTGGACATAGGTCAAGGACTGACCGAACCACTATAAATCCAATGTGATCTTTCTTTATTTTGCTTCTGTGTTTTTTTATTTTTTGCACTCTCATTTCTATGGATTTTGGTTTATGATTGTTCTGCTTTACCTAAGAAATTTTTTTTTAAAATACCAATCCACCCCCCGCCCCCTGCCCCTATTGGTTATCCTCAGGCTAGTTCTTAAGGGATTAACATCCCTAACAAACTTTCACATAGCCCAATTCTTCAGACCTTAGTATGCTTGATGGAGCTATAGAAAAGAAATTCTAGGCAATTTTGAGACATACTCAGGTGATGTATGAGAATCAAAAGGTCGACGATGAAGAAAAGCCTTATCATCTATGGAATATGATTACTATTCATAGTATAAACTTTGTGTTCCTTCTCCATATAGTCTGAAATGGTTCTTATTCTCTTCGCAACTTGATCAACTCATCTGACACAAATAGTGTGTGAAGGAAGCTCTTTTTCTTTCATCTTTAAGGGGTATTTATTTAGATGGACAAGCTAGGAACATTCAACATCCATGAAGCCACCGTGATTCCTATTTAAAAATTTAAACCAAAATTAATTATCAATTGTTTATTTTTTGTATCTAGGAAATTATATTGAAGAATTAACTAGAATATGTAATAACTTCTTTAGTTAGTTGTTAATTGCATATTTTTATTATATAATTCTTTATATTGTGATTCTAGAATGGTCTTTGTACAAGTATAAACAAGACTTTGCCTTGTCATTTTGATGTATTAGAGAAAAAAATTTTATATAAGTTTTTTTTCCTTTGTCATTCCCAATATTATCCTCTTCTACTTTATAAATATTTTATTTCAAACAATTTGCATCAGAGCCAAGTTTGAAGGATAGTGGTATGAATCAATAACTGTCTTGTATGACAAAGGAGAATTACGAGAATTGGAGTCTTCAAATGAAGACATTATTTGGTTCATAAGATATTTGGGAGATCATTGAAAAAATCTATGTTGAGCATTAAGATGAAGTAGAACTATCAACAACCCATAGGAAATTTCTGAAAGTAAGTTGAAAGAAGGACAAGAAAGTGATCTTCTTCATCTACCAATCCTTAGATGAGGAAAATATTGAGAAAGTGGCTAATGTATCCACAACTAAGCAATCATGGGTGATACTTCAAGTTGCATGTAAAGGTATAGGTAAGATAAAGAAGATTTGACATCAAACTCTCGGAGCTGAATTTGAGGCACTTCAAATGAAGGTAGCAGAAAATGTGGAGGACTATTTAACAAGAGTCTTGACTATTGTCAATCAACTATGAAGGTACAAAAACAAATTAGAAGATATTCAAGTGATAGAAAAAATTTTGCATTCAGGGAATGATAAATATGAGAATATTGTAGTAGATATTGACGAAGTAAAGATTTAGATATAATAATTGTTGATAAACTAATGTTCTCTTTAATGGCTTATGAGCAAAGAAAAAAAAAATAAGAATAGAATACTATCGAATAAGTTCACTAATTAAAGGTCTTATTAAAAGGTAAAAAATATGGCATACACGAATATGAAGATAATTAAATGCTCGATACATTTATGGAAAAGGCCGAGGTCGAGGTCATTGTCATGCTCTTGGTCATGTCTTTGGAAGAGGTTGAGCAAGTGGATGAGGATGTGGCGAATATCAAAGAAATAATAAAGAAAGTCAAAACTCAAGAAATGAAGAGAGGAAGAGAGAGCCAAAAACCAAAGGTATAAAAAATCTCATGTTAATTATTATATTTGCAAGAAATTTGGTCGTTGTGCTTCTAAATGTTATCATAATCAAGAGAAAGCAAACCTTGTTAAGGAAATAAAAGAGGATCAAGTTTTATTATTAGAATTAATTGAAAGGAGAAAAAGATGAAAAAGTTAATAATTGACACTTAAGTATTATAGCAAGTAATCATATGTACGGGAATAAAAGCATGTTCATAAAAAAGGAGGCATGGAGAGTCAAATTTATTTTGGCGACTCTTCAAAAATTTTGGTGAAAGGAAAAAAAAATTCTTATTCTTTTTAAAGATAGAACTCATCAATTTATTTTTTCTCATTTTGTGTGAATATGAAAAGTAATATATTTTAAGCTTGGGGTAATTATTTGAGCAAGGATTTGACATCCATATGAAGGATAAAAAGCTTACTATTAAAAATAATTCAAATGAATTAATTCCCAAAGTGGAGATGACAAATTATATAATATTTATTCTTAATATAAAAGTAGTGAGACAAAATGCTCAAAGGCATGTGTGAAAGATCAATTATGGGAATGGGATAGGTGGTCAAGCATTTAAATTTTGGAGGTTTAAATAATATGTCAAGAAAAGTAATAGTACATGGGTTGCCAAATATCAATCCTCAAAATAAAATTTGTGAACATTATGTATTTGGAAAGCAACCTATATATAAATAGTTTTCCAAATGAAGCAAAATTTTGAGCAAAGAAGCCTCTTCAATTAATTCATATGGATGTATACAGACCCATTGCTCTAGCACCTTTTGGTAAGCATCAATATTTCTAAAATTTTATTGATGTTTATTTAAGGAAAATATTAGTTTTTTTTAAAAGAAAAATCTGAAGCTTTCATTCTATTTAAGAAGTTCAAGGAAAGTGTAGAGAATGAAAGTGGATTTTCAATAAAATCCATTAGATCTGATAAAGGATGAGAATTTACTTCTAATGTATTCAAAGAATATTTTGAAGAACATGACATTCGATATCAACTAAATGCACTCTATTTACCCTTACAAAACGGAGTAGCTAAGAGAAAAAATTGCACTATTCTTAATATGGTATGAAGAATGATCAAAAGTAAGAATGTCATAAGATTTTTTTGATGTGGTGGTAATATGTGCAGTCTATACTCTCAATTGGTGCTCATCCTCAAGCTTACAAGATATGACGCTACAAGAGGAATGGATAGGAAAAAAGCCAAATATCTTCATTTGAAGATGTGTGGGAGCATTGCATATGTACATGTTCTCGAACAAACAAGGATAAGATAGATGATAAAAGCTCCGAACCTATGTTAATCAGCTATATTAATCTAAATCTTATAAAGTATTTGATCCTAACTCTTCAAAAATTATTTTCAATAGGGATGTGGAATTTGATGAAAGAGTGTGGGATTGGCAAAATAAAGAAACACAAGAGGTAGAGAAAACACCTACGGAGCTATAAGATGAAGAACAACCATCCAGAAATTTGCAAGATTCATATTCTCAAACAACAACAACATCAAGCCTTTATCCCACTACGTGGGGTCGGCTACATGAATCCTTTTTATCCAATGTGTCCTATTAAAAGTCAAATTTTCATTTAAATATAATAAAGAAAGGTCATTCCAAATATTTTCTAACCAAGTCTTTTTAGGTCAACCCCTACCTTTCTTAACTTAAGTCAAATCCAATACCTCTACTCTCCTAACCGTGTCATCGAAAGGTCGTTGTTTTATGAGACCAAACCATCTAAGGCGAATCATCTAATCTTATCTTCTACTAGAGCTACTAAAACCTTTTCACATATATGCTCATTTCGTATCTATCTCTAAGGGTAAAGCCACTTATCCATCTAAGCATCCTCATCTCTGCCACACTTAACTTAGTATTATGCTTCTCTTTTAATGGCCAACATTCGGCACCATAAATCATTGCAGGACTCACTACCATCTTATAGAATTTTCTCTTAAGTTTGAGGGGAACATTTCTATCACATAACAAGCCCGATGCATTCCTCCACTTCAACCATCCGACTTGAATTCTGCTGATAATATCCATATCTATTTCACAATCACTCTGAACAATAGATCCAAGATATCTAAAATGTGTACTCTTATTAATGACTTGATTGCCCAAAGTCACAATCCTCTCATTAGGTCTATTACTACTAAAATTATACTCCATATATTTCATTTTAGATCTACTCAAGTGAAAACCTTTACACTCCACGGTTAACCTCCATAATTCAAGTTTACCTTCAACTCCCTTTCTAGTCTTATCAACAAGAAGAATATCATCAGCAAAAAGCATACACCAAGGTACATCTTCTTTGCAAATGTCTAATGAGAACATCCATGACTAAAGCAAAAAGATATGGGCTTATGGCTTATGCTTGATGTAACCCAACCAAAATAGGAAAATACTTCGTCAATCCACCTTGTGTTTGAACACAAGTAATAGCTCCCACATACATATCTTTAATGATTTGAATATAAGCATTATTTACTCCTTTCTTTTCAAGAACACTCCATAGCACTTCTCTTGGAACATTATCATATACTTTTTCTAAATCAATAAATATCATATGTAGATCCTCCTTATTTTCTCTATATTTCTTCATCAAACCTCTTAATAAATGTATGGCTTCCATAGTCGTCCTACTCGGCATGAATCCAAATTAATTTTTAGAAACATCAGTATCACATTGCAGCCTATGCTCCATAACGCGCTCCCATAGTTTTAAAGTATGGCACATTAACTTAATACCTCTATAATTCACACAATCTTGTGCATCACCTTTATTCTTAAAAATAAGAATTAACACACTCATTCTCCACTAATCTGGCATCTTTTTAGTTCTTAAAATAGTATTAAAAAGTTTAGTAAGCCATGGAATTCCTTCATCTCCTAAGCATTTCCACACCTCTATTGGAATATCATCAGGTCCAACAGCTTTTCCACCCTTCATTTTCTTTAAAGCCTCTCTAACTTCAGTTTTACGAATACGCAAGTTAAAATAGAAATCTTTATTTTCATTTAAGGTGCTAAGACCACTATAGTCAATCTTATTTTCACAATCTTCATTAAAAATTTTAGAAAACTATCTCATCCACCTTTGTTGAATATCATCTTCTAAGAAAAGTATTTTTTGATCTTCATCCTTAATACACTTTACTTGAACTAAATCCTTACTACTCCTATCTCTTTGTTTGGCTAACTTATACATATATCTTTCTCCCTCTTTAGTATCTAATCTATTATATAAATCACAAAAAGTTAATGTCTTTGCATCACATATTGCTTTCTTATCATCCTTACGAGCCACTTTATATATTTCCCAATTATCATAATTTTTAAAATTAAACTAATTTTTATAACAAAACTTTTTATTTTTAATCTTCTCTTGCACATTTGCATTTCACCACCAACTATTTTTAATATTAGGAGCTTTTCCCTTTGATACTCCAAGGACATCTTTTGTAATATTCTTAATATCACTAGCCACGTTTTCCAACATAACATTAGCATCCTCATGCACAGACAAAATCTTGAGATCTAAAATTTTATTCTCAAAAATATTTTTGTTAATATTCCTTAAATACCCCCATCTAATCCTAGAAAATTATTTTACTTTATTTTTTATTTTATGCCCCTTTATCTTAAAGTCCAAAACTAATAATCGATGTTTGGTAGATAAATTTTCACTCGGAATAACTTTACAATCTTTGCAATCTAAACGATTTAAATTTCTAATAAGAAAATAGTCAATCTGGGTTGTAGTATATCCATTTGTATAACTGATGATATGCTCATTCCTTTTTTAAATAAAGTATTAGCAATTAAAAAATCATAAGCTAAACAAAAATCCAATATAGTCTTGCCGCCTTCATTCGTCGTTCCAAATACATGGCCACCATGAATGCTTTTAAAATCATCTACCTCTCTACAAACATGCACATTTAAATCTCCTCCAATAAAAACTCTTTCTTCAAGAGGTAACTTTTGTATTAATTCTTCTAAGTCATTCCAAAAATTTAATTTAGAACTCTTATCCAAACCTACTTGCGGAGCATAAGAACTTATAATATTAACAATCTTATCATCAAAAATAATCTTTAAAGCTATAATTCTATCTCCAATCCTATTAATTTTTATAACATTATCTTTTAAAGTCTTATCTTTAATAACACCTACACCATTTCTAGTACGACTCGTACCCGAATACCAAATTTTAAATCCTAAATTATCAATTTTCTTAGCCTTCTCTCCAACCCATTTAGTTTCATGAATGCACAAAATATTTAACTTCTTATGAATCATAATATCTATTAATTCCATTAATTTTCCTATAAGGGAACCTATATTTCAAGTTCCTAACCTAATTTTAGTTTCATGGAATAGCTTCTTTGCCCACATCCGTCGTTGATGTGGGAACCCTTGCCTATTTAACACTGCACCTGGGCGCTGGTGTAGTGGCCCTTGCACACTTGTCACTGTATTCAGGCCATACAGTGCGTCGCTCCCAGGGGATGCCCTAGCATTAACACAATTTTTTAAAGGATTAATGTCATTATTGTTCTATAAGTTTTACGCTAGCTGTCGACTACCTAACACAACCCTCCACATTTCTCATCTAGGACTTGGGACCTGGCAACGGTAGTGTTAAAGATTCATATTCTCTAAGCTCAAATATTTTAGAAGATAATCAAAGGTAAAGAAAAAGGAGAAATTTAAGAGAGTTTTATGTGTTAATTGATGAACCTCATTTTATTTGCTTACTTACAAATAATGGACCATTGGAATATGAAGATGCCATAAAAAATTAAATATAGAGATGTGCTATGGATGAAGAGATCAAATCTCTAGTGAAGAATGCAATATGGGAGCTCACAATCCATAAAGCTAATGGTGTAAAATGTGTATACAAAGTAAAGAAAAAATCAAAAAGTGAAGTAGAAAAGTATAAGACACATCTAGTACCAAAAGGATGCAAGTAGAAGGAAGGTATTATGTACAATGAGGTATTTGCTCATCTTATTCATATGAAAACTATTCACTTAATTATTTCTCTTGCTGTACAAAATTAATAGTATGTTTACCAAATGGATGTTAAATTTGTATTTTTAAATGAAACAATTAAATAAGAACTTTATGTCAAATAACCATTGAGATGTATCATAAAGAGCATGAATCAAAAGTCTATAAATTAAAAAAAGCTTTTTATGGGTTAAAGTAAGTTTCAAGAGCATGGAATGGAAGAATTCATTCATACTTCAAACAAAAATAATTATATTTAGTGCCCTTATAAGAATGCTCTCTATGTGAAGAAATATAATAACATAAATATATTACTTATTTGTTTATATGTGGATGATCTTATTTTTACCTTCAATAGTCCATTTTTACTTAAGGAGTTTAAGAAAACTATGGTAAAAGAATTTTAGATGACATACTTTGGTATCATGTCATTTTTCTTGGGATTACAGTAAAGAAGAAATTTTTATCACATAATAAACATATGCAAAAGAAATTCTCAAGAAATTCAACATGTAGAATTGCAATCCAATAAGTACTCCAATTGAATGTGGAATCAAACTATCAAGGAAAGACGAAGGAAAGATTTTATATCCAACTATGTTAAAAAGTTTGAGATATCTAACTTGTATGAGACCAGACATTCTATATGCAGCTGTAATTTTTAGCTGCTACATGAAAAATCCCACTAAGACACATATGAAGGAATCTAAGAGAATTCTTCGATATATTAAAGGTAAACTAAATTATTTACTTTATATTCTAATTTAACGAATTTCAACTTTCATTTTCCTTATATAAGAGATGATATCAAGCAAAAAGAAGTTCTAGTGGAGTATGTGAAAACTAAAGATCAAATTATAGATATTCTCACAATGCCATTAGCTACAAAATAATTCATAAAATTTAAGATACTTCTTGGAGTAGTTAATAATAATTTTGGTTTAAGATGGAGAATTTGAAAATCTAAACCAAAATTAATTATCAAGTTTATTTTTTTTGTATTTTGGAAATTGTATTAAATAATTTTCTAGAATATGGAAGAACTTCACTAGTTAGTTATTAGTTAAAATTTTATCATAAAATTCTCAAGATTATAATTCTAGAATGGTCCTTGTACAAGTATAAATAGGGATTTATCTTTATTATCTTTATGTAAGGTAGAAAAGAAAAATGTAATATAAGTTCCTCTTCCTTTGTCATCATAATATCCTCTTCTTCTACTTTTACAAATATTTAATCTCAAACAATTCCATGATAATTCGTGCCATGGTATTTGCTGATAAAATATCAACTAAAGTATTTTTTTTTCATCTTGGACATATATTCAATGGTCTTAAAGTGAAGGGAGTTGGTCCTACATAACTCAAACGAGTTCTCTACAAGCTCAAATAGTTGCAATGCATAAGCAATTGTTAAGGCATCACTGCTGGGATTGCAAAAGTTCACATTATATTCTTTTGCCATTGCTTTTAGCTTCTTCTAAGTTAGTTTTTCATCATGGTCATGAACTCTAAAATCACCATTATTCTCAAGTTCTTAATTAATATCAATTGTAATATTCCTTGGGTTCCTTCAAGCTGTATAAGGATGGAATTTAGAAAGCTTAAAGATGCTGTAACAGTTGATGCATTTCTCAACATAAGATTTATACGGGCAATGCCATGATAATTTCTTAAAATGTTGATCAAAATGAGGATCATTAGGCAATGACATGGGCTCATTGAGTATTTAAAGAGAAATGGTAAATACATAAATATGAGAATAGAGGAGCTAAATTTTTTTCATATATATAATGTTGGATAATGTTGGATAATGTCATAATTTAGTGGTATGGGTATTGAAGAGTGGATGTTGAAGTATTGAAGAAGGCGACAAATCTAGATAATGTTGGATGCTGCTGATGCGAGGCCAACATTCAACTTCGGTTGAGGACCTCACAGCTATTATATGCTTCTTAGCACTCCATGATACAAGGGTGTTACCAAGAAAGGAGAAAAAATATATAGTAGATGTTCTATCTAAAGGATTAGATGACCAATTTGAATAGGAATAGGAGTGGATAGTGAGTTTGCCACAAGTTATGGGTAGACCAATGTGAAGAGTGCCTTTGATATATCAGAGGAGGCATTTCATTTTTTTATAACGTTTATGAAAAGGGGTTGTGCATATGTTGGAATAATTTAGGTTGGTCTCGAAAGTAATGTCGAGTTGATTTATTACAAGATATTGAAGTAAACTAGCAATTTGGTGGCAGAAGGCTTGATTATCGTATGCAAGTTTGCTAGTAGATGTTAGTGGAGATTTGAGTTGGATTGGTGTGATAGCAAGTTTATAATTAGATAAGCCAAATTTTTAAAAGAGCTCTTGAGCATACTTAGTTTGGTTGAGAAAGTAGGAATTAGATTAGATGATTACTTGGATGCCACGGAATAATATGATGGTTCCAAGATCCTTAAGAGTGAACTATTGTTCATGTTCTTGAATGCAATAGGAGAAGAATTGTTTATTATTATTGGTAATGAGAATGTTATCTACATAACGTTGGAGGAATATGTGAATGCTTGAGTTTGAGAAAGGAGTAGGGATTCATTTAAGTTAGTGAAGCGAAAACCACGATATAGTAGAAAGTTTGAGAAGGCGGAGAACCATTGATTTGGTGCTTGTTTTAGGCTATATAGAGCTTTGTGAAGTTTTTATAAATGATGGGGTTTGGGAGGGATGGTGAAACATGTAGGTTGAGTCATGTACACAGGTTCTTCAAGGTTACCATGAGGAAACGTATTGGAGACATTTAGTTGGTGAACTGCCATTTATTATATTATATTATGATAAGAAGAACATAAATGGTGAGTATTTTAGCAATTGACCGGATGAAGGTTTATTGGTAGTTAACTACATACTATTATTTAAAGCCTTGAGCTACGAGTCTAGCTTTGAAGCGATCGATAAATCCATAAGATTTTAGATTAGTTTTGTATGTCCATCTATAGGGACGTACAACCGAGTATTGGTTGATTGGTGGAGGTGGACTAGGGACCAAGTAGCTATTATCGTTTAGCTAATGTTTTAATTCTTATTGATCTTATTCCAAAATGTTCAAGCTCTTAACACATTCATTTAAATCATACCTAGTCCTACATCAATTCTTTTTTATCATTTTGAATTCTGAATCATTTCTGACAGCCTAAATACCTAGAATACATGCTTTGGTACCAATTATCTTCTTTGTATTGATTAGGAAAGTAGTTTAGTGAGAGAGATGGCATGGAAAATAAATTGATTTTCTCTTAAATGATCGTTCAATTAAGAAGTAAAAAAAAAACAAGTAGGAATAAAAAAGATAATAATTAGCATATCTCCAAGGTTAGCTCCTATCTGGTAAGGCCTTTTATATATTTCTTTATAAAACTTACAATGTATATCTTTTATAGTTGTACATTATTATATAAATGTTGAAAGTTTTATTAATTCATAACTGCTTTAATGACTTGTAGGCCTATATATAATGTAAAAAATGTCATAGAAATGTGAGGAATAATATTTCCCCCCCTTGTATCCCTTTTTTGTATTCCCCCATAATATCACCTTTTTTTAGGCTGGCACAAATCTTATAATAGGGTAGATATATAATTGAAATAACTTCATCTAAGAAATAAACTTAAAATACAACAACAACATCAAGCCTTTATCCCAGTACGTTAGGTCGGCTAAATGAATTATTTCCACTAGTGTGTTGTATTACGAGTCAAATTCTCATTTAAATCTCATAAAAATGTCATTCCAATATTTTCTAACCAAGTCTTTTTAGGCCTACATCTACCTTTCTTAACATAAGCCAAATATAATACATCTACTCTCATAATCAGGTCATCGAAAGGCCATCATTTTTATGTGACCAAGCCATCTAAGGTGACTCTCTCTAATATTTTTTTCAATTGGAGTTACTCCAACCTTTTCACGTATATGCTTATTTCATATATTGTCTCTAAAAGTAAAGCCATTCATCCACATAAGCATCCTCATCTCTATAATGCTTAACTTAATATTATGTTTCTCTTTTAATGGACAACATTATGCACTAAAATATGAGTCAATAGCCATTTAATAGAGAAATAAAATTCAAATTTAAAAATTCCTGCTCGTTTGGCTGCATTGCCAGCGATGGACACAGGCCAGTCGGCTATCATTTTCGGTGGTCGGACTATGACAAATGTGAATCGTGGTGCTGCAAAACAACACTCTGATCAATCTACTCTGGATTTTTGGATAAATTCAAATGCAAGTAAAGACAGGACAATGTGATAAGAGTAGCTAACATGGATCAAATTCAAATTTGAGCTTCAGTGATGGGAAAATGAAAGCAATTGGCAATTGACTCTAATTCCAGGTCGCCAAAATCAACGTGGAATAGCATATTGAAGGATATCAAATTATCATCTTATGGGATGAAGATTTTTATTGAATAGATTTGGAAATACATCCAAATCTAAAGGAGTTACTAAAGAGGTCCTTTCAGTTCAAGAACCACTTGAATGCAAACAGGTTGTTTATGAAAATGAGAAAGCAAATGAAAAAGAAAAGATTTCTGATTGGAGAAAGCCAATTCCATGGACTAAATGTCCATATTTAAAGCTGAATATGCCAATAGAAGGATCTTTCATGTCAAAAGACGGGAAGTTTATCAAATTGTTTGAAACAAGCATGAAGGAGAATACTGATAAGCTACAAAAATCAATTATGGTGACATTTTTTGGCAAAGAAATTCCATTTCAGATTATAGCAACTAAGCTAAGATTACAATGCGATCATTTTGGAAAATTTCATCTAACAATCCTTGGCTCATGATGGTTATTATGTTCTTTCTTTTCATAATAAGCATTGGATAATGTGATTTAAGGAAGCCCTTGGCTTGTGAATGGACACATTATTGGGTTGGACAAGTGGAATCCAAAATTTGATAATACATCTTTGAAAGGGATAACATCTTCGGCTTGGGTAAGAATGCCAAATCTCCCACTCTATTGTTGGGATGAAATTAATGTTGCTAGAATTTCTTCAATTATTGGAATACCTCTTATGATTGATGGTGATATGTTCCAATGGAGAAGGAGAGAATTTGCTAGAGTCTGTGTCCGGCTGGAGCTTGACAAACAACTAGCTTTGGGAGTTTGGGTGGATGAACTCGAAGGTAGATTTTTTAAAAAAGTAGAATATGAAAAAATCTCTTCTCTATGCTTCAATTGTGGAAGGATTGGTCACTCGAGTAATTATTGCAAATCTAAAGAGGTTTGTAATGATTCTTCGACATTACTTGAGGCTGTTGGAAAAAATCTTGGATTACCTTTGAAGAGTAAACAGGAGGAAGAAATTAAATATGGGCTCTGGCTTCATGTGAATAATAGGAGAAGGAAATAGTTATGGCAATTTTTTAGAAGAAAGAGGTGGTGACTTACAATAAAGTTCAAAATACTGGAGTAGTTGCTGAAAAAATCAAGAACAAGGAAGATTTTTTTCCCTTTGCGAGTAGGGTGGAAGATCAGGATGAAGTTCAAAAATTACAACTAGAGGGGAAAAACTGTGATAAGGTAGCTGTGAAGACTACTGGAACTGAAATTGAATTGATAATAGAAGGGGTGAATTCTATTTATTATGAAGATATTTCATGGAGATCATCAGTGGAGAACGGTATGAATCCCTCCTATATTATCTCTAAAATTCTTATGCAAGATAATATGTTCAAACTATTGGAGACAGATACTAAGGAAGAAAATCCAAATTCTGAATATGAATTCAGAGAAGAGTTTATTGACAAGATAAGTACTCCTTTGTCCAAATTTGATAAAGTAAATAATGGAGAAGATTTGTTTGAAGATGGGAAATTCCAAATCCCTTCAAAGTCAAAGAAAAATTTTATTAAAGATTCAATGTTATTTGGTCTGATTAAAGGAAGCCTCAGAGGAAGGAAGATGGGCTTTCTTGGTGGTAGCATTAGAGCCACTACACTATTTAACCAGTGATATGAGAGGTGAAAGAGAAGTTCAAGAGTGGTTGGTGGATTGGTTGAAGATGGTGGAGCTTCTCAAAAACACTTCATGGGGAGTCGTCATGATCATTGCTGATGCCTTGACAAATATTTTTAGCCTACGTTTCATTTCTTTTACTTTATTTAGCAAACTTGTTTTCTCTTTAATTATTTTAGGCATAGGTTGGTATTTGGAAAATGGAACTAGAATAATGGAATTTAAGAACCATTTTATCTTTTATTTTTTACTCAATTGGGAAATCTGGGATACTAATCAACCTTTTAGGTTGTTGTTTTATCTTTGGTATCCCCTCCACTCTTATGGGTTTAAAATGATAAATAGAGGATCTTATTTTCATTATGACACATCCTCTTTTCCTAATATTTTCATTATGCTTAAATTGCTTGCTAACCAGACCTCCTTTTTCTTTGTTTTAAAAGGAGTGTCTAGTAGTTTTTTTTTTCATTGTAATAGTTTATTTTTCTAATTTTAATGCTATATGCATTTTCTCAAAAGACTATTATTCACTAAAATAGATGAAAAAAATACTTGGTATCTTGCTTCTAAATCAGATGACAAACACGTGAAATAATTGACACAATAATATTTAGCATTGATCATGCGTATATATTGACTACGAAAACTCATTGAATTCGGTATCTGTCAGAAATTACATATATTTAAGGTTATGATATATGTGAAATGTTATTACAAAAAAAAAATGGAACAATGACATCATATAGCTTGCAGTGGTTTCTAGAATTGTTGATAAGATCAAATTAAACATAGCGATTTTAACCACTTCAAATTCATAGATTTTAAAACTGTTGTAATATATTATAATTGCATATGTTACATAAACTACTACTATAGCCACCCTATAATAGTGTTGATAGATTTTTTTATTCTATTCAATATTAATCTTGAACTAGAAAATTTTTTTATAAAAATCATAAATGTGTATAACAATAGTATTATAAAATTGTTCATAATGTTTAAATAAAAATATATTAAATCAACTAAAGTTCGTTCATGTTAAATAATTTATGCAAGTCTATCAATTTCTTGTATTATTAATTTAAATATAAATTTATTTACACTTTCTTATTGCTTGGGAGAAGTGATTCAACTTGATCATGATCATTAAGATTTTAGATTGGTATTATAAAGGAGTACATCAAACTACATGATTTTTGAGTACTTCCTTGTCAAGAAAGATTTATTAGATCTGAGATTACAGATAATTTCCTATGCTTTTTATCATCATGATTTTCCTCACATGATTGTGCCTCTAGAATTGATGGGAATGAGCTTATCATCTAATGACGTATTTTTTAATGAGTTTAACGATGTAGTAGAAGTATTCCACTTTCATTGTTTTTCAATATGAAACTTGCTTCTTATATTAGTGAATTAGCATTAAATCATGCTTGAATTCAAAGCTTGTCAATGTTCATGGATATTATTATGCTTTTCCCCAATTATTTCCTCACAACTAAATGCCTGGTTGGATGATTGTCGAGATACTCTTAATGGTCTATATAAAGGTAAGCATTATCGTTTGAGGGTTGGATTGTGGTTTCAGATTTTTTTTTTTTTTTTTTTTGGTTCTTGAAAATGAAAAGCTTGAGACCATCATATAAGGAATATTAATCTTTTTGTTGTATTATGATTATAAGTGGGAATAAAAATACTTTAAATGATTGTTAATTTGTAAGTTGCTTATATTTAAATTGTCAAAGCATTTTTGATATATTGTGCGATAGTTTTAAATATTGTTGTGGGATCTGAAAATCTATGCTCCAACCTCTCCGTACTCCATTTTATTGATAGAAAAAGTTTGAATAAGATTGATCTTTCAAGATAAATTTTTAGAAGGCATATTGTATTTTATATAAAACACTACATAGGGATTTCGTTCTCATTTAAGGAAGATATTATGATGTGAGGTATATTTTCTAATTATAGGTGCAAATTCTTTATAATTAATTACCTTCCTCGATATCGAGAGAGAACTTTCAGTTAAGGCTAGTTATTATATAGGCACTAGGTACCTAACATATAGAGCAAAACTTTAGATTTTGAAAGCTGGCATTTTAGGATGGTTAGGGTTTTGAAATTTATCACCGTACACTTAAATTGGGTGATAAGGGAATGATGATGAGTCTGATCAAGATCTCATTAGTTCCATCGTCTTGGGCTATCAAGCCCCTAGTCTTCTTTGTCAGAGGAGATAGCGACCCAACATAACTGAATGATCCTTATTGGTAGCCATAGGTTGTTTCTTCCAATGGTGCCTTATAAACTATGTGGGTGTTTGTCATAAGGGGACTCATTTAAGTCAACCTTATGTGACAAAAGTTTTGTGTCCTATCAAGTATATTCTTGATTAATTACTTCAGTTGAAATTCAAATTCAACACATCCATTATCGAGGTAATGTTAAAATCACTTTTGAAATATTAGAACTTTATTAGAATTTTGTGGGTGAATTTAAAATGTGGGTTCTCTCCAATTAAGATTCAATTTCAATACGATCATTACAGGGGTTTCAACTTTATTTTCTATGTCAATGATTAATTTGTTAATGATTAAGCTTAGTTCCTACTACATAGACAACTAACTATTTTTTATTGATCCATCACAGTTTTGAGATTCATTTGTAAGGGATGCTTTTCAAAGAGGACATTATGCTAGTGGCCTCTTTCTATTTCAAGTTTGGTTATAAAAGAACATCAACATTAGAAGTTCGACAATCATTGGTCATTTGTACATTGGTGCTTAAGTTATATCTATTATAAAAAATATTATCAATTGTTCAATGTTCTTTTATTAGAATTTGTCTGACTTAATGTGATAAAATTGAGTAAAATATAGAGTTATAAATTTTATTTTACTTTTATGAAAACTTCATATTAATGTCTATAACAACAATAATAATAACATCAAGCCTTTATATGTTATCAATATCTATATGTTATCAGAAGTGAGCTAATCATCCAAGTGATCAATATCTATATGTTATCAGAACCATTCTCCATCTTTACTTTGCTGGAAAATAATCAACTTCAAATTAAATATATAATAGGTCATTAGAAGATGCCACAAAATTTATTATCATCAAAACAAACACATTTGATCTACATATGTTACAGGGACATATATTGCTTTGTTCATGACACCACTTTAAATTTATGTACATTTGAATATAGCATTGTAAACTTATATAACCTAAAACAATTCATCACCATGTCTCCACCTCTTTAAGGTTCTTGTTAGAACTATCAAGAACTCATTTGTCCCCAAAAAAATGTTTAGCAATCATAAGTTTCCTTATTAATTCATTAAACAAAATAATAATGCAGTTTGATTTTATATTGAGACCATGAAGAAGCTCAAACCAATGTTAGAACCATAGAATCAAAATCAAATGAACAAGATGCATGATATTAGATGACAAGGGGTGATAGGCATCATTTGGAATATATTTTTTGTAATAATAATTTATTAATTTGTATTTTAATTAATATGAAATTCTTGTTTAATCATCGTTTAAAATTACTTGAAGCCAGACATTTTTTATAGCAGTCGACCAATTTTGGACTACGGATACAATACAACACCTAATTTATGAAAGGAAATAAAGAAGAATAAACAAAATTTAGATATATTTTAACTGTAACATTAAGGCAACATACAGCCACCAGCACTCCATTTGATTACATTAAAAATTTAGCAAATGCACGTGTCATCTAGCAGCTCATGCTCTTATTCCATGAGTAAAAAATATATCAAGAAATAGAATTTTAAGCAATATAAACCCCGTCTAGTATACAAGGACCTCTTGTCATGCATGAACCTTCAGGACTTCAATTATAAGATTGTGTGATGAGAAATCAGCCATGGAAGGTCATCTCAAATAACAAAACAGATTATTTTCTTAATGTGGCTAAATGTCAAAATTCATATGCATATCAATGCAATAGTTGATACATGAAAAAAAAACATGCAAGCAAACAATGTATAACGAAATTGATACTATTCATTTAGCACGTATTATTCGTAAATTTATAAAATCAACACACTAATCATTTAAAATGATCTTTATGTGCTCACAACTATGTTGATTGTTAAGCATTCAAGTAAAATGCTTAAAATTATTAACACCTTGATTCATGTAAACTTAAAATTAAGGTGGATTTCAATTTATGAATCTATATTTGTAATGAATATTTATCAAATTACAAGCAAATTTAAAATTGAAAATTTTTGAATCTAGATTTATTTTAGTACGTATAAATTTCAATTTAACAAAAATAATACATGAAAATTCCTAAAGTGAATAAATTCTGATTATATGTCAAATGTAAAAGTATTTTCTATAACATTTTCTCATATTAAAAGGATATTCAAGCAACTAAATTTAGTTAAATAGAGGAGTAACCTTGTGAAGGTGGCAGGATGCTACATATTTTTAAATATGTTTTTCATTCATTACCAATGTAATTCCTGATGAAAAGCATATGTTGAAAGCTCCCAACAAAGCTATTTTCACCATCCTGAACATTCTTGTTAAACCAAACTAAAAAAAAAATGAAAAGACAGCCTACTCCTTTTAGTTTAATGTGCTGGTATATGAAGAAGGTATGAAGAAAATAAGCTATTTTTTTTAGGGGTAAATTCTGGGAAAGCCTATTCATTTACTATGAAGAATAGTTACAAGAGAAACAAAATACAACTCAGTATATAATGTAAGTAAGCACTAGAGCTACAACAAAAATGAGAAAGGCATAACCACAAAAAGATGAAAAGTTACAAACTATAGACTCAAGCGGGCCAAAATAATCTATTTCTTAATCATTTTTAGTGTCATAACAAAGAGCCTCGGATGCCAAAAAGTCCTTCCATGGGCTCCGACTATGGTGGAAAGGACAAATCCCAATCATCATTGCCCAACATGACAAAAATCACAAAAATGAAGCTCCCAACATCTTGTTTTCACATTAGTGGCCCTTTTAATGTTATTTGTAACGATGGATATGCAATTGATGTTATGACAAAATATTCAGTCATTTCTTTCCATTTGATTGAAGTAAATAATCAGCATTTAGATAAAAGAGATCTGAGTTTTGAAGATAGAGAAGCATGTTGCATATCTTCAACAATTTCAAAAATCTGGAGCATACTTGGTCCTTGGAGAAAAGAGAAAGCAACAACAAGGATATTGCAATGGATAGCATAAGTGAAATCACATCCAAATAAACTGTTAAGTGCTATTCGGGATTAAAGAGCAGAAAGAGCACTTCCACCTACCACATCCTAAGAGAACATCTTTTGTGCCATGTAAATTTCCAACAAGTTACTGTAACATTATTAGCATAGTAATCTTGCATGAAGCAATTCAAGTTGTGATTCAGAGACCCACACCACAATATGTATCAACTTCCATGTTATTGCTAAATTCCACCATAGTTATAGAATAAAAAATCACAATAGAGAGGATCCCAGGATTGCACCCCGAACCATTAATAATGAAAGAGAAGGGAGTAAGACTTTTGAAACCAAGTAATCGGATGGACCAAAATAAGATTTCAAATAAACTTTTCCCTACATACAACAAGTCCAAAATAAAATAAAACTTTCCTTCATCTTTAACAAGAAACTTAATATAAAGTTTAATGGATCCTACAAGAATTTTAAAACTTCCCAAAATTTACAGCCATTAACCATAAAGTGCTTTCCATTCCTCCAACAAGAAAGGAGACTTTGACCATCCCAACGTCTCCAAAGTAGAGAGAACTTATAAGAAAAAATAAGGGCAGCAAAAGGAGGAAGGCTAAGGCCTCCACCTTCTCTGGGTTTACAATATTGGACCAAGTAACTAGCTGCATTTGATAGAGAAATGTCACCATAGTACAAGAATCTAGAGCCAACTTTGTTTAATAATTTATGACAACTTTTAGGTAATATAGCACCACGGATCCACTATTGCAGATAATGAATTAAAGATACTATAATCTCCAAGCAAAAGAGAGAGACTTTTCTTTCCATCCATCAAGAAGAGTGAAGACTTTGTCCACAAGGGGAGAGAAATATTTAGTAAGGGATCTTTTAATGGATAAGGTCATACCAAATTAAGTATTTTTTTTATTAGAACATGGCATATTTAACACTTGGTTGAGATGTATTTGATTCTTATTGTTGTTCAAGTAAATAATGTAACTCTTAGAAATAGAGAGCACTTGGTTGAGATGGATTTGATTCTTAGTGTGCTTTGTAACCTAGAAAGATGTTTAAATTAATTAAGTATGTCTTTTAAAGCTTGTAAGTTTTAGTTATAATCCTTTCCAAAGATAAGAAGGTCATCAAAATACATGAGGTAGGAAAAATGAAAGCCAATATGAGCAGGAGAGATGTTGTGAGAATGAATTTCCCTATCTAAGAGATTAGAAAGATATTTAATTTCAATACAACATATGAAGGAAAAATTTGACTTAATCCAAAAGAAGAAGAGAAGAAGCCTTCTGAATTATAATTGATACGTATTAAATAATACACATTGTCAATACAAGCTTTAATCCAACTAATGAACATTGGTGGGAACTTATTTTGTTGTAATATGATAAGAATAAATTCCTTAGAGACAATATCAAAAACCTTAAAGATGTTAGGTTTGGCACAAAAGAAGCCATTTTTCTTTGGGTTTTTGAAGTCACAAAGAATTTTCTAAGCCAATTAACATTTGTCATTTTTTTTGTCAATGAAACATGCTTGACTAAAATGAATGATATAAGGCATGAGAGAGTTTAAGCTTGCCTACTTTTGAAATAATTTTTGAGGTGTTGGAGAAATGGTCCTATAATTTAAAATTTTTTTACATTTTGATATTTTGGTATAAGAAAAATCCCACTGGCTTTGCTTTTTTAGAAAGTAACTTTTGAGGAAGAATTATCTAATAGTTTTGCAAATATGACTCCCAACCACCTCCTAATAAGAAGCATAAAATTAAAGGTACAACCATCCAGACCACAAAAATTGATCTAGAGAAAGAGAAAATCATAGTTTTAGTTTACTCATTCTATAACTGGGATAGTTAAGGCAAAAATTGTTGCAAATCTATTTTTCATGTCTTATGTTTTGATGATTGACAAACACTGCTTTTCTTGGACAGCTTGTTGCTTCTAACTTTTCAGGAATCGACGATCGGACAATCAAAAAGGAGCCAAGTTCAGGAATGCGTAGGTCTAGGGTTGAGTCAGTCTGTACTTTTGTTTTTTACCTTTTGAGTCCTCTTGTAATAGTCAAAAAGACTGATACTTTGTAACCCTTCACACACACACTTGAGAGAATTAGAAATTCTGTTTTTACTCATATCGGCCAGGCCGATATCTTTGATCGGCCTGGACGATCAGCTTAAAAACAGAAAGTCTAATTAAGGATTCTTGATTAAGGCAGCCAACGTTAACCGATCGTCCTGGACGATACGTGTATCGGCCAGGACGATAAGCTCAAAACAGAAAGAAGTAGCCGCCATAGACAAGTATGGTATAGCATATCTTTAAATTATCGGCCAGGACGATCCTTGTATCGGCCTGGACGATATTAACAAATTATGCCATAATTGTTCAGGAAATCAAGGAAGTAATTAAGGATGATTGATACGATCATATCGTCCTAGACGATCGCAGGATCGGCCCGGACGATCTAGTCAAAAACCTTAAGTTACTTCAGGACGATCAGTATCGGCCAGCCCGTATTCAGGGCTATTGTCAGGACGATTTTCGTCTGATTTGAACTGATCGGCCAGGACGATCGTGAGATCGGCCTGGACGATCAAGCTAATTTTCAATCGTCCTGTTTTCCATTCAGGGCTATGCTCTGGCCGATCTTCATTAATTTGTACTGATCGGCCAGGCCGATGTCCAGATCGGCCTGGACGATATTGTCGGCAACTTGCAATTAATGAGCTCTTTTGAAGCTCTTCTATTTAAAGAGCTCTTGTTCAACGTTTTTCAAAACCTTTGGCTGCTGCCTTGACCTGAGAAGACCTTGAGGAGAGAAAGAGAGAGAGAAGAGAGAGAGAGGATCTTGTGAGGGGGAGCTTGTGAGAGGTTTCACAAGGGTTGCTTCAAGGATCTCTCTGCGTCGTCTTCGTCTAGAGTTTCTCGTCCGTGGAAGGGTCGGTAGAGGTAAGGAGTTGTGCCGTTGGTTCTGGTTCTCTGCCGGCTTCAGGAGGAAGCAAAAGGAGATAGGTTCTCTGCCTTGCCGGGGTGGCAAAAAGGAGGTTCTTATGAGGGTTTCTCCACCTAGCCGTGGGGGGCTAAAGGAGAGTCACTTTTTGTTTAGTGCAATACTTGGAGGGTGCCTCCAAGGAGTGGACGTAGGTCGAGTCGACCGAACCACTATAAAATCTCTGTGTTTCTTTTCTTGCTTCCGCACGTTTTATTCCGCATTATTTTTGTGGTGTGATTTGGTTTATGTGACTTTATTTCTTTATTTTAAAGAGAAGTTTTTAAAATACCAATTCACCCCCCCCTCTTGGTTAGTTTGGGACTAAGTTCATAGGGCTTAACATCCCCATCGAACTTTCAAGTGGTATCAGAGCTTGTTTCGAAAATTAAAGTTTAAAAACTTTTTGAATTTGATCCATGTCTAACTTTGGGAATCGCAACACTACGGAAGGGTATTCTATTACCCGACCTCCTCTGTTCGATAACCTACCTTTTGATTTCTGGAAAACTCGCATGTCAACTTTTTTACAATCTACTGATTATCGCATGTGGATGCTTATTCAAGAAGGTTATTCTCCACCTTCTCGTGAAATTAACGGTTTTAAAACTGAAGTTGCTTTTACCGAATGGACTTTTGATGAGCGAGATTTAGCTCAATTAAATGCTAAATGTTTGAATTGTTTTTTCTGTGCTTTAAAATCTGAGGATTACATGCGTGTTTCAACTTGCAAAACTGGTAAAGAAATTTGGGATAAATTGTGCATTACTTATGAAGGCACTAATGAAGTTAAACAATCCCGTTTAAACATTCTCTTGCATGACTACGAACTTTTTCGTATGAAACCTCATGAATCAATTTCTGACATGTACACTAGGTTTACTCAGATTGCTACCTCATTGCATGCACTAGGAAAAGAACTTTCGAACTATGAAAAAGTTAACAAGATTTTGAGATGCTTGCCTTCATCCTATGATGCAAAAATTACTGCAATTACTGAATCTAAAGATTTAAACACCTATTCTATTGATAACTTGCTTGGCTCACTCATTGCTTACGAGCAAGGGGTGAATCAAAGAAATCTTGATGCAGGTGAAAAGAAAAAGGAGAAAACCATTGCATTGAAGGCACACAAATCGGATTCTGAATCTTCCGGGTCTGAAAGCGATGGAGTTGCCTTCATCACAAGGCAATTCAAAAGCTTTCTAAGGAAGAAACAAAAGCATCATCAAAGTTGGAGAAAAGGTAAGGATCATAAACATACTAAAGGATCTTCTGATGTTGTTTGTTTTGAATGCAGGAAACCTGGACATGTAAGAGCCGATTGTCCTACACTTCAAGATCATTCAAGCAAAGAAAAGGAAAAAGGTGAGGAAAAAGCTAAGTCTAGGAAGGAGAATAAGAAAATCCAAAGAAGCTTCTGGGCAGAATCTGGTACTGATTCCTCTGAGACTGAACCAGAGGAAGAAACTACAAACTTGTGTTTCATGGGAGAAAATCAAAGTGATGAGGAAGAGGTATGTAGACCAACCTATGATGAATTATTTGAAATTTGTGAAAAAATCCATGCATCATATAGGAAATTAAAGAAAACTCATGCTAGCCTAAAATTAGAACATTCAAATCTACAAAAAGAGCATGAAGTTTTTCTCAAAGATCATGCAACGATTGATTCAAATCACATGGCTCTACTTGATGAATTTGATGAATTAAACAAGAAGCATTTGGAATTAGTTGATAAAAGAAATGCATTAAAAGCTTCACACACCGCATTTAATGATGATCTTAAGAAATCTAAAGAGATTGAGAAAAGTCTGAGGATTGAGAATGATGCATTGAAAAGAACTAACTTGAGAATTCAAAATGATTTGGAAACATGTAAGAGAGCTAGGATGACACCAACTTTTAATCAAAGGCCAGAACCTAGGAAGAGGCATTTTTACTCAAACCATTTAAGAAAACCTTTTCCTGGAGTTCAATGTTTTACTTGTGGCATGTTAGGACACATCTCACACACTTGCACAGTTCACCGTAGTACACATTGGGTGTGGAGACCTAAGATGCATGATTCAATACATACCACATCTGCATTGCACTCTACATTTCCTAAGAAGGAGCCCAAATCTGTTTGGGTTCCTAAAACTGACTGTTGTTGAGTCTTGCAGGAGTGCTCTCACCAAAGACCTCGTGGGAGCATAAGTTAACTGAACATAAGGAGGCTTGCTGCTCAATTGCTAAAATCCGTTGTTTTTATCACTGGCTTGATTTTTTTTTGTGACTTTTATTTTTTAGTTTTTGTGTTCATTTTTTTTTGTTGTTGTCCTTAGTTTGCTTATTTTTTGCTTTTGCTTTGTTCTCTTTGGACTTTATCTTTTGGGCTTCCATATGATAAAACTTCTCAAGCTTTTAAATACTAGAGTTTCTTGGAGATAGGGTTTAGCTTTTTAAAATTGGTTAAAGGAAGTAAACTGTTGATGTTTTTCCTTATTCTGACTTTGTTTAAGTGGCATGATTTTTCTTTTATAAAACAAAAGTCTAAACTCAGTTTAACCAATGGCTTTTTTAAGATATCTTTCTAATCTTGCTACATTAAATCATCTTATGCATAATAGTCAAAATTCTTTGATATCATTCAAGCTTTTGAAATCTTACCATTGCAGTCATCACGTAATTTTGATTTTGTGTTGTGGATTGTTCTTCCCTATGTTAGAGAGAGAGCCCCTATTCTCTAATATTTGGAGGATATACTCACAACTAAGTATTTTCTTTAAGGGTATATTAAAGAGTTATTAGCTTGCAAGAGTTAAAAAGGAAAGAGGCCAATGAAGCCAAATTGAAAAGAAAAATATACACAAAAGTGTATCAAAATCAAAAGATGCTCAAAGAGCAAATAAAAGTGAAAAGAGGCATAAAATTAGCCCACTAAATGCAAGCTATCATCTCTTTGGTAAAACTCTTAAAACTTAGAAAACTCATTAATTATGTGATACGTTCAAAGATTTGATTTCAAATTCCATGATTGAGAAAAACTATTTTGGTTTATTATTTATAAGATACTTTAGTTGTTAACAAGTCTTGATTGATCTCTTAAAACCTCTTGTGTTATTCCAAGTTAGGACTCTGTTGTTTTTAAGAGATTTTTTGTACCCTGAAGAATGTCTGATCTAGGGTTAATGGAATCAGTTTTTCTACCTTCCTCTAATTGGATTTTGTTAAACCTCTTGATCTCCTAGAAACTTCAAAAATTTAAATTCAAGAAAAGAATTCTCATATGATGCCTTCATAAAACAAAAAAATAGAAAAATTAAAATCCAAAAAATATTCGATGTTTGTTTTTTTTTTCTTTGACTGTCTTTTCTTTTGTTTTATTTTTGAGGGTCTTGATCATCACCATTCCTTTCTTGATTTCAATTTCAAGTCATATCGGCCTGGCCGATATTTTTATCGTCCTGGCCGATAGGACAAATTCTTTCCAAAATCCATCTGCTGACCTTTTTCTGTGCTTAATGAAATTCATCGTCCTGGACGATACATTATCGTCCTGGACGATTTGATCAAAACTCATGATGATAGTCCTGGCCGATAGTTTATTTGTCTGGCCGATGCATTCTATGTGCATCGTCCTGGCCGATACACTGGACCGTCCCGGACGATCCACGTGTCAGTACGTTTTTATCTTTAAAATTCGGCCCCGGACGATCCATTATTGGACCATCGGCCGGGCCGATCCACTGTTCGTCCTGGACGATACACGTGGCAAGCATTTAAAACGTTTTAACTTCGGCCGGTACGATCAATTATTGTGCATCGTCCTAGACGATACACCTAATCGGCCCGGACGATCTGCTTTTTCAACGGTCGTCCGGACTGACTCCTCGGGCCGATAGCCTGTGTCTAATCGGCCTGGCCGATATCTGATCGGCCCGGACGATTGGACCGCCTTTTTGACCAATCGGCCTGTACGTAATTATTGACACATATCGGCCAGGACGATATGGACGATTCTTTAAATATAGGCCGATCCAGCCATGTTTTCTCACAACTCATCCTTTCTCCTTTGATTTTTTGCTTAAAGATCTCTCATATGGCTGGTGGGAAGCGCGTCCGGCAGACCTCTGGAAGTTCCTCGAGGGCAAGGGTTGACCCTCGGTTCCGTGAAGCAGAAGATGAAGCCGCTTATCATCGCTATAAGGAATGTGGAATTACTGTTTCAAGAATTATCAATCCGACCCACATTTCCTACCCGGTAATGGATCTCTTTGCCCACACTTCCCTTTGCTTCATCCTATCTCTTATTTTTCCTTTCAATTCTGAGTTCCTGTTAGAATTCTTTGCAAACCTCCGCATAAACTCTACCTTCACAGCCCTGTCCTCCTTTGTGAATCGACGCCCTGTCGAAATCACATATCAGGACTGTGTTGAACTTTTACAGCTATCCACCACCGAAGATAAGCTGCACCTTATTGCCCCTGACCCTGATTTTGACTGGTCCACGGCAAACCACTTTCTTCGCCAGACCAATGCCCGTTACCATGTTGGAGAGACTAGCTCTCTAGTCAGAGATGCTAGGACAATCCAACATGTCCTTCGCACCTCTGTCATTCCAAAAGCCGGCGACCGTGTCCACATTACCCCTCTACTTTCCCTCACTACCTTCTACATCATGGCACATAGGGAATTTAACACTGCAGATCTATTTTTTCGTTACATTGATCATCTCACAACAATTCGCGACCCAGGCCACAGAAGAAAGCCAAATCTAGCCTTAGGACATATCATAGCCTATGTTCTTGAAACCAAATACCAAATTCAATATCCCAATCCACCAAACCTCCCAACTCCCTTCTACTCAAACAATTCTTTCAGCAACCTTCACAGTACTCGTCTCCACCCGGATGAACCACGGGAGGCTAGAGAGGAGGAGGCTCCCGCTCCAGCTCCCTTTCCTGACCCTGCCCCTCTCCACCAACATTCACCGGTAGATCAGTTGATAGCGAGATTTGATCGTTGGGAGACCAGATTTGATGCATATGTTGCTGCCCAAGAGCAGCAACACTCTGAGGACATTGCCCGCTACGAGCATCACCGCGCCGAGGATTTAGCTCGTTTTGACAGTTTTCTCACTCACCAGCAGCAGCAGCATGACCAGGACATCGCCTGGTTCAATGCTCAGTTTACTACCCTTGCCAGCTACTTTCAGCAGCCACCTCCACCTCCTCCATCTGATGATCAGGATCCCTCGTTCTTTTAGTTTGTTCTTTATTGTTTCTTGTCTTTTTGTAGTAGTCTCTCGTGATGTTTGTTGTTCTTTTTTACTGTTTTTGGACTCTCTTTTTGTGATGACAAAAAGGGGGAGTAGGATAGGATGTGTGGTAAGAAAAAGATGATGTTGTAACCTTTATTTTTTTCTAATGAATCTTTAATTTTCCTACTTGTGTTTTGTCATCATCAAAAAGGGGGAGATTGTTGCAAATCTATTTTTCATGTCTTATGTTTTGATGATTGACAAACACTGCTTTTCTTGGACAGCTTGTTGCTTCTAACTTTTCAGGAATCGACGATCGGACAATCAAAAAGGAGCCAAGTTCAGGAATGCGTAGGTCTAGGGTTGAGTCAGTCTGTACTTTTGTTTTTTACCTTTTGAGTCCTCTTGTAATAGTCAAAAAGACTGATACTTTGTAACCCTTCACACACACACTTGAGAGAATTAGAAATTCTGTTTTTACTCATATCGGCCAGGCCGATATCTTTGATCGGCCTGGACGATCAGCTTAAAAACAGAAAGTCTAATTAAGGATTCTTGATTAAGGCAGCCAACGTTAACCGATCGTCCTGGACGATACGTGTATCGGCCAGGACGATAAGCTCAAAACAGAAAGAAGTAGCCGCCATAGACAAGTATGGTATAGCATATCTTTAAATTATCGGCCAGGACGATCCTTGTATCGGCCTGGACGATATTAACAAATTATGCCATAATTGTTCAGGAAATCAAGGAAGTAATTAAGGATGATTGATACGATCATATCGTCCTGGACGATCGCAGGATCGGCCCGGACGATCTAGTCAAAAACCTTAAGTTACTTCAGGACGATCAGTATCGGCCAGCCCGTATTCAGGGCTATTGTCAGGACGATTTTCGTCTGATTTGAACTGATCGGTCAGGACGATCGTGAGATCGGCCTGGACGATCAAGCTAATTTTCAATCGTCCTGTTTTCCATTCAGGGCTATGCTCTGGCCGATCTTCATTAATTTGTACTGATCGGCCAGGCCGATGTCCAGATCGGCCTGGACGATATTGTCGGCAACTTGCAATTAATGAGCTCTTTTGAAGCTCTTCTATTTAAAGAGCTCTTGTTCAACGTTTTTCAAAACCTTTGGCTGCTGCCTTGACCTGAGAAGACCTTGAGGAGAGAAAGAGAGAGAGAAGAGAGAGAGAGGATCTTGTGAGGGGGAGCTTGTGAGAGGTTTCACAAGGGTTGCTTCAAGGATCTCTCTGCGTCGTCTTCGTCTAGAGTTTCTCGTCCGTGGAAGGGTCGGTAGAGGTAAGGAGTTGTGCCGTTGGTTCTGGTTCTCTGCCGGCTTCAGGAGGAAGCAAAAGGAGATAGGTTCTCTACCTTGCCGGGGTGGCAAAAAGGAGGTTCTTGTGAGGGTTTCTCCACCTAGCCGTGGGGGGCTAAAGGAGAGTCACTTTTTGTTTAGTGCAATACTTGGAGGGTGCCTCCAAGGAGTGGACGTAGGTCGAGTCGACCGAACCACTATAAAATCTCTGTGTTTCTTTTCTTGCTTCCGCACGTTTTATTCCGCATTATTTTCGTGGTGTGATTTGGTTTATGTGACTTTATTTCTTTATTTTAAAGAGAAGTTTTTAAAATACCAATTCACCCCCCCCTCTTGGTTAGTTTGGGACTAAGTTCATAGGGCTTAACATCCCCATCGAACTTTCAAAAATGAGGTATTTTGGAACCTTTCCACACACTAGAGTTGTGACATCACCATCATTCTTGAAAATTAAAAATACCCTTATAGTAATGAAAAGTTGCCTCGACAATACTAGTAAGATCAATAAATGTCCCTAGAAATCATTATATAATGCAATTGTGATTTTTCCTAACATTTATTTTCTTAGAAATAAACTTAAGGTCTTCCTTCCCATTCTCAAGCCACTTAGCCCAACCTCTTTGAATTTCCTAAGAAGCACAAGCATTATAAGAAAGTAGTACTTTTTAACAAGAATGGTGTGCAAGTTAAGTGGAAAGTCCTTGAACAACTTTTTATTTTTCTTTGTGACATCAAAAAGGTGTATACTTTCTTCATTGTCAAAGGCTACAATGGCAGAATAAAAAAGATTAAGGGAATAAATGGCTTCATCGATCACTTCTCACTTTTACACTTAAAAAGCTCCTCCATCAATTAAAAGTAGGATAGATAAAAAACATGATTCTTGGAGTGAAAGAAGTAAATTTTTGATGTCATCATTATTCCCTGTGACTGCCATCCGGACAAACCCACCGTTGCCGTAATGACCAAGAATTCCGATGAGCTAAAATTTCTTGTTGTAGCGAAGATTTGTCGGAGGCCGATGGTGGATTGGAGGTTTCTTTTGGGGAGAATCTCTTGTGGCTCGAGGCAAGGGATAGGTGATAGATGGGACTTCTAGCCATAGGGAATAAGGATGACTTTTGGAGTCGCTGAAGTGTAAGAGGTTTGACCTATGTCCGTACGCTGATGGCTAAGGAGGATTAAGCAAAGACCTCCATAATATTCATATGGCCCGTTAAGATGTACCTGGGGAAAGAAAATTAAAAAAAGGAGCATGTGGATAAATAAAATTAATAGTTGGAGCATAAGGGGATAAAATTTAAAATAAAAATATACACCAAATAGATTCGCCGCAAAGTTTTAAATTATTAAATAGTTCAACATATTCTTCACAAAATTGAAGAAATTTTCAAACTATTTGGAGAATGTTTATATTTACATTTAAAAGTTTGGCATTTATTCCTCTCGCCTAGCCGATGCCTGAATAATGCTTGTTGATGGTCGAATAAATTTTAATTAACATCGGCAAGTCAAATCAATTGGGCATAAATAGGTTAGACGATTTATTTACTTTATACATTAATTTATTAGTGGATTGATTTTATTTTGTATTGTTCATTCTAATTTTAAATATTTTTAATATTTTTAGATTAATATAACAGATTAATATTATTCATTAAGATGTTAATTATGTTTAAAAGTAATTTATAAATTATGTAAAAACTAATTTATAATTAATTAATAATTTATTAATTGATGAAATTATTATTATCTTAATTATTGACATCTGATATGTAAATAAATTAAAAATTAATTTGTGGATTTTACCTAAATTAATTAATATATGAAAATTAATCAATATATATGACAATCCACAAATTAATTATTAATGACAAAATTACTTGAGGAGAAATAATGAATAATTAATTAGCAAGTTTATTAAATTATAACTGAGTTAAAAATAAATTTGTAAATTAATTAATAATTGCTTTATACATTATTAAGTAAATTAATCAAAATATTAATTTGAATTAATTTAAATTAATCACCAATTAAAACTTTTTAAAAATTACTTTAATTCATATTAAGATTTGTGAGTGGTTGAGAATGATCATAAGTTATATGAAGATTTGAGTTTAGACCTTAAAAATGTATTGGTCATCTATGATGAAAATTAGAGTTATCCCTGTTTAAGAAAGGTTCGATGATGCATGCAAAAAAAAGCATGCTTGTATAGAACGAGCCAGTGACAGACTGTTGGAGCAAAAGGCAAAATGCTAATGAGATATTTAGGTGTTGCATACATAAATGGACAAAATATGAGGATAATGCCCTTTGGCATGTGCATAATGAGGTAATAAGGGTAAAACTTTATATGATGAGATATTTTGTGAATATCGCCGGTTCTAAATATGTTCAAATAAGGTTCTAAAAAAAAAACTAGGCATCTTGTAAGTCCTCATTTCTTACAGATGCGCTATCCACCTAAAGGTGGTCAGCCAGATATTGGCTGCAACAACCTTGATATCGAGCATGTGACTTTATATCATAAATAACACTTATAACGAGTTCATATTATATTTTTATAATGATCTGATGAATGATCTATTACCCGAAGGTAAACATAGATAGTTTTTGAATGATAAGGACTGACAAGACCTTTAATATGAGTTTGATTTTCTTCTCAAGTGCTAACCAACTCAAACTCAGCTCCAATTACGTCTACTTGTGTTTCTTAAGAAATAAAAATATATAATATAATATATGTTTGCTTATATTATATTTTCATTATGTTGCTTATTATAGCTAATATCTTAGTGGAGAAGAAATAGCACCATATAGTCCTTTCTTTATCAGTTGCAATTCTATTACCATAGTTTATATGATACTAATAGTTTATGTTATATTGATGAAGGTTAGCTATTCTTGATTATCATACCTTTTAGGCATTAAAAGCAAATATTGCTATGTCAGAGATGCTAACAAACCCAACAAACCCATCCAAATCAAGAATTTGCATACTAGATGATGTGTACAGGTGAAACTTTTCTCGCTGGTTGATATCCTAGGTAGCGCCGGGAGTGTGAAAGTGTGCACCGACCGAAGAAAAATAATATGAAGATGGTCTTGCACTATATGGAATGACTCCATAAACCATTGAAGGTCCACCCACCTCATAGGCCAATTGCAAGAGACGAGCTCTAGAGTTGATGTACATGGAAAACCTCGGTGGCTGGATGTTCTCAACACAAACTTCAGTGCCTACATTTCTTATGGGCGCATCTAAAATTGATTTCGTTAACCCCTCCATATGGGTCCGGCGTATGTGTGTCTTCTTAATAGGTGGTGAATGATGCTCTATTGTATCAAATATGTTATAGGCCATGTCAAATATCTAATGTTGCAGATCAATGGTTTATGATTTTGATGATAGCAAATATTTTTATATCTCTACAACTGCCTTATGTACTGACATTTCAGGTTCACACGATCGGACTGCAATTTGAAATCAGCTCAAGATTGGGTTGACTAGGTCTGAGTCAGTCTATATACTTTTCCCTTTCTTGAATCTATTGTATTTGTTGTGGCTCCTGATGCTTTGTAACGTATAAGACTTTTTGACTATTCCCTAGAGTTTACTATTTTTGGTAACATCGTCCTGGACGATATTTATATCGGCCAGGATGATCTATTCAAAAGCAGAAACCCTAATTAGGGCATCCTCATTAAAGCAGCCATCATTATGCAAAATGCATCATCCTGGACGATTTTGTATCGGCCAGGATGATAGGCTCAATTCAGAAAGAATCTGCCGCTAGATCAACTTAGGAAATTCTTATTTTTGGATATTGGCCTGGTGGATCGGCCTGGACTATAAAATATCGGCCAGGACGATACAGGACAATTTTTTCCAAAATTTCTCTAGCAATTTTGTAAAGCAATTAATGGTGATTTCATCCGGGCCGATTAGACATTGGTCAGCTTCATTTTAGGGCGATATTCAGGACGATTTTCCTCATTTTTGAACTAATCAGCCATGACGATATGCCTATCATCCTGGATAATAATGTCGGCAACTTGCATTAATGAGCTTGTTCTAAGCCCTTCTATTTAAGAGATGACAAGGCATTTTGTAAGTGTCTTTGACAGCCATTGTAGCTTCATTCTTGTGGGGGAAACTTGAAGAGAGGGCTTGAAAGGGAGTCAGGAACGGGTGAAGTCTGAGAGGGAGAAGTTCCTGTGAGGGGGAGACTCAAGGGAGTGTGGAGGGGGATTCCACATGGTTGTTCCGGCAGGCTTGCACCTTAATACCGTCGGATTCAAGGCTTGCCTCGAGGGAAGTTCACCAAAGAAGAAGATCTCATTGGTGTCAAAGGACCCGCCGACTCCGCCACACCGGGGAAGGTGGAAGTGATTTTGTGAGGGCTTCTCCACCTAGCTGTGGGGGATAAAAGAGAGACACTTATTTTAGTGCAATACTTGGAGGGTGCCTCCAAGGAGTGGATGCAGGTCAAGGTTTGACCGAACCACTATAAATCCGGTGTGTTCTTTATTTATTATTGCTTCCGCATTATTTAATTTCATCATTTGTCTTATTTGTGGTGATTTTGGTTTGTACTTTGCTTAAAGTTTCTTCTTTACCAATTAACCACTCTCTTTATTTAGCCTTGGGCCAGTTCTATAGGGCTTAACATTCCTAACGAACTTTCTAGTTCCATCAGAGCACTTTCATCTAAAAACATCATTTATTGCTTCTAGCATTGAGGCCGCATTCTGTAGTTGACCTCGTACGAATGAGTGGAGCATATCTTTACTATAAACATAGTAGTTCTCTTGTGACAAAGATTACTAGAACTTTGAGGGAATCAGAAATTCAATAATTGAAGAATTACTACAACAAGTTAACATACTAATAATCTTTCCTCGAATGACCTTGGATAAAATCTTTGGAGCCTCTACTGATGGCCTAAATAATTAAATTGACACCCATAACCTATACCATCTTAAATATTTGGTTAGCTCCCGATTTCCACTTTCCACTAGTATATGTACTTGAGTCATATAAGCCTATTGATTATTCCATATGTTAATATAAGTACGGTATTGAAGCAACCAATCAACATTTGTCTGGCCACGTCCATCTATCTCCTAAAAGTGTGATCAATGGGTTAAATATTAGAAGACTTCATGCTACAAAATTATTTCATAACCCTATTAGACAAGTGCCACTCGATCTACTTCCAACTAATCAGTGGAACACGTGTTGTCCATATGTCAAATCCTACATGACAAATATGAGGCGTGCTTACCATTATAGCCTTCGTGTAAGGATTTATGGTGAATTGGCTATGTTGTAAAACATCTAACTCATCTCTATACATTAACATGTTGCTAGCAGGTACCTCACAAATCCTATCCTGCACCCACTTACAGGTGTAAATTTTTTTTATATAAATTTATAGCTAGGTGAAGTTCTCATGTAATAATGGGAAGAGGAAGTCACCTGCACCCAAGTGGTTTGTCAACAATATCACAAGGGAAAGGAACTTAAAAGATTGGGAATTCTACATGCATTCTCAGCTATAACCATACCTGTAAGAGTGGCAAGCATCCTATAATGTAATGTTGACTTGGACTTGTCAATAAGTAGAGCTCTCTATAAAGATAACATATCATTGAATTTATTATTGGTGTTATGTATTGCAATGTGACATGTGAGAGTGACTTATCAGGCAGTAGAAAACACCCAATCATATATATGATGTATGTCATAATGTGCCATATGAACAAGGCAAGCTTCATATCATTTTATGAATCTCTATAAAATTTCCACCACAACCATCTCAGTGGAAGCATGGACTCTAATTTTGTACTACCCATAAAAAATATTTACTAAATTATCTCATCTGTTGGGTCAGTGTAAATGTCATCTAGCTTAGGATGCACACCAAGTAATTCATCACAGTAATCTTGCTAGCTCTCCCAATGTAGTCCTAACCCAACAATAATATGCTCTATCATTATTGGATAATCCACCTGAATCCCCAACAATAACTGAACATCATATAAAATTATGGTCATCTCGCCAATAGTCAAGTGGAACATGTTTGTAGTAGTATATTCTATCTTAACCAAAGTAGTAAGAAGATGATGGTCTAGATGAATGAACTGTAGGTGTCTGATGTAGTCAAGTCTGAGATGATGTAAAGTATATATAAATCAAGGGCACTCTAGTGCTATGAGTAGATGCATGGATGCCATTATTAGTCCAGCCTGAAAGTAAATAAATGACATATGATTGTAGTGAGTGTTGTTACTAAGAGCAAACATCAAATTTAAATGTTATAAATAAATACCTCACCTTGATCGTTCACTTTGTGTGATGATCCTAAGGAATAAATGTTGTATGTTATGACCCCTACGCCACTCTCTCTACCTGTCTGTCCATTATATTATGACTAGAAAAGCAAGTTCTTTTGGTATGTCTTATGAAGGAGCATAGGAAGTTGATATCAACCCTTTCTTTAGAAATTTTTGGGCTATCTATAATAGAGAGAGAAAGAGAGAAATTTGGTTCAATGGTCAATATCTTGTTACCTAGTCAATAACCAACACAATTTTAATTTTGGAAAGACAAATAAGAGCCAAGGAAACGTTCAAGGGAGTTTTATTCCACATGGTGGGTTATTAGAGAAGTTATGCTTGAAGCGAATGTTAGAGAGAGATTGTTTTGAAGAATCTTTCCACATTAGCAACCTAGATGTCATGGGCATGCTATGTTAGTTGTAATAAAGATTTAGAACTTAATTCAAGAGTTGGTGTGGTCCAATTTGAAAGTTTGTTAGGGATGTTAAGCCCTTGAGAACTAGCCCGATGCTAACCAAGAGGGGCTGAATTGGTATTTTTTTTAAAAAAATCTTTCTTAGATCAAATCACAAAAAGCACAAACCAAAATCACCACAGAAAATTAAGTGCGAAAAATTAAAATGCCGAAGCAGTAAAAAGAATACAAGGACTTATAGTGATTCGGTCAACTTGACCTACGTCCACTCCCTGGAGGCGCCCTCCAGGTATTCCACTAAGTAAGTGTCTCAACTTTAGCTCCCACAGCTAGGCGGAGAAGCCTTTACAATCGACTCCTTTTCACCAACCGTGTGTTGCGGATCTATGGTTTATGATTTTGATGATAACAAACATTCCATATTTCTCTACGATTGCCTTATGTGCTAACGTTTCAGGTTCCCACGATCGGACTGTAATTTGGAATCAGCTCAAGATTGGGTAGACCTGAGTCAGTTTGTAATCTTTTTCCTTTCTTGAGTCTGTTGTATTTGGTGTGGGACCAGTTGGATTGTAATTTAGAAGATCTCCTGTTGTTCCTTATAAGTTTTCTATTTTTGGTAATATCGGTCGATACGATATTTATATCGTCCTGGACGATCTGTCCAAAATCAGAAACCCTATTTAGGACATCCTCATTAAGGCAGCCGTCAACAGATCGGCCTGGACGATACATGTATCGGCCATGACGATAATCTCAATTCAAAAAGAATCATCCGCCATAATCAGTTTAGGAATTCTTTGTTTTAGGAAATCGGCCCGGACGATATTATTATCGTCCAGGACGATCTAACTCAATCATGCCTAAATTGATCTGGTATCTTTGGAAAGCATTAATGGTTGATTGATACGATCACATCGTCCGGGACGATCGAATGATCGGCCAGGACGATGGCCTGGATGATCTTCATCGGACAGCTTGTATTCAGGGCTATGATCAGGACAATTGAAATCGGTTTTAAACTAATCGGCCAGGACGATCGTAAGATCGGCCTGGACGATGTAACCAATTTTCTTCTGATCATCTAAAATCATCCCGGGCTAATGAGCTTAATTTGTAATGATCGGCCAGGACGATATGTCTATCGTCCTGAACGATAATGTCGGCAACTTGCATTAATGAGCTCGTTTTGAGAGCTTCTATTTAAGCTTTGGCATGACACTTTGTAAGTGTCTTTGCCAGCCATTGTAGCTTCGTTCTTGTGGGGGAAACTTGAAGAGAGAGCTTGAAAGGGAGAGAGGAAAGGGTGGAGTTTGAGAGAGGGAGAAGATCTTGTGAGGGGGGACTCAAGAGAGTGTGGAGGGGGTTCCACACGGTTGCTCTGGCGAACTCGCACCTTAGTACCATCGGATTCAAGGCTTGTCTCGAGGTAAGTTCACCAAAGAAGAAGTCTCTTTGGTTTCAAAGGACCCGGCAACTCCGCCGCACCGGGAGAGGTGGAAGTGATTTTGTAAGGGCTTCTCCGCCTAGTTGTGGGGGCAAAAGGAGAGTCACGATTTAGTGCAATACTTGGAGGGTGCCTCCAAGGAGTGGACGTAGGTCAAGGTTTGACCGAACCACTATAAATCCGGTGTGTTCTATTCTTATTATTGCTTCCGCATTTTAATTTCCGCACTTGGTTTTCCTTGTGGTGATTTGGCTTGTGATTTTATTTCTTTGTTAAAAGAATCCTTTTTATTATCCAATTCACCTCTCTTTGTTAGCTTTGGGACTAAGTTCATAGGGCTTAACATCCCATCGAACTTTCAAGTGGTATCAGAGCGGTTTTCATAAAATAAGTTTTTAAAAGCTTTTTAATTTCGATCCATGGCTAATCGTACGTTTGCGGAAGGATATTCAATCACTAGACCACCATTGTTTGAAAATATTACATTTGATTTTTGGAAAATTCGCATGTCTACTTTTTTGCAATCGATTGATTTTCGTATGTGGCATATGATTTTAACTGGTTATTCATCACCATCACGTATTGTTAATAGAATTAAAACTGATATTCCTTTTAATCAATGGAATAGGGATGAACGAATGGATGCTCAATTAAATGCAAAGTCTTTGAACTATTTTTTCTGTGCTTTAAGTTCTGATGATTTTATGTTAATATCCACATGCACTACCGGCAAGGAAGTTTGGGATAAATTGCACACCATATACGAAGGCACTAGTGAAATCAAGCAATCCAAGTTGAATTTTTTAATGCATGATTTTGAAATATTTTCTATGAAACCTTTTGAAACGATTTTAGACATGTATACAAGGTTTATTCAAATTATTACATCATTGCATGCCTTAGTAAAAGATTTTTCAAATTTTGAAAAAGTTAACAAAATTCTTCGTTGTTTACTTGAAAAATTCGATGCTAATGTTGTTGCTATTTATGAATCAAAAGATTTGAATGATTATTCTATTGATAATTTGATTGGCTCACTCATTTCCTACGAGCAAGGGTTGGGTCAAAGACTTTTGGATGCAGGTGAAACGATCGTTCTAAAAGCCGAAGATACGGAAAGAGGAAGCTTAGTTGGTGACGATAGCAATGAATTGTCAAGCAAATCACAAAGCTCACCAATGCATAAGCAAAAGTGGAAGAAAGGTAAAAGTGCTAAGGATGTCCATATTTCCTCTGACGTTATTTGTTTTAGATGCAGGAAACCTGGATATATGAAAAATGAGTGCCCTAATTTAAGAATTCTCCCTGCAAAAGAAAAGGATAAGGCGAAGTTAAATTTAAACTAGGGAAATAATGAAAGGCAAAAAATCTCATGGGCAGATCTGGTCTCTGAAGCATCAGACCAGGAGAGAGATAATGATTAAGAGCCTTTCGTGTTTTTGTTGTGTTTTTGTTTTTATTTTTTTTTTCCATTTTTATTTTGCGTTTTTGTTTTGTTTATTCTTTAAAATTTTTTTTTTTTTCGTAAAAATTTTTCTTTGATCTACACACACATTCACTTCTCTAGAAATGAAAAATTTACTTCCTAATTTTTCTTGAAATCTTTAGTAAGTTGTGATTGACTTCTCTAAAAACAATCAAAGGAAGGAAACTCATGTTTTTTACTTTCAATCTCTGTTTCCTAAAAGAGGTTTTTCTACTTTTGATTTAAAATCTTTTTCATCTTTTAAATTGGTTTTTGAAACTAAAATTTTTATCTCCCTATATTTTATTTATCGCATAGGAATCTTTTACAAGTTGTTGAATCTAATTCAAAATTTTCTTAATCAAGAAATTTGCTTTATCAATAGTATGGGTTTACTTTTGGTATTTAAGATTTCAGAAAGGTAGCATAATCAAAAAAAAAATAAAAAAATTTGGCCAATGATGCCAAAAATAAAAGAAGCGTAAAGCGCCAAAATTGAAAAATATAGAATACACAAAGTGTATCAAAAGATGCGCAGTGCGCAGTGCGCCAACCAATTGTCAAGAGGCATAAAATGAGCCCACTAAATTTTAATGCTTACCATTCTTATACTTCTTAAAGCTTAAGAAAACCCTTGATTTTTCGATGCTTGAGTTTGAAAATCTTGATTCATGATTCAACAAATCGTGCATTAATCTTCTATTAGAAATATTTTATGAAAGGAGTTTTGAAAAATTACTGTTTCTTTATCTAATTTATTCCTTGATTTAGATATTGAATTAAAAAGTTTTTTAGCCTTTTTAAAGAACTTGAGTTTGGATTATCAATTCTTGATTTTCTAACCTTTATTGGGCTATGTGTTGTCAATCCAATTCTATTAAGTTTTTTGATTAAAACTCAGAGGCAACTTTCTCATTTTAAGAACTTTTTTTTTCACTTGATCAGGGAATATTTTTTGTTTGTTTTGTTTTTTTTGTTTGTGCCTCCTCTCTTTTTGATAATGTCAAAGGGGGAGAACATTGTATCTTTTTTCTTTTCAAAAATTTTTAAAACAACAAAAATATTTTCATCTCCCCTATTTTTTTTTTTAAAAAGTGTTATTCTAGTGAGGGGGAGATTAGGAGAAAATTGCTCTTTTTGAAAATTCAATTTGAAATGTTTTGCCATCATCAAAAAGGGGGAGATTGTTGCGGATCTATGGTTTATGATTTTGATGATAGCAAACATTCCTTATTTCTCTACGATTGCCTTATGTGCTAACGTTTCAGGTTCCCACGATCGGACTACAATTTAGAATCAGCTCAAGATTGGGTAGACTAGGTCTGAGTCAGTTTGTAATCTTTTTCCTTTCTTGAGTCTGTTGTATTTGGTGTGGGACCAGTTGGATTGTAATTTAGAAGATCTCCTGTTGTTCCTTATAAGTTTTCTATTTTTGGTAATATCGGCCGGGACGATATTTATATCGTCCTGGACGATCTATCCAAAATCAGAAACCCTATTTAGGACATCCTCATTAAGGCAGCCGTCAACAGATCGGCCTGCACGATACCTGTATCGACCAGGACGATAATCTCAATTCAGAAAGAATCAGCCGCCATAATCAGTTTAGGAATTCTTTGTTTTAGGAAATCGGCCCGGACGATATTATTATCGTCCAGGACGATCTAACTCAATCATGCCTAAATTGATCTGGTATCTTTGGAAAGCATTAATGGTTGATTGATACGATCACATCGTCCGGGACGATCGAATGATCGGCCAGGATGATGGCCTGGACGATCTTCATCGGACAGCATGAATTCAGGGCTATGATCAGGACGATTGAAATTGGTTTTAAACTAATCGGCCAGGACGATCGTAAGATCGGCCTGGACGATGTAACCAATTTTCTTCTGATCATCTCAAATAGTCCCGGGCTAATGAGCTTAATTTGTACTGATCGGCCAGGACGATATGTCTATCGTCCTGGACGATAATGTCGGCAACTTGCATTAATGAGCTCGTTTTGAGAGCTTCTATTTAAGCTTTGGCATGACACTTTGTAAGTGTCTTTGGCAGCCATTGTAGCTTCGTTCTTATGGGGAAAACTTGAAGAGAGAGCTTGAAAGGGAGAGAGGAAAGGGTGGAGTTTGAGAGAGGGAGAAGATCCTGTGAGGGGGGACTCAAGGGAGTGTGGAGGGGGTTCCACACGGTTGCTCCGGCGAACTCGCACCTTAGTACCATCGGATTCAAGGCTTGTCTCGAGGTAAGTTCACAAAAGAAGAAGTCTCTTTGGTGTCAAAGGACCAGGCAACTCCGCCGCACCGGGAGAGGTGGAAGTGATTTTGTAAGGGCTTCTCCGCCTAGCTGTGGGGGCAAAAGGAGAGTCACGATTTAGTGCAATACTTGGAGGGTGCCTCCAAGGAGTGGACGTAGGTCAAGGTTTGACCGAACCACTATAAATTCGGTGTGTTCTTTTCTTATTATTGCTTCCGCATTTTAATTTCCGCACTTGGTTTTCCTTGTGGTGATTTGGTTTGTGATTTTATTTCTTTGTTTAAAGAATCCTTTTTATTATCCAATTCACCTCTCTTTGTTAGCTTTGGGACTAAGTTCATAGGGCTTAACATCCCATCGAACTTTCAAGTGGTATCAGAGCGGTTTTCATAAAATAAGTTTTTAAAAGCTTTTTAATTTCGATCCATGGCTAATCGTACGTTTGCGGAAGGATATTCAATCACTAGACCACCATTGTTTGAAAATATTACATTTGATTTTTGGAAAATTCGCATGTCTACTTTTTTGCAATCGATTGATTTTCGTATGTGGCATATGATTTTAACTGGTTATTCATCACCATCACGTATTGTTAATGGAATTAAAACTGATATTCCTTTTAATCAATGGAATAGGGATGAACGAATGGATGCTCAATTAAATGCAAAGTCTTTGAACTGTTTTTTCTGTGCTTTAAGTTCTGATGATTTTATGTTAATATCCACATGCACTACCGGCAAGGAAGTTTGGGATAAATTGCACACCATATACGAAGGCACTAGTGAAATCAAGCAATCCAAGTTGAATTTTTTAATGCATGATTTTGAAATATTTTCTATGAAACCTTTTGAAACGATTTTAGACATGTATACAAGGTTTATTCAAATTATTACATCATTGCATGCCTTAGTAAAAGATTTTTCAAATTTTGAAAAAGTTAACAAAATTCTTCGTTGTTTACTTGAAAAATTCGATGCTAATGTTGTTGCTATTTATGAATCAAAAGATTTGAATGATTATTCTATTGATAATTTGATTGGCTCACTCATTTCCTACGAGCAAGGGTTGGGTCAAAGACTTTTGGATGCAGGTGAAACGATCGTTCTAAAAGCCGAAGATACGGAAAGAGGAAGCTTAGTTGGTGACGATAGCAATGAATTGTCAAGCAAATCACAAAGCTCACCAATGCATAAGCAAAAGTGGAAGAAAGGTAAAAGTGGTAAGGATGTCCATATTTCCTCTGACGTTATTTGTTTTAGATGCAGGAAACCTGGATATATGAAAAATGAGTGCCCTAATTTAAGAATTCTCCCTGCAAAAGAAAAGGATAAGGCGAAGTTAAATTTAAACTAGGGAAATAATGAAAGGAAAAAAATCATCGAACTTTCACCATGGTGCGGTAGAGAACCAACTCCTTTTGCTTCCTCCTGAAGCAGGCAGAGAACCGACTCCTTTTGCTTCCTCCTGAAGTAAGCAGAGAACCCGGACCTTTTGCCGAAGTATACCTCCCAGAAACCTACCAAGAACGAAGGACAAAAACTAGACAAGACGACTTGGAACCTTGCTTGGAGTAACCCTTTTTAACCCTCTCACAAACTCTCCCACACAAGTTCCTCTCTCTCTCTCTCTCTCTCTCTCTCTCTCTCTCTCTCTCTCTCTCTCTCTCTCTCTCTCTCTCTTCCCCTCTCCCAAAGCTCTCGTAGGCCAAGACAGCAGCACTCAAGGTCACTTACATGAGAAAAATCAGATCCTTTAAATAGAATTTTAAGAACCGACAATATCATCCTGGACGATATGGATATCGTCCTGGCCAATAAGTACAAATAGTGGACTATCATACTGAACAACGCCCTGAATGGGGGTCTGGATGAATCAAAATTAACTTGTTCATCCAGGACGATCTCATGATCGTCCTGGATGATTAGTTCATATCAGAGGTAAATCGTCCAAAACATCTCCCTGAATATGATCTGGTCGATGTTGATCATCCAGAAACAACTAAGGTTTTTAAATTGATCATACCGGATAATATTGAGATTATCCCGGATGATGTGATCATATCAATCATCCTTAATTACTTTACTTAATTATCTGATCAATTTAGGCATAATAGTATCAAATCGTCCTGGATGATACACGATCGTCCTGGTCGATATCCAAAAATAAAGAATGCCTAATTAGATCGTGTTGGCAAATTTTTTCTATTTTGAGCATATCGTCCTGGCCGATTTATGTATCGTCCAGGCCGATATACTAATGACGGCTACCTTGACTAGGAGTCCTAATTAGAGTTTCTATTTTAAACCCGATCATCCAGGACGATAAAAATATCATCTTGAATAATGTGAGTTAAAATAGGAATTCTAAATCAGTAAGAAAAGAATCACTCAAGTGTGTGTGTGTAGGGTTACTTAGCATCAGACACTTCCAAGATTATAATTGACTCAAGAAAGGGAAAAGAAAAGTTACAGAGTAACACAACCCTAATCTACCCAATCTTGAACTGGTTCCATTTATCGTCTGATCTCTTGATCCTGAAATGTCAGTAGAAAAGGCAGTCATATTGTTTGCTATCATCAAAATCATAATTCATGAAACCAAATTTACAACACAATTTAGGCTAGGTTGGCAATGGGCCTCAGAATTTAGGTTTTAGAGAGTTTGGTTCAACACTTTTAGATGACTCGTGTTATACCATTGGTTAGGCTTGACGTGACATATGCATAGGGTCAAGAGATAGCTACTACAACATTTTACAGAATTTAATTCCACAAGGGAACGGTTTGGGTTCAAGAAAACCCCTTTAGGTGAACTTGATTCAACCCATAAGGTAAATTAGGTGGGCCCAAGGGCTGAAACATTTTTTGCAAGACTCATAATGACCCAATGGAAAGTCCCCATTAGTTTGGGGCATTGATTTAGTCAAAATCATTGGTTTTCAATTTTTTAATAATTTATATGAGTTTTTGGTCAATCATGGTTGACTTGGGCAACCAAGGTTGACCAAGGGTCAAGGTTGGGTCCAAACAATACAAAATAATATTTTGGATTTATTGGAGGTGGTCCAAAAATTTGGCTAGGTAATATTTTTTGAGTGCTTATACAGCCATTTGGGCAACCTAGGTTGACTTAGTCAATCACGGTTGACCAAGGCTAGGGTTTTGGTTCAATGTATTCCAAAAGTGATTTTAAAATTATTAGAGGTTATTGCTTGGACTGGTGGGGTATACATGAATGAAATATAGTTTTAAAGGCTTAAAGGGCATTTTGGTCAATTAAGGTTGACCATGGGTTGCATTTAGGTTCAATGCATCCCAAATGATAGTAACGATATGTTAAAAGGGATTTCAGAATTCGGTTTGACTGAGATATGTTAAAGTTTTAGTGAAATTCAGTTATAAGAGGTTTTAGGGTTTATATGGCTTTATAATCAACCATGGTCAACCAAGGTCCACCAAGGGTTCAATATATCATGCTAATGATAATGATCATGCTTTATGGATTTGAGAAATCTTTCAAGGCCAATTTCCACATGATGACATATCTAGTGACTTATGTTATAAATTTTTAAAAGTTAATTATTAAGGGGTAATTTGGTATTTGCATGATCATATCATTGAGAATTATTTGGTAATTGTTAAGTAAATGACCACATGATCTTATGATGATCAGGGCTTATTATCAGGTGATTATTTTGATGTCATTGATTTAATTACTATGCCAAATCATTGTGATGAATATGATTTAAAATTTGAAATGGAGTTAATGTGAAGATTTAATTTTTTATTTGAAGAATTAACTTCTCTCAAAAAATGTAGTCAACACACACCAATATATCCTAATATTAAATTGAGTAAAGTCAACACAAATGCTCTAGTATATCAAGAAATATACCAAATATTGGTAGAAAAACTCATGTATTTGGTTCATTCTTGACCAAATATCACCTTTATTTTGAGTCCAGTAGTTAATTTCATGCATGCATCTTATCAAGAATACATTAATGTAATTATTATAATTCTTAAATACCAAAAAGGAAGCCTCATAAAAAACACTTGCTTTAAGAAGAGAGAATAAAAAACCATAGAAGCCTATATTAGTTCTAATTTGACAGTATCTAACAAAAGATCCACCTTTGGTTTCTTATACTTATACATGGAGTAATCTTTTAACCTGCAAAAGCGATAGTAAAATGTAATATTAAGGAGTGGTATAGAAGAAAAACTTAGACCATTGACCAATAAAATCAGTAACTTAATATGACTCAAATTACTCATAGAAGAACATGCAATTATTAAGACTCTTATGGTTTACTATTATGACAATAAAACATACTATTAGTATTTCTCAAAATTTATTATACCATTTGGAGTAAATAAAAAATGTAAAATGTGGATTCATGCATTTTATAAATTCCATCATTCAAAAAATTATTCATATCTTGACATAGGCTGGCTAGATCTCTATTTATTATTGGATGTTTAAAAATCAAAATGGTGGTATATTCAAAAAATTCCAACCATTAATCCCCACACATAGGTAAAATTCCCATTACGAATGGCAACCACCTTGGTGGCATGTGAGAATAGGTTAAAGCCTAGGCAAGCATCAAATAAGGCATGCATAATACTTAGCCATGGAAAGGTCTCTTGGATCACTAATGACAGTCCACCATCCCCAGATTTTTCTCATTTATGCCATTCAGTTTTGTCTTGATTTCTTAGGAAACATATATGCTTTATTTTACAAAATTTAAAAATTTATTTATCTTTTTGATTTTTCACTAATTGTAAAATCTTATAAGTAGAATTATATTATGATAAAATAATATACAACAAAGTATTCCTAATTATTTTCTTTTTTTTCTCTTATATTCTCTTCTTTAACAAATATTGATACCATTTAAAAAATAAAAAAATAAAAAACAAAATTTAAAGTGACCTATTTCCAAGAGTTCATTTATGTGTATAAAAGTTCATACATTCAAATCAAATCTCTAATATGTTTTTTGTGTTGCTCGACAATGGTCTATGGTTTTTAATTTGCTCTTAAAATAATAAATGGTTTATATGTCTATTCTAAACTATTTAGATTTAGACCACTTAAACTCATATTCAGGGCCATCCCAATCGAACATTGAAAATGTCATCCTCATGAGGTTTTGACCCAGCCCAACTCATAGCTTCAAAGAGAAATTAAGAAAATTTTACTTTCTTTCTACAAAAATATATTCCAGCTTAATTCCTATTTTAACTATGGTATAATTAACATGCATGAAAATGCAAGGAAATATAAGGCATTGAAAAGGTATTTAGGTGGACAAGAGTAAGTTATATGGTGCCTTGAAACTTTTTTATATGTGACAAGACTACACATTTGACAATTTGAGGAAGTGTGTGTTATAAATAGATCAAAATGATCATTAGTTTTATAAGTATGTTCATTATACCCTTAGACTTTTCTAAATATCAATTTTATCCCTCATCTTACCAAGGAATTGAAGCTGGTCATATTGAAGATGGTTGCAGTTTTCTCTGGATTAATCTGGATGCCTTCCTTGGATTACCAAAATAATGGAGGAATTGAACTTGGGAGGTAGCAAAGTCACATTATTATGAAGTTGATAAAAAGCTGATGGTCCCGTAATAATTCAAAGATTTATTTGAGATGGTCTCTGTGTTGCATCAAAGTGTTACTATAAATTAAAATATCATCGAAGTATGAGATGCATAATTTTCCCTAAACCAATTTTATTATATCTTGCATCATTCTCATAAAGCTGGAAGGCACGTTGTATAAACCAAATGGCATGACTCTCCACTCATAGAGTCTGAATGGAGTTTTAAAAGTTGTTTTCCATTTGTCACCAGGAAAAGTTCATATTTGGTGGTAGCCGCTGCATAGATCATGCATGGAGAACACTAACGATCCAATCAGTTTATCTAGAAGTTTGACGATCCATGGAATGGGAAAATGGTATTTGATGGTGATTTTGTTTATAGCTCTACTACCTACAAATAGATGTCATTCACTTTTCTTCTTAGGTACACAAAAGATAAGGATAACACAAGTGCTAATATTTATTTGGAGGAGCTATTTGTTCTATAGGTCTTCAATGGTTGATTGGAGAATTTATTCTTATTTGGTGTTGAGTAAATTGTTAGGTAGGCTTGGCAATGTAGCAATACGAAGAAAATAAATTTGATGTAGAATGTTTCATAAAGATGAGATGGTGGTAGGGAGCTCTTGAGGAGAGATGGAGCTGAACTCTTCCAATGAAGTAAAAATTTCATTAGGAATATGGTCTTGTCATGAACTAGTTGAATCAGAGACCATCAATGCCCATATTGGATCAGATTCCTAAAACTGAGTAACAACTTTAGTTCGGAAGCAATCTATATCACTCCATTGTCAGTGGGTTAGGCGAAGGTAATTTGTTGTAATAACCCTGATTTTGACTTTTACAAATTTTATTGAGTCATTATTACTCTAAATCATAAGCCGTCTTAGCCACTGTTTGGTTATTATAGTATTTTACTTGCATATTTTTTCAATAATTTTTGGATACCGATGAAAATCCTTAAGGAATTGACACCAATTAGTACAAGTGAGAATTTTGGGATCGTTATGTTTTTAAAAAATGATTTATTTATGCATATTTTTTATAAGTTTTTAATTCCTAAAATGATTTATTTGAATTTATATTAAAAAATTAATTAAATGAAATATTATATTAATATTATAAAACCAAAAAATTTATCGTTTGAATGCATCGCAAACATTTTGATGCGCTACGACGAATTTAGGCGAAATTATAAAGTTGTCAGAAATTGACAAAATAAAATTTATAAAATTCAACACAAAAGTTTGATCAAAATGATATAAAGAACTTATATCAAATTTTGTACGGTTGGGAATTAAAATTCATGAAAGAAGTTTAAGTAACATTTAGCGATTTCTTCCATTTTTACCCCCATAAGATCCTAAGGAAATATTTATGAGTAAGGGTACATGCATAATTTCATTTCCTAAATTTCATTAAGCCCCCTCTTTCACCTAGGGTCTGATTTATTCGGTCCCTTGTACCGTTTGTTTCGGCCGAATGAAGGAGAGTGGACGGAAGAGAGGGAGAAGGCGTCGGGGCTTGCAATTTCTGGTGACCGGTGGCGATTTCCAGTTAACTTTTATAGAGAAGTGGGAAGAGAAAGGTAAGTGTTAAACTTGAAGAATCTTATTATTTTCATGAGATTTTTTTGAAGCAAATATTTAGGGTTTGAATTTTATTGAAGATTTCTTCAGAAGAAATTTAGGGCTTGGTTATACCTGTATTTTTTTTAGCCTTAAACTTGAAGGTATCTTAAGGAAAAGCAAAGGTTCCAAAATTATGATTTCTCCATTTTGGATTATTTTTGTAGGAAATGCTAGAAGATATCAGGGAAAGGAACCTTATGAAGAAAAATGCAAATTTCCTTCAAGAGATTGGGTTTTAAAACTTAGGGCCTTTCCAAACCTAGGGTTTTTGAGTTTTCTTGTGAACAAATGTTGTTCCTGAAGGTTTAGGGAGGTCTCTAATTAATAAAAACTAAAATTTTGATAAGAAAATATTTTTCCTAATTTCTACATTATTTTAAATAAAAAATTAAACATTTAAATTACATTTTTTGTTAAGAAAAATAGTTGATATAAAAGCATTAGATTGTGGATATGTGATAAATTAATAATTATGATAAGCATGCTTCAGGTTGGGAAGATTAATGGGCCTAAGAGGATTAATTAATGATCCTAAGAGGATAATTAATTAATAGAATGTATAGGTTGTTGGATAGTGTGGTATGATTATTTTAGAATGGTATAAAAAGGCTTATGATGTTATTGTAATTTTTTACTTTAGGTCTTGAACCTTAGACAAAGACGATTTAAGAGGGAGTTGTGCGAAGAAAAGTTGAGCGAAGAAACCACAAGGTAGTGACACATTGCATTCTAAATTTCATAGTCTTCTTTTTAACTTTGTTTATAAAACATTGAATTTTCTTGCACTTGAGCATCATGGGAATTATGTCTTTCTTATGCTTATAAGTATCATTGAAAGCATGTTTTGTATATGTGCATCATTGAAACATTGAAATTATGTAGGGATGTTAGAACTAATCTTGTAAAAGTTTATGTTTCTTAAGTTGCATATGATATTAACCTTAGTCTTCTTCATGTATGGTTCATAGGAATAAATGTTACTTTCATTCTTACAACAAGCCTTCATATGTATGTGGAAAATCATCTTATGTTATGAAATTTCTTATGTTACGATATGAACAACCTTATGTTATGTTATGGAATGCAAGCTTGTACATATTTATTTGTAAAGTACAAAATATGGTTCCTTGGCACAATAAGGTTCTTTGGAATAATATGGCTCTTCGGAGCGATATGATGATGAAGGGACAAATAGGAGTTTATACCAGATCAGTACAATATGGGTACTCCGGTACAGGTGTATACTATATGAATGAATAAGTTATATCATGTAAGAGTTAAATGAGGTAAGCATATGACATGTAAGATGGAACATGTAACTTAGACTTACACATTACATATGACATCAACTTAAGAGCATATGACATATAGGAAGGAACATATGGTCTTGACAATTATGGACTTACATATATAGGACATCGACATCTATAAGCATATAATGATATCTTTCCATATTACTTATTTTTTAATGTATGAATTTTAGTTGTGATTTTTCATTTCCTGAGCATAACTCACTCCCATGTTTCAGGATACTTTTCAGGAAAACCTACTCATAGGTGATGGAAGAACACCCAAGGTTCACCTACAGTCGGCTGACAGGTTCTTTTGATGTTTTCCTAGTTGTAGTTGATTTTCTTTTCGGGTGGTTTAGCATGCTTAGAACTTTTAAGGCCACTTATGTAAATTTTGAATGACATCAAATGATATGAAATGTTATTTATATTTATGTTTGGAAAGAAATTTTAGATTCACTTTTAAATCCTTATTGAAGTTTTTTACATTTTTAAATACATGTTTTAAGATGATTGAAATGTTCTGAACGTCCAATTCCGTTCCCGCCTCATCTATAAGAGTAAATCGGGTCGGGTCGTGACAAATATTATATTAAAATATCTAAAAGCAATATAAGATTCTTATTTAAATCTATTTTCACCTCTTTAATTTAGCAATAGAGAAATGGCTTAAGTTTTTAAGAGAAGAAAGAGAAAAGAGGAAACCAAGATTTGAAGGATGCAATGCAATTTTTATTAGTTGGGTTAATATAGATATTTGCTCGTCTCATTGTAAGGAACCTTTATCTTATTTTACATTTCAAATATTTTATTTTTTTGGTATTTTTTTGGATCAAATTTGAGTTTCTGTTATCGAAAATTGTGAATAACATTGTATTGGAATAACTTTCATCGCATAACTTTTTGTATATTATAGAGATCGAGATTATGAACATTTTGAAAACTTATTTAAGAGTTTTTACCGAGTGATTTTGAAAATATAGTAAATTTTATCAACTCCAAAATTTATTTTGATGTCTAAAAATAGTTATTTAATTAAACTAAAACTTCAGATTTAGTTTACTATATTGACGGGCAATGAGTGACGACTTCATTTACTGAGCCAATAATTTATTAACAGTGATACTAAACACCGTGATAGCTAGGAATTCTTACTTGTTTAGTGTGACAACTGAAATGCATGTTCTTGAGATATTTTTCTTTTTATTGTATTGATTTATTGTTACTGTACAAATTTATTACTATTATATTATTCTACTACTCCTAACAATAAATTATTATTGTTACTGATTTATATACTAATAATATTATTACACTGTATTGATATTAAACATGTGATATACTGAGCATGTGATAAAGAATGCCTATATAGCATCTGTACATTAGGTAGCCCTAGTGATTATTTCTATTAAAAGATAAGAATAATTCTTTCAAATTAGATTCTTAGGCACCACATTTATTCTTACGAAGCTCTAGTAATAACCTTAGGCCCTTGCCTTTCCACTATAGGGAAACATTAGCTAGACCATCATAGGTAACACCATCGTTTGAACTGCCATAGCCATCCTAAAACTAGATGGCGCACGTCCATATCTAAGACGTCAAATAACAAGTCACAAACATATTATCTTCTATTGGTGAATGTCACCTAGCACATTTATGTTTCCTGAATGTCAATACCCTTTTTTACCCAACTAATCTTATATTTTTATGGATTTCTTTTTATTTTGAGCTGAAGGGCTTGTACTAAAGATCGAGAAATGATTTTTTTAGTGCAGCCACTGTCAATAAATAGTTCATAAACCTTGCTATTTAGTAAAATAGGGTTAACTGTCGTGAGAGTTTATATTTATTATTTTTTTTATTTCACTTTTCTTAAGTCAAGTCGTGTATTTGATATATGCTAAACTTGTGATTGTACACATGCACACTCAAGGGTGTGAGATAGTGACAAAATTAGAAGCTTAATTTTCTAGACTGGTTATACTACACAATATATATAGCACTATATGAATAATTAATCAAAAAATCATTAAAAAAGATAATTATGATAATTAAAGTCATTTGAACTAATCATATTAAATGATACATATCGTACGTGATGATTGGTTGCAATCAAGATCTTAGCTGCCAATCACCATTTAGGAAATATTTTTGAATTTTAAAATTTAAACTAATAATACCATACAATAGGTATCATATCATACAATAAGTAGCTATAGTATGATATACTAATAGTCAGATCATACTGGATGATTAGAACAAATCATACTAAATGACCCGATCTCTACATGGGACAATACTTATTTTTTAGCTCTCGTACGTGATAAAAATTCAAGTTATTTAAACAAATCATACTAGATAATGCCTTATATCATAATAGATGATCTGCCCAATCAGTTGAATTGATAATATAATGTCTTACCCTTCAAAAAATATTAACAGGGTTATTTAAACTATTTATATAGTAAGATATTAGATTATACTATATGATTAGTGACGACTAAATTAAATTTTAGGGCTTTTTATGAAGCCTTGTATTTAATCACTCTTAATAGGGAGCTTGGAGAAGGGATCAAGGGAAGCTTTGGGAACAATAAAGGGAGAGCTTGCATGTGAGGGAGAACTAATGAGAGCCGTTCACATGATTTCTATGAGCAAGTGTCTTTTTTTATTTCCTCCAAGTGTATGTCTAGGCTTCTTGGATAGCTCAATGAAGAAGTTCTTTAGCTTAAAGACCACTGAGGTTTTCTACCATCACCAGGAGGATAGAAAAAGAGGTTCAGGCTCTCTGCCTTCAATAGGAAGGTTAAAAAAGAGTTTCAAGTTCTCTATCATCAATATGTGGTTTAAAAAGGAGGTTCAAGTTCTTTGCCTTCACTAGGAGGGTGGGAATGGATGTCAGGATTCTTTCTATCACCAAGAGAGTGAAAAACAAGGTTAAGGTTCTCTACCATCACCAGGAGGGCGAGAAAGAAGATCAAGGTTCATTGTTGTTACCAAGAGGGTGAGAAAGGAAGTCAAGATTTTCTACCGCACCAGCTTTGAGAAAATATTATAAGGGCTTCTCAGCCTAGCCATGATTGCTAAAGGTGAGACATTATAGTTTAGTACAATACTCGGAGAGGACTCTAGGGAATATATGTAGGTTATTTTTTGACATAACCACTATAAAATTTCTAATGTATTCTTTCTAGTTTTTATTTTCCTACAATTTACTTTTCTTGATTTTTAATTTGCTAGAGATTGCATGATAAAAGTTATATGGTAAATGATATATTTATTTTAACTATCAATAATTATCATAATTAAAATCTCGTTTCAAAATTTTGCTTTTGCATTTGGTGATAAGTGTTGTTATTTTTAAGATGTTAAAATCCCAAAATTAAAAAAAAATTTGTATTTTATAGTATGATTTTTAAAACTACCAATTCCCCACTCCCCCTCTTTGTGTACCTTGGGATAAGTCACTTAGGCTTCAAATCCTACATCAAACTTTCAATTGGTATTAAAGAGGTTCTAGTAATATTATTTTAGGATACCTAGAGATCTCGACCATTCATAGTGATCGTGGAGAGTTTAAAAATTAGAAGTTTGAAATCTTTTATCATGAGATAGGAGCGTACATTAATTTTTTAGCTCCTAAAAGCCCTCAGTAGAATGGGTTACTAAAATAAAAATAGGACATTGGTAAAATCTTCTAGAATCATGCTAGTTGAGTATTCACTTCCTAAGTATTTCTAGATAGAAGTAGTGAATACTGCTTGCTATGTACTCAATAGGGTTTATATCAGATCCAACCTCAATACGACACCCTACGAGATTTTGAGAGGAATGATGCCCAATCGCTCTCACCTTCATATTTTTTGATGTTAGTTGTTTATTTTAATGAATGACAAATATCCATTAGAAAAATTTGACCTTAAAATTGATGAAGGAGTTTTCCTTAGATATTAAACTATAGGTAAAACTTATAGAATTTTCAATAAGAGGACATTAGTTATAAAGGAGACCACCAATGTAGTGTTTGATGAACCTAGCATATATTAGAAGAATGAGAAATGGTTGAGGTCACTCAAAGAGTAGAATCTATTAACATAGAAAATAGAGTAGGCCTCAGGACCCATTACCAAGAGAATGGAGATATTCATGTAGTCACCCAAGGGAGATCTTCTTAGAAGATCCATCAGTAGGAGTAAGAATTAAGCATGGAGTTAAAAAAGAAGGTAATCACTCTGATTTTATCTCAATGGTAGAATCCTCAAACATAGATCAAGCATTATTTGATGTATTCTGGACCCTTTCCATGCAAGAAGAATTAAATTAATTTGTTTGGAATAATGTTTGAGAGCTGGTTAGCAGACCTAAAGACCATAGTGTTGTAGGGACTAAGTAGGGTTTTAAAAATAAAATGAATGACTCAAGCATAGTGATAAAAATAAGACTAAAGTAGTGGCTAAGGGGTACAACCAAGTTAAAAGAATTGATTTTAAAGAAACCTTTACCCATGTAGCTAGAGTAGAAGCTATTTGAGTGCTATTAGCCTTTGTCTGCTTTAGAGGATTCAAGTTGTATGAAATGAATATAAAGAGTATCTTCCTAAATAGGGTGATAAAAATAGATGTGCACGTTAAACAACCCCTAAGTTTTAAGAATTCTCAATTTCCCTATCATGCATTTAAATTGAAAATGGCATTATATGGATTGAAGCAAATTAGAGCTTGGTATGAAAGGTTGAGAACATTTTTTTCTAGTTAGAGAGTTTGTTAACCGTAGTGTAGACACCATCCTATTCCTAAAGAAAGAAGAAGAATATCTATTCATTATCCAGATTTATGTTGATGATATACTATTTGGATAAAAAAAAACAATATGTGTGATTATTTCTCAAACATAATGAGTGAAGTGTTTAAGATGAGCATGATGGGAGAGCTTACATTTTTTCTTAGATTTAGTGTGAAGTAAAGGGATTATGAAACTTTCCTTAACCTATAAAATTATATTATAGATATTCCTAAAAATATGAGAAGTATAATGTTAAGGCAATCAATACTTACATATGCTCCACCATTCAATTAAATAAGGATCTTAATGAAAAATTAGTTGAGTAGAAGAAGTATAGAGGGATAATTGAATCACTTCTTTACTTGACTATCATTAGACTTGACTATCAGTAGAATTGATCAGTAGACTTGATATAATATTTAGTATATATCTCTGTGCTAGATTTCAAGCTGATCCCAAAGAATCTCATATGAGTGCTATTAATAGCATTACTAGATATCTTATAGGAATGCATAACCTAGGAATTTTGTATCCTAGACATAAAACATCCTTTAAAATCATATAATATTCTGATTTAGATTTTCTAGGATATAGAGTTGATAAAAAAAATACTTCTAGAACTTGTCAATTATAGGTCAATCTACAATCTCTTAGTCCAGTTAAAAAAAACTCTGTAGCTCTATCTATTATTGAAGTATAATATATAGTTGTAGGAAGTTGTGTTGCACAAGTCCTATGGCTAAAATAATAAATCTTAGATCTTGGACTACCTGTAGGCACCATTCTTATTATGTACGACAACACTAGTGTCATTTATATTTCCAAAATCCTAATTCAACACTCCCAAACCAAACACATAGACATTATGCATCATTTTATTTGGGATTATATAACTAAGGGGGACATAAAGTTATATCATATTGCTATTGAAAATTAATTAACATATATCTTTACTAAAACCCTTGCCTTTGAAACTTTTAGTACCTTAGGGACTAAATTAGGTGTTATATATATTCATGCTTGAATCAAGATGCTTTAGAAATGATCGTCCATATTGACTCCTCTGGATAACTATCTTTATAGTGATCATCCAGTATAATTTTGATCTTATTGTATGGTAATACCACCTTTTTGACTGAGCATTTTGGATGAACTGAATACACTTGATCATACTGTATGATATTATAGCGTACTATATGATATTATATTATAATGCATAATATGGCCGATTTATATTTAAAGGGTAGAAATAACAATTTTCTTCACTAAACTCTTTTCAAATCTTCTTCCTTCCTCCCTAAGATCTTACTTCTTGCAATGGCCAGTGGAAAACGATCATGAGCTCTCGTCGGCAGCTCCTCCCGATATCTAGTAGATCCTCGCTTTATTGAACTAGCTGATTAAGAGGCATACAATCATTATAAGGCTACCAGAATCACAACTTAAAAAATTAGAAATCATGAAGTTCTAAACTTCTAGGTACTAACTCTCTTCGCTCGCATTACCTTTTAATTCATTCTCACTCTTGCCTACCCTTTCAACTCTGAACTTCTTTTTGAATTCTTTGTAAGCCTTCAAATCAACAGTGAGGGCACTGCCCTATAATCCTATGTTAATAGAAGGCTTACTGAAATCATTTACCAAAGCTTTGACCAGTTCATACATTTTTCTACCACTAAGAAAAAAGTTCACTCTTTAGATTTTCTCCCTTACTATAATTGGACCCTTATTAACACCATCCTTATGGAGTCGTTTATCAACTACCACATTCCTCACTCCTCACATTAATATGTTAGTTTAATATGCTTGAATTATACAATATATTCTTTAAAATTCAATCATTCTAAAAGTTGGGGATCAAATAAACACACACCTCTTCTATCCCTCACCACCTATTTTATAATGACTAAAATTAATCTCAATGTTGCTGATTTAATTATTTAATACTTCAAGAATCTTACCTACATTCGATATCCTAGAAATAAAAGAAATCTAAATCTTTCCTTAGGTCACATTATTGCTATAGAAGATTAATACAGAATTCTAATTGTCCAAGAGGATGTGATGTAATAGAAGATGTAGAACGCATTATTTGCAATTGCAGGAAATTGAGGGAAATAATCCAGATTTTAAACAATTGAGGATTTTAGATCCCTACTTTTGAGATAAAGGAGCATTGTATTAATTGGATTGAATCCAATATAAAGAAGAAAGGGATGATGATAAACTTATATTGCAACACCGTGTTTCTTGTATGGAAAAGTAGAAACAAGTTAATTCACGATGGTGTAGAAGACAATTCAAGTTATTTAACTTCTAATACTATATTCCAATCGGTTGTTTCTCTTAACTTTAGTCAATTTAACTTGGGTTTTTGGGATGTTAATCAGTCGTTAAGACTGTCAAATGCTTGCCATCCTCCTCCACCCAATTGGTTAAAGGTTAATGTTGATGCTGTTTGAATAGTTGCTATTTGAATGATTTATATTTATGCAACTTATGTAGTTTTGATGATTCCAAACATTATTGTTCAAATGTACAGTTATCTCCTAACAATTTCAGAAAATTTGCACTTGCTCTTGTGTGTACTAACATTTCAGGAAAATCAGACTCCAGACTACGAAAACTTCAAATCAAATTCAACATGTGATATTTTGTTTATTTGAAGTTTGTCTTTTCTTTGAATTAATTTTGAAAGGGAGTGATTGTAATTGAGTGAATGAAATATCACACACACAAATAAGGAGATCTTGAAATTCTATACCTATAGTACAGGACGATATTTATCGTACTGGACGATCTGTCAGTTATCTCCTGTAGAGCACTTTGAACGAATAGGAATTTGCTTGAAATTTTTTTTTTCTAAGTCCTATTCGTCCAGGACGAATTTTATTTTCGTCCCGGACGATGGGTTCTCTGTAAAATTTTCGTCCAGACGAATTTTACCATCGTACGAGGCGATCAGTCTTCTGGAAAATTTTCGTCCAGACGAAAATAATTATCGTACCGGACGATCAGCTCTCTGGAAAATTTTCGTCCAGACGAAAGCAAATTATCGTCCGCGGCGATGGGTGCTCTGGAAAATTTTCGTCCAGACGAAATAAATAATCGTCCAGGACGATCGGCTCTCTGGAAAATTTTCGTCCAGACGAACATATTTTCGTCCAAATGATGAACCGACTTAGAACAGTTTTCAGCAGTTTCCAGAACTGACCTTACAATAACTGTTCGTACTGGACGAACCTAGTTCGTACAGGACGATAAGCTGTACGAAGTCATTTCGTACACATATACAAATAGGGTTGTTTCAGATCGTTTAAGTAAAATCGTCCAGGACGATCCAGGATCATACAGGACGATCCACTGCGTACAGAATTGGAAATTTGCAGTTTTTTGGCGGTTTTTCTTGTCTTTTCTATAAAAGGTCCAAATTAGACTGCCACCCAATCTTTTTATCATTTGATCTTCGTGCCTCTTGAGAGAATAGCCAAGGAGAGAGTGGAAGAGAGCATTCAAAGGAAGATTCCTACCACTGGAGCGAGAAGGCTTCACTTGGATTGCTAAGGTAAGAGTCTCTACTTGTGAAATTGGATTTCTTCACTCTTTTCTTTCTTCTTTCTAGATTCTTGTGAGAAGATCATTCAAGAAGGTCCGGTTCTCTGCCGACACTTGGAGAGTGTGAACAGACGAGGGTTCTCTGCCCACACTAGGAGACTGTAAAAGGGAGAAGGTTCTCTGACTACACTTGGAGAGTGTGAACAGCCTTAGGGTTCTCTGCCCACACTAGGAGAGTGTGAAAGGACAACGGTTCTCTGCCTACACTTGGAGAGTGTGAACAGCCTTAGGGTTCTCTGCCCACACTAGAAGAGTGTGAAAGGACGACGGTTCTCTGCCAGCACTGTGGATTGTGTAAAAGGACGACGGTTATCTACCGCACCGGGTAGTGGTGAAAAGAGTGTTTTGTACAGGCTTCTCCGCCTTGCTGTGGGTGCTAAAGGAGAGTCACTTTGTGGTATTAGTGCAATACTCAGAGGGCGCCTCTGAGGAGTGGATGTAGGTCAGGTTATAGACCGAACCACTATAAATCTGGTGTCATTTACTTTATTGCTTTTACGTTTCCGCACTTTGAATTTCAGTTTTAACAACTCTGTGGTTGAAAAACATTTTTCTACTAACTTTAAAAGAAAATTTTATTTCGGTTCAACTTTATTATTAAGAGGGTTTAAAATTTTTAAAACTACCAATTCACCCCCCTCTTGGTAGCCGTGGGACATTTACTTAGGCTTAACAACCTAATTACTGGACTCAACAAGTGGTATCAGAGCTTTGTTTCAAAATCATAAGTTTGAACTACTTTTTGATTAACGTAGATGGCTACATTTGGAAACCGAAACACACCTGAGGGTTACTCTATCACTAGACCTCCACTGTTTGACAATATTCCTTTTGATTTTTGGAAAACACGCATGTCTACTTTCTTACAGTCACTTGATTATCGCATATGGATGCTAGTCCAGGAAGGTTACACAAAACCAACTAGATTAGTTGATGGAATTAGGGTAGATACACCCTATGCAGATTGGACTATAGAAGAACGTGACTTAGCACAATTAAATGCAAAATGTTTAAATAGTTTCTTTTGTGCTTTAAAATCTGAAGACTACATGCGGGTTTCCACTTGAAAAAGCGAAAAAGACATATGGGATAGACTTTGTATTACTTATGAAGGGACAAATGAGGTTAAGCAATCAAGACTCAATATCTTGTTACATGACTACAAATTATTTCGCATGAAACCTAATGAATCTATATCTGACATGTACACAAGATTCATTCAAATTGTCACCTCTTTGCATGCACTTGGTAGGGAATTAACTAATGCTGAAATGGTTAATAAGATTCTTCGTTGTTTACCTACTGCATACGATGCTAAAATTACTGCAATTACAGAGTCAAAAGATCTGAACATTTATTCTATTGATAATCTTCTTGGTTCACTCATTGCTTACGAGCAAGGAGTAAGTCAAAGAAAGATTGATGCAGGTGAACCAAGAAAGGACAAGAATATTGCACTAAATGTGGAAGAGTCAGAAAGTGAACACTCACAACCTGAGGATGAAGACGATATTGCACTGATGACTAGACAATTCAGAAGCTTTTTAAAGAGGAAGCAGAAGAGACGCCAGCAATGGAATAGAGGTAAGTATAACAGAAATGGCAAGGTTTCTAATGAAGTGATTTGTTATGAATGCAGGAAACCAGGTCATATAAAGACTGATTGTCCAAAACTCAAAGCCACTCCTAGCAAGGAGAAGGTAGAGGAGAAACCAATGGTAAATAAGGGCAAGAAGAAGTTTCAAAAGGCTTTTTGGGCGGACTCAGCTTCAGACTCATCTGAGACTGAAAAAGAAGAAGAAGTCACCAACCTTTGCTTGATGGCAGATAAATCTGAACAATCAGATCAAGAAGAGGTATGTGATTTAACTTATAATGAATTGTTTGAAGTTTCTGAACACATGCATGATGCATATAGGAAAACGAAAAAGATGCATGCTAGTTTAGTTTTAGAATTGGAAGAGCTTAATAAGGAACACGAAATCCTTAGGAAAGATCATGCTTTAGTTGATGGCAACCACATGAAACTACTTGATGAATATGATGACTTGAATAAAAATTTTGAGAATTTAAAATCATCCTATGCTGAACTTGAAAAAGAATTTAAGAAATTTAAGGATGAATCTGAGCACAAGACATATAGAATCAATTATACAAATCGAATCTTGGAGGATATGAATTCATTTTACAAACTTACTATAAGAGCTCTCGAGGATAATAGGAACCCCCCTAAACTTGAAGATTTTATAAATCCTAAATACTATCCTAAATTCATGAAATCCCTTAGAAGACAATCATATGAAAGAAAACATAGGAATATTTTTCCTAATGTTAAATGTAACAATTATGGATTTTTGGGACATATATCTCACACCTGCACTTTAAAGATGAAACCTAATTTGGTGTGGAGAACTAAGATGCATAAACCTAGACATATCACACATGCATCTGATTATAAATTTCATAAAGGTGAACCCAAACTAGTTTGGGTTCTCAGGTCTAACATTTGAGAATTTTTCAGGTATACTCTCACACAAGACCTCGTGAGAGTATATGGTACCTGGACAGCGGATGTTCTAAGCACATGACTGGAGATACTGCACAATTCATAACGCTGGAAGCCAGGAGTGGAGGCAAGGTTACACTTGGAGATAATACCACAAAGAAAGTGGTTGGATCAAGTATGATTGGAAATTTGAAAAACTTTTTCATAGATAATGTTTTATTAGTTGAAGGCTTAAAACATAATTTGCTTAGCATAAGTCAGCTATGTGATAAGGGCTATAATGTAAAATTTTTACCTACTAGCTGCATAATTAGCCTAAATGGGAAAATTATTTTAAATGGAAAAAGGGTGAACAATGTCTACATGCTAGATTTAAATTGTATTCAATCTCCTACTGCTTTTTGTTTGAAAACTGTTTCTGATGAATCATGGCTTTGGCATAGGAGACTTTGTCATTCTAGTATGAAAAATCTTAGAAAAATTACCCAAAAGAATTTGGTGAGAGGAATACCTAAACTAGACTTTACTAAGGACCATCTGTGTGATGCATGTCAACTAGGAAAACAAGTGAAGTCCTCTTTTAAGTCCAATAAAGATCTTAAGGACCAGTAAACCATTAGAAATTCTTCACATGGATCTTTTTGGACCTGTAAGCACGGTAAGTCTAGGAGGAAAGGTATATGGATTTGTTACAGTAGATGATTTTTAAAGATTCACCTGGGTTAAATTTCTTTTTCATAAGAGTGAATCATTTGAGGAATTCAAAAAATTTTCAACTTGGATACAAAGAAAACTAGGATGTGAAATAATTTCTATACAAAGTGATCATGGAGGAGAATTTGAAAATGAAAGATTTGAAGATTTCTGTAAAGAAAAGGGTATTGATCACAATTTTTCTGCACCTAGAACTCCTCAACAAAATGGAGTAGTTGAAAGAAAGAACATAACATTAATAGAAGCCGCCCGAGCAATGTTAGCAGAATACTCGCTTCCTAGATATTTTTGGGCTGAGGCGGTTAGCACTGCATGCTATGTTCTGAATAGGGTGAATGTGAGATCAAATTTGAATAAAACACCCTATGAGTTGCTAAAAGGTAGAACACCAAATTTGTCTCATTTACATGTATTTGGTTGCAAGGTGTTCATACATAATAATGGAAAATCTGCCTTAGGAAAATTTGATCCAAAATCAGATGAAGGAATTTTTGTTGGATATTCAAGTGTTGGAAAATCTTATAGAGTATTCAACAAAAGAACTTTAGTCATTGAAGAAACCACACATGTTGTTTTTGATGAAAATGGAAACATGGAAGAGCCAAAAGTTGTTGAAGAAGAAATTGAAGAAAACTCCCAAAAGATTGATAGATTAAATTTGGAAAAGAATGTGGAAGAAAATTTAGAAAGAGAAGACCCTTTGCCTAGAGATTTGAGATTTTCTAAAAACCACCCAAAGGAATTAATTATAGGTGAACCAAGTGAGGGTGTTAGAACTAGGCGTGGATTAAACAAGGAAGTCAATCATTCAGCCTTTATTTCAACTATTGAACCCACTAACATTGATCAAGCACTTTCAGATGAATTTTGGATATTGGCCATGCAAGAAGAGTTGAATCAATTTGTAAGAAATAAAGTTTGGGAACTAACTACAAGGCCAAAAGATCAAAGTGTTGTTGGAACCAAGTGGGTGTTCAAAAATAAAATGAATGACTCAAGAGTAGTCATTAGAAATAAGGCTAGATTAGTAGCTAAGGGGTATAATCAAATTGAAGGAATTGATTTTGAGGAAACTTTTGCCCCTGTAGCTAGACTTGAAGCAATTAGGGTTTTACTAGCCTTTGCCTGTTTTAAAGGTTTTAAATTGTTTCAAATGGATGTTCAAAAGTGCCTTTTTAAATGGAGTAATTGAAGAAGATGTTTTTGTAGAACAACCTCCAGGTTTTGAAAATTCTAAATTTCCAAATCATGTTTTCAAATTAAAAAAGGCATTATATGGATTGAAACAGGCACCTAGGGCTTGGTATGAGAGGTTAAGCACCTTCCTACTTGAAAGATCTTTTGAAAAAGGAAGTGTGGATACAACTCTCTTTTTAAGGAAAATTGGAAAGGATATACTTATTGTTCAAATTTATGTGGATGACATCATCTTTGGATCTTCAAATAAACATCTTTGTGATGATTTTTCTAAAACAATGAGTAGTGAATTTGAAATGAGTCTAATGGGAGATTTAAATTACTTTCTAGGATTTAGCATTAAGCAACTTGAGGAAGGTACTTTTCTTAGTCAAACCAAATATATTAAGGACATCCTCAAAAAATATGAAATGGATAATGCTAAACCTGTTAGTACACCAATGAGTTCTTCAGTTCAGTTAGATAAAGACCTTAAGGGAAAATCTGTTGATCAAAAGAAATTTAGAGGGATAATTGGATCTTTACTTTACTTGACTGCTAGCCGACCAGATATTATGTTTAGTGTTTGCTTATGTGCTAGATTTCAATCAGATCCAAAAGAATCACATTTGACAGCAGTGAAAAGGATTTTAAGATATCTACTAGGAACTCAAAACTTAGGAATTTGGTATCCTAAGTTTAGCTCTTCATTTGAAATTATTGGTTACTCAGATTCTGACTTTGCAGGCTGTAGAGTGGATAGGAAAAGCACTTCTGGAACATGTCAATTCATTGGAAATTCATTAGTTTCATGGTCTAGTAGAAAACAAAATTCAGTGGCACTATCTACTGCAGAAGCAGAATACATTGCATTAGGAAGTTGTGTGGCACAAGTACTTTGGTTAAAACAACAGTTGATTGACTTAGGATTAACTATAGGCACTATTCCAATTTATTGTGACAATACTAGTGCTATTTGCATTTCCAAAAATCCTATTCAACATTCTAGAACCAAACACATCGATATAAGGCATCATTTCATAAGGGATCATGTATCCAAAGGAGAAATTGAACTCATACATGTTTCAACTGAAAATCAACTTGCAGATATTTTTACAAAACCTTTAGCCTTTGATACCTTCAGTACTTTAAGAACAAGGCTTGGTGTTATTGATTTGAATGCTTAACTAAAATGTCTTTGCAACATTGATACTTGTTGTATTTTGTTTTTGTAATTTTGTGAATTTTGTGTGTTTTTAATGAATTGTTCTTGGATTTATGATTTTGGTTTTATGTTTTCTGTGTTTTTGTTGATTTTGTTAATTTAAAAAGTTCAAAATTAAAATTTTTTTTTGGAGGAAATTGTCCAGGACGAAATGTTTTCGTACGGGACGATATGTGAAGGAACAGTTTGCGCGAATTTAAACCGTTTTGAGAGCAGTTTTTTATTTGATCGTCTGTACGATATTTAATCGTCCAGGACAAATTTTTTTTCTCAAACGTCGGGACGATTGAATGGAGCGGTTGAGTGGATAAGACAGTTTTTAATACGAACTTCGTCTGTACGAAATTTTTTCGTCTGTACGAACATGTGTCGGTTCATTGTAGGGGACGGTTTTCAAGAGTCATTAAAACGAAACACTTTTCGATCGTCTGTACGAAATTTTTTCGTATGTACGATCGGTCAAGTCAAAAAGCCTGTACGAAGGGACGCATCGTAAGTTGTGTTGAATACGAAAAGCAGTTACATTTTGGACGAATTGGATCGTCTGTACGAAATTACTTCGTCCAGACGAACGATAATTTTTCGTCCAGGACGAATATTTTTGTCCAGGACGAACGTATCGTTTTTCTTTAAATATGAAGGCTTTCAAACTTGACAATCACACTTTCAAAAATCTTTTTCAATCCCTTTCTACATCAAATCAACTATGGCCTCCTCTAGCAAAAGACAAAAAGTTTTGGTGAAGAAACCTAACAGGAATGCCCCAGACAACTTTCTTTCCAAGGCAAATGAGGAATCTTTTCCTCGTTTTGCATCTGCAAAAATCACTCCGTCTCGCATTCTTATCCAAACAGAGTTGAAATTTCGGGTATTGCACCTCTTCGCCTCAACCCAATTTCAGTTCATTCTTTCTCTCGTCCATCTCTACAATAAACAAACCTTCCACTACTTTCTAGCCAACATGAGTTTCAATTCTGATCACTCTATCATTAGTTCTTTTGTTTTTAAACAAAAAGTTGAGATCACCAAGCACGACCTTGGTGCATTTTTAAACTTAAGGACTGAAGGATATAGAGCCCACACCCTAATGTCAGAAACCTCCTTCAAATGGTTTCAAATCAATACGGTAATTAGAAAAAATGCGATTGACAATCATGTTGCTAGAGTGGCCGGTTTGACCCAAGATGCCAGAATCATCCAGCATATCCTTAGATCCTCAATTATTCCTAAAGCTGGTGATAGGATTAACATTACTCCTCTCCTTTCTTGTCTAACTTTTTTAATCATGCAAAGACATCCTATTGATGAAGCCCAACTCATCCTAGATCATATCTATGGGCTTTCAGAAATAAGACATCCTGATCAGAAGAGGAAGAAAAACATTTCATTAGGGCACTTAATTACTTATATTTTGGAGAAGAAGTACAATATAGTGCATCCTGATGAAGAATATGAAGAGCCAGTTTACTATAACGATGCATCTTTCAGATTGCTCTTCAAGGAGGAGAAAGAAAAAGCACATGCTAGTGCTTCAGAAGAAGAAGAAGAAGGAGTGCAAGCTTCTGCTTCTCAATCAGATTACCAGAATCTGATTGAGAGATTTGATAGACTAGAGACTCACATTGATCAAAGATTTGATCAATTTGATGCTCAACTTACGCAGCAGCAACAAGACATTGGTAACATTAAAGATGAAGTTCATGAAATTAATACCAATGTCATGTTGATGGCCTCCTACTTCAATCTCTTTGGCGGCATTCCTCCTCCTCCTCCAGAACAGTAGATTTTTTTTTTGTGTCTGTTGTATTTTCTTTATTTTTGTTTGTTTTGTTTTTATCTTACCTATGTTATTGTGATTGTTTTTATGTTTTTTTTTAAGTTCAATGTATCTTTTTTATGTAATCCGTTTTTATCAATGAAAGTTTGTTTTTATTAGATTTGTTTTGAAATGTGGCTAATGTTTATGAATTTCATTAGTATTTTTTTTAATCTACATAGTGCTTAAATTCGATTGTAATTTGAGATTATCTATATTAGAAAATCTAGAATTTCTAAATTTATAATTTGTTTATAACTTGTTGTAATTAGAACTTTTAAATTCATGTCTATTCATTTAGACTACATAAAAGTTAATATTGTTATTGCAATTTTGATGTTTTCTTATTTTGTATTTCTATGCTCAAATGATATTTATGCACCTAGAAATATTTGAAATTTTAGATTATAGATTTTGGAAAGAATTGGTCAAAGTACTCTTGAACATTGTACAAATGTACAGAAATCAAAAGCAATACACAAAAATTTGCAAAGTGAAAAAGAGGCACAAAATAAGCCCAACAAAAGAAAAATGCACAAAAATGTGCTCCAAAACTTTGAAAAGATGTGCAAAGCACCACATGAGGTAATTCTCTTCTTTCCAAATTCGTTCAATCTCTTAATTCAAGTTGATCTAATGTTCATTTATATTCTATTGAACTTTGAAATATAGAATTTTTTTTTACATCTCACTTGTAATGATTTTCAATAATCAAAATGTCTAAATTGAATCTTGTCTTTGATAAATTCTTCTTACTTACAATGTTATATCATTTCATAAATTTTATGAATTTCTATGATTGACCTAATATCTTTAGTTTAAAATTACATACCCTATGTCAAATCACAATTTAGATTAAATTTTAACAATGAATTTCATATAATTATTTACATTTCTTGTCTTTTTCTTCTTCACTTTTTGTTGCTGTCAAAAAGGGGGAGAAATTATTATGTTTGTGTTTTCTTTTTTTTAATTGTTAATTGTTCTGTTTGCAAGTTTTTTTTGTTTGTATTAAAAATTTATTGAAAAACAAAAATATTGTTCTTTAATGCCTCCTTATTTTAATGTACTCATAAATTCATGGGGAGTTTAGGAGATAAGAGATTTGTTTTAACTTGAAACCATACTAATAATAATTGTTTTGCCATCATCAAAAAGGGGGAGATTGTTTGAATAGTTGCTATTTGAATGATTTATATTTATGCAACTTATGTAGTTTTGATGATTCCAAACATTATTGTTCAAATGTATAGTTATCTCCTAACAATTTCAGAAAATTTGCACTTGCTCTTGTGTGTACTAACATTTCAGGAAAATCAGACTACGAAAACTTCAAATCAAATTCAACATGTGATATTTTGTTTATTTGAAGTTTGTCTTTTCTTTGAATTAATTTTGAAAGGGAGTGATTGTAATTGAGTGAATGAAATCTCACACACACAAATAAGGAGATCTTGAAATTCTATACCTATCGTACAGGACGATATTTATCGTACTGGACGATCTGTCAGTTATCTCCTGTAGAGCACTTGGAACGAATAGGAATTTGCTTGAAAATTTTTTTTTTCTAAGTCCTATTCATCCAGGACGAATTTTATTTTCGTCCCGGACGATGGGTTCTCTGTAAAATTTTCGTTCAGACAAATTTTACCATCGTACGAGGCGACCAGTCCTCTGGAAAATTTTCGTCCAGACGAAAATAATTATCGTACCGGACGATCAGCTCTCTGGAAAATTTTCGTCCAGACGAAAGCAAATTATCGTCCGCGGCGATGGGTGCTCTGGAAAATTTTCGTCCAGACGAAATAAATAATCGTCCAGGACGATCGGCTCTCTGGAAAATTTTCGTCCAGACGAACATATTTTCGTCCAAACGATGAACCGACTTAGAACAGTTTTCAGCAGTTTCCAGAACCGACCTTGCAATAACCGTTCGTACTGGACGAACCTAGTTCGTACAGGATGATAAGCTGTACGAAGTCATTTCGTACACATATACAAATGGGGTCGTTTCAGATCGTTTAAGTAAAATCGTCCAGGACGATCCACTGCGTACAGAATTGGAAATTTGCAGTTTTTGGGCGGTTTTTCTCTTCTTTTCTATAAAAGGTCCAAATTAGACTGCCACCCAATCTTTTTGTCATTTGATTTTCGTGCCTCTTGAGAGAATAGCCAAGGAGAGAGTGGAAGAGAGCATTCAAAGGAGGATTCCTACCACTGGAGCGAGAAGGCTTCACTTGGATTGCTAAGGTAAGAGTCTCTACTTGTGAAATTGGATTTCTTCACTCTTTTCTTTCTTCTTTCTAGATTCTTGTGAGAAGATCATTCAAGAAGGTCCGGTTCTCTGCCGACACTTGGAGAGTGTGAACAGACGAGGGTTCTCTGCCCACACTAGGAGAGTGTAAAAGGGAGAAGGTTCTCTGCCTACACTTGGAGAGTGTCAACAGCCTTAGGGTTCTCTGCCCACACTAGGAGAGTGTGAAAGGACGACGGTTCTCTGCCTACACTTGGAGAGTGTGAACAGCCTTAGGGTTCTCTGCCCACACTAGGAGAGTGTGAAAGGACGACGGTTCTCTGCCAGCACTGTGGATTGTGTAAAAGGACGACAGTTCTCTGCCGCACCGGGTAGTGGTGAAAAGAGTGTTTTGTACAGGCTTCTCCGCCTTACTGTGGGTGCTAAAGGAGAGTCACTTTGTGGTATTAGTGCAATACTCAGAGGGTGCCTCTGAGGAGTGGATGTAGGTCTGGTTATAGACCGAACCACTATAAATCTGGTGTCATTTACTTTATTGCTTTTACGTTTCCGCACTTTGAATTTCAGTTTTAACAACTCTGTGGTTGAAAAACATTTTTCTACTAACTTTAAAAGAAAATTTTATTTCGGTTCAACTTTATTATTAAGAGGGTTTAAAATTTTTAAAACTACCAATTCACCCCCCTCTTGGTAGCCGTGGGACATTTACTTAGGCTTAAAACCCTAATTACTGGACTCAACAGATGCTTCACTTATTTCTTCACACAAAGCTGGAATTGTTGCAGTTTTTCGAGATAGTAATGGAAGATTCTTGTTTGCTTATGGAAAGTCACTTCTACATTGGGATATAGCTCAATTGGAGATACTTGCTATACATTCTTTAAAGGAGGGGATAAAGGATTGGATGTTCAAATACAAGGGCATTATCATAGAAGGAGATAATTCAAATACCATTTCCTACTTCAAAAATGCCTGGAAAATAGGGAGGTTCAAGGATGATGGTATGGAATTTCTTTCAAGTTTTAACTTTATCTTTTTTAATTGCATTAGTAGATAATGCAATATGTTATCAGATTTATGTGCTAACTATGCTCTTTTTAGTAGCTTTGATTGGGTGGATTGTTTAGAGAATAAGCTTCCTCCTTCATTCTTTTGAAGGAGGAATCATGCTTGTAGTTGCTTTCTTTTTTATTATTAATTCATAGCTTCGGCTTTCTTTCAAAAAAAAAAAAAAGAATTTCCAATTCCCTACACCACCAGACAATCTACCAATATTCTAATCAAATAGCTCCTTCCATATCATTCATAGTGCTCACTGTTGAAATGTTCACTATGTTAGCATCTAGCTAGAGGAATCAGAGGGAAGTCGAGCACCAGCACCAACTCCATCACCAGCCTTATTTAGTAGTCGTTTCAGTATAAAATATTGCTTTATAAATTTTATATGTGGGATGCTCACGTTAATAACTATGTAGCAGAGCAGCACCAATAACATGAAAATGATATGACATGGCTTAGAGAGCAATTCACTTCTATTCATTGATAATACCAACCACCACCACCACATCTACCTGATTAGGGATCTTCATATTTTTGGTTTATCTATTTTAGTTTTTTTCTATATTATTTTACATTTATCATGTGATTTCTATTTTGTTTTGGTATTTTTGTTTAGTTGTTTATCCTTTTTGGGATATCAAAAGGGGGAGTAGTATGTTGTTGGTTGTTTGTACTTCCTACTTTGTTATGATTAGTTCATTATTTTGGCTTTATTTCCTTTCTCATTTTTTGTGTTCTTTTTATTCCTCATTTAAAAAAAACTCTCCCTATTTTTAAAAATACAACTAATAAGGGGGAGCTTAGGACATATAAAATATTTAACTTGAAATAAAAACCAATAATATTTGTCATCATAAAAAAAGGGAAGATCTTTGCAAGATTGGACCCAAGTCTTATGATTTTGATAATAACAAATATTATTGGATTATTTACTATAATATTTCATGTTCATGTTATTATTGTATATATGAATTTTTATTTCCTAACATTTCAGATCAACCATACATTGTGCGAATTGATCAGCAAAAGATTGGGTAAAATAAGGTCAACTGTCTTGAAGAGTTTGTATTTTTACTTTCATTTATTTTTACTTTTCTTGAGTCAAGACATATATTTGGTGGATGATAAACTTGCTGATCGTACATACACACACTCAAGGGAGTGAGATAGTGAAAAAATTATATGTTCTATTTTCTATACTAATCGTAAATTATAAGTTCATAGTTTTTTGACTCATAAATCTAATCTACTGGTTAGATCCCTTCAAATTTGACACAGTAGGATCTATAGATAAGGAACTGTCAATAAAATTTCTAGATTGTTATGGATTAAGGTTTCTTTCTTAATTTCCCACACTCCCTTAATTCTAGGCTCGAGTAGGATAAGTACCTTAATTTAAGCATAATCGAAGGATTTTGCATGAGGATGGATTGATTGGGCTTGTAGAACACTTCTCCTTAAAACAAAAAAGCATGTGGAGTAGGAGATTAGGATATGGGTTTTTGCTGCAAAGGGATCTCCTGAGTTTGCTTGAGCTCGCCTCTATAGCTCATTAAAAGGATAAGGAAGCTCGGGGAAAACTAAAAATTACTAACAACTCTTAGTGAATGAAAATTCATAACCCTTATTCACTAAAAATTGATGGTATTTATAGGAGTTTGTATTTGTATCTAGCTAGCATTCTAGCCATCCTAGGCCAAATCACGTTGTTAAGCTAGTTAGGGATAGTTCAATGGAGCTTAAGCATGTGTTTGGAGAAGACTATAAGCATGTAATGAATTGGCTAGGAAGTTATGACTAAACTAATGAAATTATAGTCAATTTCTTAATTATTTTAGAAAGCTCAGGTAGGGCTAAGGCTTGGAATTGGCTAGGCATGCTCTTGGGTCCAGTGGAAGAAAGTTTATGCACTCATTCAGCCTAGTTGAGCCTTAGCAAGAATATGACTCATGAAATCCCCCTTTGGTGAGCTTGGGTTAGTCAATTTGGCTAACCAAAATTAGCCTATGGGTTTAATTCACTGGGTTAGGTGCAAGGGACCTTTTAGTATGAGATGTAAGTAATGGTTTGGCTCAATTAAGCATAACAAATGAAATGTCTCAATTGAACCACTTGGATTAGCCCAACTAGCTAAACTAGGTGGTTCAAAGTGTTGGACAGGCTAGGGTAGGTTCTTGGGGACCTAATGGACTTATTTGTATGCTTTGAAGGTCAACGGTACATTAGGGTTACTTGAATTCTAAGAGGAATGCCATATGGGACATTTGATCAATCTAAGTTGAATTGGTTAATCACAGTTGAGCAGACCCAATGGATGAGTCCATTAGGTTTTGAATGGTTTATAGAATTGAATAAAAGTGAATTGAAGGCAAGTCATGATCTATATATCATGAAAAGCTTGGTATCCATATTTAGGCGAAACTGATCTTAAAGTGGATTTGGTCAACCATTGCTCAACATGGGTTTTAATGCACTCAAACATCTTTGATAGATTATTTGGAATGATTAGCATGTTTTTGTTTGATTTAAAAGAGATTGTTTACAAGAATTTACATTTTAGGTGAGAGGGGATCCATGTGATCAACAAGACCATTCATTGTTAATCATGATCAACCAAAGGTCCAATTAGGTTTATTCATGCTCAAGGATTATTATAGGAGGAGAGTTACAAGGAGAGAGATAAGTGAGATTTTGTGTATGTGTGTGTGTGAGAGAGAGAGAGAGATAGAGAGAGAGAGGAGGGTGTAATAATCCAAAATATGAAAACATATTTTAAAATATATAAATTTGAAATTTTGGTTTGAACTAGTGCATAATGGTGCAGTACTCTTGAGCATTATAATGCTAGGTTTAGAGCATAGCACTACAATAAATTATCGCCATAACATTGGAGTTTTGGTTATATATTAAAATTTAATTTATTCAAGCGGAGTTCAGTCAAAGCATTATTGCGCTCGCCACTAATATATATATATATATATATATATATTACATAAATTATAAAATATTGATGTCATCAAAGCTTGTCAATGTTCATGGATATGGATATGCTTTTCCCCAATTATTTCCTCAAAATTAAATGCCTGGTTGCATGATTGTCGAGATTTCAATGGTCTATTTAAAGGTAAGCATTATCGTGAAGGTTGGATTGTGGTTTAAGACTATTTGTTTCTTTAACTTTTTTTCTCGAAAATGAAAAGCTGGAGACCATCATATTAGGAATATTGATCTTTTGGTTGTATTATGATTATAAGTGGGAATAAAAAATACTTTAAATTATTGTTAATTTATATGTTGCATGTTTTTAAATTATCAAAGCATTCTTGATATAGTTTGTGGTAGTTTTAAATATTGTTATTGGCTCTGAAAATTTATGCTCCAACCTCTCCGTACTCAATTTTATTGATAGAAAAAGTTTTAACGAGATTGATCTTCCATGAAAAATTTTTAGAAGGCATATTGTATTTTATATAAGACACTACGTAGAGATTCCGTTCTCATTTCAGGAGGATATTATGATATGGGGTACAGTTTCTCATAGGTGTAAAATCTTTATTGTTAATTACATTCCTCGATATCTAGAGAGAACTTTCAATTAAGTCTAGTTATTATATAGACACTAGGTACCTAACATATAGAGCAAAACATTAGGTTTTAGAAGTTGAAGTTTTAGGATGGTTTGGGTTTTGAATTTTATCATGGTACACTTAAATTCGGTGATAAGGGAATGATGATGAGTCTGATCAAGATCTCATTAGTTCCATAATCTTGGGCTATCACGCCCCTAGTCTACTTAGTCAGAGGAGATAGTGATCCAACTTAACCGAATGATCCTTATTTTAGCCATAGGTTGTTTCGTCCAATGGTGCCTTATATACTGGATGTGGGTGTTTTTCGTAAGGGGACACATTTAAGTCAACCTTATGTGGCAAAAGTTCTGTGTCCTATCCAATATATTTTATGATTAATTACTTCAATGAATAAATTTGAAATTTAGGGATCTTTCTTTGAAAATTTGGTGGACCGCTCCTGTTGAGATTCAAATTAAACACATACATTATCGAGGTAATGCTAAAATCACTTTTGAAATATTTGAACTTTATTAGAATTTTGTGTGTTAATTTAAAATTTTTGTTCTCTCCAATTAAGATTCAATTTCAATACGATCATTATCGGGGTTTCGTAGGTAACTTTACTTTGTAAGTCGATGATTAATTTTCCAATGATTAAGATTAGTTCCTACTACATAGACAACTATTTATTTTTTTGTTAGTTGTTTCCATCAAAGTTTTTGAGATTCATCTGTATGGGATGCTTTTGAAAGAGGGCATTATGTATCTCTCACAATATTCACTCTCAAAGTTTCAATGATAGGGCCACTGTGCAAGGAGCTTTATGAGTCAATCATCTAGATTAGGCGCAAATGTATCATATAGCTAGTTGCCTCCATGTACTTCAAGTTTGGTTATAAAAGAACTTCAACATTAGAAGATCGACAATCTTTAGTCATTAGTACTTTGGTATTTAATGTATCTACAATAAAGAATATTATCAATTGTTAATTGTTCTTCTATTGGAATTAGTTTGATTTAATGTGATAAAGTTGAGTAAAATATAGAGTTATAAATTTAATTTGGTTTTATGAAATTTTTGTATTAATTTCTACAACAACATCATAAATAATGTCATGACTTTATATGTTATCAATCTCTATATGTTACTAAAAGTGAGCTAATCATCAAAGTGATCAATATATATATATGTTATTGGAATCATTCTCCATCTTTACTATTTTGAAAAATAATCAACTTCAAATTAAATATATAACAGTTCATTTGAAGAAGCTAAAAAATTTATTATCATCAAAACAAACTCATTGGATCAACATCCTTTACAGAGATATATATTGTTTTGTTCAAGACACCACTATAAATTTATGTACATTTGAATATAGCATTGTAAACTTATATAACCTGAAATAGTTCATTATAGTGTCTCCACCTCCTTAAGGTTCTCATCAGAACTATCAAGAACTCATTTGTCCCCATAAAAATATTTAGCAATCATAACTTTCCTTATTAAATAATTAAACAAAATATTACTTCTGTGCTATTTTGTATTGAGGCCACGATGAAGCTCACACCACTGCTGGAACCATAGAATCAAAAGCCAGTGCACATGAAGATTGAGATGATTAGATGAAAAGGGGTGATAGGCATCATTTGGAAGATATTTTTCGCAGAAATAATTTATTAATTTGAATTTTAATGAATATGAAATTCTTGTTTAATCATCATTTACAATTACTTGAATCAAGACTCTTTTTATAGCAGCTGACTAAATTTGGACTGCAGATATAATATAATACATAATTTATCAAAGAAAACAAAGGAGAATAAACAAAATATAGATATCTTTAAACTATAACATTAAGGAAGAATACTGCCACCATCACTCCATTTGATTACATTAAAACTTTAGCAAATGTACATGTCATCTAGCAGCTCATGTTCTTATTCCATGAGTAAAAAAAATATCAAGAAATAGAATTTTAAGAAATATATCTCCCATCTACTATACAAGGACCTCTTGCAAAGCATGAACCTTCATTACTTCAATTATAAGATTTTGTGATGAGAAATTAGCCATGGAAGGTCATCTCAAATAACAAAACAACTTATTTTCTGCTTCAGGTAGCCTTATGCTTCAACTGAAGGATAAGACCCTTGTCCATTGGCGTCAGAGCAAGGATATAGAGCTGACAACTATTCTCTGGAGTAGGTTGATCTCCTTGATCTCTATTTTTTTGGAGAAGCTATGTAAGGTGAAAAGAAATCATTTGATGTCGAGTAGAATAAAGAAGGAAATTCCTAGACTTTTGGTAAGCCGGTTGAATATGAATCAAGAGAATAACCCTTCTCCACAATATCTGCCTCAAGTGGCAACTCATCCATCGTCTAACATCAAAATAAAAAAAGAATATAATAATAAACTATGGCTTCTAATTATTCAATCTTGAGAATGAGCCAATCCGACCTAGGCTCATGTGGCAAATCATACATTTAGCAAGCATTATTCTTAAATTTATAAAATCAACACACTAATCAATTAAAATGATATTTATGCGCTCACAACTATGTTGATTGTTATGCATTCAAGTAGAATGATTAGGAGTATTAACACCTTGATTCATGTAAACTTCAAATTAAAGGAGATCAATTTATTGGAAATGAAAATTTACCAAATTACAAGCAAATTTAATAATGAAATTTTTTGAATTTAGATGTATTTTAGTACGCATAAATTTCAATTTAACCAATTAAATACAGAAAAATTCCTAAAATAAATAAATTCTAATCATATGTCAAATGTAAAAGTATTTTCTATAATATTTTCTCATATTAAAAGGATATTAAAAGCAACTAAATTTTGTTAAAATATAGGAGTATGTGATGGTGGCAGGATGCTGCATATTTTGTAATATGTTCATCATTCATACCAATTTAATTCCTGTTGAAAATCATATGTTGAAAGCTCCCAACCAAGCTATTTTCAGCATCGTGAACATTGTTTTTAAACTAAATTAAAAAAAAAAAAAATGAAAAGCCAGCCTCTCCCCTTTTAGTTCCATGTGCAGGTACATGAAGAATGTATGAAGAAAATAAGCTAATTTTTTTGAGGGGTAAATTGTGGGAAAAGCCTATTCATTTACTATAAAGAATAGTTATAAGAGAAACAAAAATACAACTCAGTATATAATGAAAGTAAGCACTTGAGCTACAACAAAAACGAGCAAGGCACAACCCCAAAAAGATGAAAAGTTAAATAAAGAATAAGATAAGAACATGAACTATAGACTCAGGCGATCCAAAACTTTCTAATGCCTAATCATTTTAAGTGTCAAAACAAAGAGCCCCGGTTGCCAAAAAGGCCATTTACGGGCTCCAGCTATGGTGGAAAGGATAGGTACCAATCATCTTTGCCTAATGTGTAAAAAATTGCAAAAATAAAGATCCCAACATCTTGTTATTACATTAGTGGCCCTTATGATGTTACTTGTAAAAGTGGATATGCAATTGATGTTATGCCAAAATATTCGTTCATTTCTTTCCCTCTAAATGATGTAAATAATCAATATTTAGATAAAAGAGATATGAGTTTTGAAGATAGAAAAGCATGTTGCATATCTTCAACAAATTCAAAAATATGGAGCATACTTAATCTTTGGAGAAAAGAGGAAGCAACAAGAAGGATATTGCAAAAGATAGCATAAGTGAAATCACATTAAAAAAAATTGTTAAGTGCTATCCGTACTAAAATAGCAAAAAGGGCACTTCCACCTACCACATCCTAAGACAACATCTTTTGTGCCATGTAAATTTCCACCAAGAGACCATAACTTTATTAGCATAGTAAGCTTGGATGAAGCAATTCAAGTTGAGATTTAGAGACCCATACCACAATATGTCTCAGCAACTATTTTTTTTAGGGAAACGCACGGTGGGGCTTACGCGTTAATATAAAAAAAATGATTACAAAATTCGTGAACAGAACTAAAGCTCCCAACAACTCTGAAGAGCTACAAAATTAAAATAAAAAAACCTCCGATCTCGAGTTCCCTACTACAAAAAATACAAACAAACCTAGGTACATTCTACGGTGCACAAGAATAAGCACCCAAAAAACCATACAGGTCAAAAAGATAAAAACCAGCATCAAAATCCTCCTAAGAAGGCCAACCACAAGAAAACCTACGTTGAACACAACCTGCACTAGGAGAAAATAGGCAAAATCACAAAAAAAAAAATATTTGGAATATAAAATAGTAAGGATATACCACCAATGCAGAGCCCAATAACCATCAAGAAACTGACAAACCAACCCAATAAAACAATGTTTCCTAAGCCGCCAAAAGAGAACCAGAAAGACCAACATACGTTTCATAGCATTATGCTAATGACTAAACACTATACACAAATTACTAAGAGCAAAGAGAGAACCCCTAGTAAAAAAACACTAGAAACCCTCCAGAATTCCAACAAAAAGCTGGGGAACAACATCACACTCTCAGGACATAGCAGTAAAAAAAGCAAAAACCATATGCTCCCAGAACTTGCACCAACAATAATACGACAGTAAATTGAACAACCTTTAATGTAAAACCTATGAAATGCTACCATAATAACTAAGCAACTATAAGTAAACTCATAGAAGGAAATAAAGGACCATTATCCCCTAAAATGAACCAACAATAATGAAACAGCATGAAGAACATCCCAAAGATAAAAATCGTGGACTGCAGAACAGCTCAATAACAACACTTAGATAACAGCATATAATAGCAAACAAAACCCAAAAATAGTTGATGCCAAAAGAAACGAAAGGCACCACACTTCAATTCTGGGTCAGCCACCACCACAATACTGAAAAAAATTACAGAAAGCAATCTCAGCCATACCACAATACATAAATGAAAGTAGGTGAGGCTAATAAAAATCCATAATAATAAATAGAGGGCCCAACCAACCAAGGGCTACCACAAATAAAAAAATAAGACCACAACTGTTGCGTATATGTTTTTTAGAAATAGAATTTTGTTGATTGCAAACACTTCTATTTTACTTTGACTGCCTTGCCTACTAACATTTCAGGACCACAGGATTGAGACTGTAAGTTGAACTAGCTCAAGATTAGGTAGAATAGGCCTGAGTCAGTCTGTAATGTATTTTCTCCCTTTCTTGAGTCAAATGTAATCCCTATGGTGTCTGATGTTAAGTAACCTTGCACACACACACCTGAGTGAATTTTTTCTATCTAAACTTAGAGTTCTCTATTTTGAGTAAATCATCCAGGATGATCCAAATATCATCCCGAATGATCAATCAAAAATAAAAACCATAATTAGGTCATTCTGGTTAAGGCAGCCGTTATTAAGCATATTGTCTTGGATGATATTTGTATCTTATAGGATGAAAGACTCAAATTAGAAAGAATCAGCCGCCAGATCAATTAAAGAAGCTTTATTTTTTAATTATTATCCAAGACATCAACCTTGATGATACAGTGCAATTATGCCTAAATTGATCTGGAGATTAAGTAATCAAGGTTGATTGATACGATCATATAGTCCTAGACGATCACAGGATCGGACAGGACGATAAGTTGAAAAACCATGATTTATTCTGGATAACCAGAGCGATGTACTAAATGATTTGGGCATATTTTGAACAAGTTGATCAGGATGATCGCGTGATCTTCCTTCACGATCAAGTCATTTTACTTTCTTCCAGACTCCCAATCAGAGCGAAGGTCTAGACGATACTCCTCGATTTTAACTAATCAAACAGGATGATGTTATATCATCCTAGATGATGTGAACAAAATTTCTTCTAATCATCCTGCATCATCTAGGCTGACTGAGCTTAATTTGTACTGATTGTACAGGATGATAGGAATATAAAGGACCCGTGCCTTTTCATGCATAAGACCATGAGTGCTGCTATCTTGACCTAAGAGAGCCTAGGGAGAGAGAGAGAGAGAGAGAAAGAGAGAGAGAGAGAGAGAGAGAGAGAGAGAGAGAGAGAGAGAGAGAGAGAGAGAGAGAGAGAGAGGAACTTGTGAGGGCATGTTTGTGAGAGGGTTCACAAAGGTTGCTCCGAGGAAGGTTCCAAGTCAACTTCTCCGTTCTTCATCCTTCATCCTTGGGAGGTTCTTGGGAGGTCTCCATTTGGGTAGTTCGCTGCGAAGAATCCAAGGAGTTTGAAGGAAAAGAGTCCAAAGAAGTGCAAGACTAAAGACTTGAAGATTGAGAGTATCCCACTCAAAATTACTTGCGTCATTATTAGGCTTAGAATTCGGGTTGTTGTCAATGGTGCCCGACCACTTTACTTTCTGCAAAACTCTGATTTGTAATAAGCAGGGCAACTTTGCCTATGTCCATTTATTAATTAGTTAATATTTGATGTGATGAATTGATTGCCTTTAGGATTGCTTGCTTTTCCTAGTTTTTTGGCGATTGTGTGCCGCTTTTGTTTTCGCTTGGATACGTAAGACTCGTGAGGGTGTGAAAGTTTTAAACTCATAACTTTAAAAGTTTAAAATTTTAGTGAGTCTAAATAAGATAGAAAGATAACGAATCTAGGGAATTAGCTGGGGATCGACCTCGGGGTCGCAGGCATATTACTACATTACTCTTCCCTTATTTTAGACCCTTCCCCGCCTGCGGGTAGAGTCCGGATAGTCTGACCTATGAGGATGAGGTGCCGGACCTGGGGAAGCCCAGTCTTCTAAAAAATTATTTTGTAAGCCTGTTTTTAAAATTTCAAGCATATTTGATTGAAGGTTGTTAACTAGCATGCATTGCATTAGAAATAAATTAAAAGAGTCAAAATTTTAATTTCATAGTCCTTAGCATTTTGCACCCAACATAAGTCAAAGGGGCCAATTAGGAAAATTTCTAGATGTCGGCCCCAACTCTCCAAAACTTTAAATACAACATCCCTACCACTCTTTCATAAAAGACCGGACTCATCTCTTTTAAATTGACTAGGTGGTTAGCTGGCTCCCCAATCTAGGCCGGGGTAAGTCCAGGTTTTGCACCGCATTAGTTAGGATCGGACGACTGTTGTCTAGTGTCCAAAATAGATTTAGGATCTGGGGCAGATCTTTGATTATAAGACCCCAAATTTTGGGAATATAATCCCAAATTTCTAATAAAATGATCAAATCAAATTAAATTTCCTTTCAATCCTAAAATGTAAAGCCCAACACTTAGATTAAGTTTGGACACTTCCGGATGGTTCTAGAATCTCAAAGTGTCCCCTACCTCTCTTCCTTTGATTATGTTTATAACTGTTCAATTTTGATCCACTCCCCTTTGATTTTTCAAAAGATTTTATTCAATTTTTTTTGTTATCACTCCTAGAAAATCTAACAAAATTTCATTCTTATTTTAATCGAGAGTTTTCGTAGGGGACTCTGTCTCCCTACGATGTAATTAACTACGAGGGCTTACGCTCGTAGGAGATTTGGAACCCCACACACCTGATTTAAAATTAATTTTTTTTAAAAAAGATCCTCTTAGATTTCTTTGGGAAAAGTCAAAAATGATTGTCGTTATCATATTAGAAGAATTATCATTGAAAGGTGATACCTCCCTTTAGGGAGATACATCCTTCTTTCATAAGGCTTTGGATATGAATTTGGCAATCACACTCCTTGAGTATCATAACTAGATTATTTAGTTGAACTCTACCTCGTCCCCTCGGGGCCGTATTAAGTTCTCTTTAGAATCTAACCGTGATATTCAAGACGAATTACATAATTCTAAGCGTGAACACCGTTGTGGAATTTTATTTTCGCCTTTCAGGGCGATATAATTTTTCGAGCGAGTTGATTCGACTTCTAGAATTAGAATTAAATCTCAATTTCAAAATTCTCAAAGAAAACTAATATTTTCAAAACCTGTTTTCAAAATTCCACCAACAAAAAATGGCACGCCCGGTGGGACAAATCTCTCTCTCCATCTTTAATAAGAACAAAATTTTATTTCATCGGTAGTCTTAACTACCTTCCTTCCGTTGGTCCCTCAACCCATTTCTTCCTTGGGGGAGTGTGGCCAACATCTAAAAAAAAAAAATTTAAAACATTAAAAGATAGGTTCTACCTCCCAAAATTTTGTCATTTGCTAACTTAATCGTCCTGATTTTGACCTTCTGCCCTGGGATTTCCTATGAGGCGACAATGTTAAATCAGGTCTTAAAATATTCTTTAAAATTTTGATTAATAAATATCACATTTAATATACCTTTGCTTTCCAAGTCGAAAGGATTCTGAAATTTTTTTTTTGACTTTAAGAAATTTTGAAGTATTTTAGTCTTAATCCCTTTACTCCCTTTTAACTTTTAGGAGTAAGGAGGGTTAGAATATCTACTTTACTTAGGCTTTTTCTTACAATTCCATAAGCCTTCGGGCAAGGGGAAACTCTGTTCGTTGTGTTTTGGATTTCGTAGAAAAAACCCCATCTTAAATCATTTAAATTTCAAATTTCCTTCAAAATGTGGAAAGAAAGATAATAACAATTTCTTCCAAGTTCCAAACCTTCATATGTTACCCCCTACAACCATCTTATGGGATAACATATGTAGACCTTTTGAGAAGACCTTCTTTTCGGCATGTATTTAGTCTCTTTATCTTCCTAACGTGTGTTGGGTGTTTTTTTTTACCACTCAACATGTGTTGGAAGGTTGAGACTATTCTACAAGCCTTAAGTTTCAAAATAACAAATTCTTTTTCGCTTCTTTTAAAAGAAATCTAATTTAAATCCTCTCTTAAACTTTCAAAAAATCCCAAATGGCTGGCCAATTGATTTTCTCTTTCGACCGAGAGTTGTCCTCAACTGTTAATGACCAAGGAAGCACTATCATCTTTGGAATGGGATTCAGTACTCTTGAGCTTTCTATGGATGGACATCAGATTGTTAGTTTGGATGCCAGTAAAGAAGTTCCTCCAGTGGTTGAGTTAATTATGGGATCTGCACCCACCTTGCCAGTGATTAGTGATGATAAAAAACAATCTGAGCCAGTTGTTGAGGCTCCCACTGAAGTCAAGTCTATTTTTGAAGAAGGATCTAGTTCTGGACTTAACTTTTCTACTAATAATCAAAAGAAGAACTATTTGAGGAGACATAGAAAGAAGATCTCTAAGGCAAAGAGAGTTGTGCCTTTTAAGACTTTAGCTCAAGTAGAGCCTGAAGCTGATGAGGAGCTACCTATTCCTGCCTCCTCTCCCCTTCTGAAAGGGAGCCGCTTCTACCCCTTAGCTTCTTCTCAAGGGGAAGAGAGGATAGCTAGGATAGCCCGTTCCCCACCATGCCCGGTCGACTTCTCGACTAAAAAGACTCCAAAAGAAAAGCATCTACAGAAAATAAGGGCTTTGAGAAATATAATCCACACCTGTGCTGCACAATCTGGGCAAACAAAAGAGCAGTACATGAAATAGTTAAAGGGAGTGAACTCTCATCACTTCCAAAAAGAAGTATTAAAAGAAGAGGCGTCTGAGGCAAAGAATTTGACTCCACAACCTGTTAGGAGAAATAAGAAGTATGTCAGACAGCCCGCCACCTCAGTACTAGTTGATGGATACCACTGGGCGCCATGCCCTCCTTCTTCCAAGACTCCGTATTGTGCTGACTGGGTCCGAGAGAGGCCACCATTCCGTTGGTAGACCCCCGGTACCCCCTTCCAAAGCTGTAAGGTTGGCATCAGTAGTTGTCAAGCCTAAGGGGAATGAAAATCTGAAACATTTGGACATCAAGGGCAAGAGGTTCAAATCCCCTGAGAAGAAGTTTGTCCCGAAAAGAACTAAGTTGGAGATTTTACCACCACCTCCAAGAACCCTAAAGTTCATTCTCCAACTCCAACGAGTCCCAGTTGAATCTCCTCCAGTTTTGATTGAGTTGATGGATGTTCAACCTAGTGCTCCAGTTGATGCAGTAGATAATTCTTTTCCAGTCAGTCTGGTTCCTGATTCAGTGATGATTCCAGTTGATGATCCAGTGGTTGACAGCCTAGATTTATGTGTCATTCCTAGGCTTCCAACACAAAAGTCTGAGGACCTTACCCTACCTGATGTAAAAGCTATTTCTCTACAAGCTTCTGCTTCACCTCCTGAGGTATATGTCCCTCTCCCTGTAAAGAATGCCACTTCTTCGACTACCGATCTTGGGACAGTCGAGAAGGAAGGAATTGACCTAGATCTTGAGATAGAAGAAGAGCCAGTTACAGAGTCTCAGTCATATCCTAATCCAAAACTTATAGAAATCATTGCTCTCCTGGATTCTGAAGAGTTGTTTGATATGGCTGAATACAAGGGATACTTACCCCTCGATCCTAAGTCAATTGGGTATAGACCGGTCGAAGAGGTAGTACAAGAGATAAGAAACATTCTATTAAACAAAGAGGGAATGTCTTCTTTTGATCCAGACCTGGATGACCTCCTAGGAGAGGAAGATGATTATGCTGGTAGCGTCTCCATGGTCGAAACTAGAGGTTCCAACAAGGAGGCCGAACCTGGTAGACGCCGACTTGCCAGAGATGATGACCCACAGGTTGCTGGGTCCGATTCAGATGAGTCCGTAAGGGCTAGGGGTGAGGAGCATATTAAAGATTTGGAGAATCAGTTGACAACTATGATGTCACAGGTCAAAGAAATGCTAGAAAGGTTTGATAAGTTAGAGCAGGATTCACTTAAGATTCAACAAACGGCTTGAGAGATTGTGGAAAGGGTTAAGAAAACAGAAACTAGTCCTAAGCCTCCCGAGTCAACACCAGTGATTCCTTCTTGCCTACCAGAGGCATCTCCAGCACCACCTACAGTTCCCTCTGTTCCTTCAACTCTGCCCCAGAAAGATATTAAGCAACTGATTGAGGATCAGGTAAGGGAGGCCTTAGCCTTTTTCCAAGGAACTGCATCTATTCCAAAGGGTAGACCTTACCCCGAAGAATATGATTCAGTTCCTTACCTAAAAGGCTTTGTGCCACCAACTTTTAAAATTTTCACTGGAATAGAAAACCCGAGACAGCATCTAGCCCACTTCAGAGCAAGTTATTGCAATGCGGGAGGGTCAGATGCTCTACTATTTTGCCAGTTCGTAAGTAGTCTTTCCGGCATCGCTTTTGAATGGTACGCTGATCTGCCCAATGGTTCAGTAAAAACTTTTAGCGATCTAGAAAACCTTTTCCATAAAAGATTTTCTGGAGCGTAGCAACGAATCACTGTGGGCGATCTTGTTGTTGAGAAACAAAAGCTGGAAGATGTTGAGTCCAGTAATTAGGTTGTTAAGCCTAAGTAAATGTCCCACGGCTACCAAGAGGGGGGTGAATTGGTAGTTTTTAAAAATTTTAAACCCTCTTAATAATTAAGTTGAACCGAAATAAAATTTTCTTTTAAAGTTAGTAGAAAAATGTTTTTCAACCACAAAGTTGTTAAAATTGAAATTCAAAGTGTGGAAACGTAAAAGCAATAAAGTAAATGACACCAGATTTATAGTGGTTCGGTCTATAACCAGACCTACATCCACTCCTCAGAGGCACCCTCTGAGTATTGCACTAATACCACAAAGTGACTCTCCTTTAGCACCCACAGCAAGGCGGAGAAGCCTGTACAAAACACTCTTTTCACCACTACCCGGTGCGGCAGAGAACCGTCGTCCTTTTACACAATCTACAGTGCTGGCAGAGAACCTTCGTCCTTTCACACTCTCCTAGTGTGGGCAGAGAACCCTAAGGCTGTTCACACTCTCCAAGTGTAGGCAGAGAACCTTCTCCCTTTTACACTCTCCTAGTGTGGGCAGAGAACCCTCGTATGTTCACACTCTCCAAGTGTCGGCAGAGAACCGGACCTTCTTGAATGATCTTCTCACAAGAATCTAGAAAGAAGAAAGAAAAGAGTGAAGAAATCCAATTTCACAAGTAGAGACTCTTACCTTAGCAATCCAAGTGAAGCTTTCTTGCTCCAATGGTAGGAATCCTCCTTTGAATGCTCTCTTCCACTCTCTCCTTGGCTATTCTCTCAAGAGGCACGAAGATCAAATGACAAAAAGATTGGGTGGCAGTCTAATTTGGACCTTTTATAGAAAAGACAAGAAAAACCGCCCAAAAACTGCAAATTTCCAATTCTGTACGCAGTGGATCGTCCTGTACGATCCTGGATCGTCCTGGACGATTTTACTTAAACGATCTGAAACGACCCAATTTGTATATGTGTACGAAATGACTTCGTACAGCTGATCGTCCTGTACGAATTAGGTTCGTCCAGTACGAACGGTTATTACCAGGTCGGTTCTAGAAGCTGCTGAAAACTGTTCTAAGTCGGTTCATCGTTTGGACGAAAATATGTTCGTCTGGACGAAAATTTTCCAGAGAGCCGATCGTCCTGGACGATTATTTATTTCGTCTGGACGAAAATTTTCCAGAGCACCCATCGCCGCGGACGATAATTTGTTTTCGTCTGGACGAAAATTTTCCAGAGAGCTGATCGTCCGGTACGATATTTATTTTCATCTCGAAAAAAATTTTCCAGAGCACTGGTCGCCTCGTACGATGATAAAATTCGTCTTGACGAAAATTTTACAGAGAACCCATCGTCCGGGATGAAAATAAAATTCGTCCTGGACGAATAGGACTTAGAAAAAAAATTTTCACGCAAGTTCCTATTCGTTCCAAGTGCTCTACAGGAGATAACTAACAGATCGTCCAGTACGATAAATATCGTCCTGTACGATCAGTATAGAAATTCAAGATCTCCTAATTTGTGTGTGTGTGAGATTTTATTCACTCAATTACAATCACTCCCTTTCAAAATTAATTCAAAGAAAAGACAAACTTCAAATAAACAAAATATCATATGTTGAATTTGATTTGAAGTTTTCGTAGTCTGGAGTCTAATTTTCCTGAAATGTTAGTACACACAAGAGCAAGTGCAAATCTTCCAAAATTGTTAGGAGATAACTATACATTTGAACAATAATGTTTGGAATCATCAAAACTACATAAGTTGCACAAATATAAATCATTCAAATACCAACTATTCAAACAATCTCCCCCTTTTTGATGATGGCAAAACAATTATTATTAGTATGGTTTCAAGTTAAAACATATCTCTGATCTCCTAAACTCCCCCTGAATTTATGAGTACATTAAAATAAGGAGGCATTAAAAAACAATATTTATATTTTTCAAAATTTTTTAACACAAACAAAAAACTTGTAAACAGAAATAAAAAATAGAAAACAAAAAATAAAAATCACAAAACACAATAATTTCTCCCCCTTTTTGACAGCAACAAAAAGTGAAGAAGAAAAAAGACAAGAAATGTAAATAATTTTATGAAATTTATTGTTAAAATTTAATCTAAATTGTGATTTGACATAGGGTATGTAATTTTAAACTAAAGATATTAGGTCAATCATAGAAATTCATAAAATTTAAGAAATGATATAACATTGTAAGTAAGAAGAATTTTATCAAAGACATGATTCAATTTAGACATTTGACTATTGAAGATCATTACAAGAGAGATGTAAAAGAAATTTCTATATTTCAAAGTTCAATAGAATATAAATGAACATTAGATCAACTTGAATTAAGAGATTGAACGAATTTGGAAAGAAGAGAATTACCTCATGTGGTGCTTTGCACATCTTTTCAAAGTTTTGTAGCACATTTTTGTGCATTTTTCTTTGGTTGGGCTTATTTTGTGCCTCTTTTTCACTTTGCAAATTTTTGTGAATTGCTTTTGATTTTTGTACATTTGTACAATGTTCAAGAGTAATTTGACCAATTCTTTCCAAAATCTATAATCTAAAATTTCAAATATTTTTAGGTGCATAAATATCATTTGAGCATATAAATACAAAATAAGAAAACATCAAAATTGCAATAATAATATTAACTTTTATGTAGTCTAAATGAATAGACATGAATTTAAAAGTTCTAATTACAACAAGTTATAAACAATTTATAAATTTAGAAAGTCTAGATTTTCTAATATAGATAATCTCAAATTACAATCGAATTTAAGCACTATGTAGATTAAATAATACTAATGAAATTCACAAACATTAACCACATTTCAAAACAAATCTAATAGAAACAAACTTTCATTAAAATTAAAGGAACGGATTACACAAAAAAAAAAATACATTGAACTTAAAAAAAACATAAAAACAAACACAATAACATAGGTAAGATAAAAAACTTTTTGTCTTTTGCTAGAGGAGGTCATAGTTGATTTGATGTAGAAAGGGATTGAAAAAGATGTTTGAAAGTGTGATTGTCAAGTTTGAAAGCCTTCATATTTAAAGAAAAATGATACGTTCGTCCTGGACGAAAATATTCGTCCTGGACGAAAAATTATCGTTCGTCTGGACGAAGTAATTTCGTACAGACGATCCAATTCGTCCAAAATGTAACAGCTTTTCGTATTCAACACAACTTACGATGCGTCCCTTCGTACAGGCTTTTTGACTTGACCGATCGTACATACGAAAAACTTTCGTACAGACGATCGAAAAGTGTTTCGTTTTAATGACTCTTGAAAACCGTCCCCTACAATGAACCGACACATGTTCGTACAGACGAACAAATTTCGTACAGACAAAGTTCGTATTAAAAACTGTCTTATCCACTCAACCGCTGCATTCAATCGTCCCAACGTTTGAGAGAAAAAAAAATTCATCCTGGACGATTCAATATCGTACAGACGATCAAATAAAAAACTGCTCTCAAAACGGTTTAAATTCGCGCAAACTGTTCATTCACATATCGTCCCGTACGAAAACATTTCGTCCTGAACGATTTCCTCCAAAAAAAATTTTTAATTTTGAATTTTTTAAATTAACAAAATCAACAAAAACACAGAAAACATAAAACCAAAATCATAAATCCAAAAACAATTCATTAAAAACACATAAAATTCACAAAATTACAAAAACAAAACACAACAAGTATCAATGTTGCAAAGACATTTTAGTTAAGCATTCAAATCAATAACACCAAGCCTTGTTCTTAAAGTACTGAAGGTATCAAAGGCTAAAGGTTTTGTAAAAATGTCTGCAAGTTCATTTTCAGTTGAAACATGTATGAGTTCAATTTCTCCTTTGGATACATGATCCCTTATGAAATGATGCCTTATATCGATGTGTTTGGTTCTAGAATGTTGAATAGGATTTTTGGAAATGCAAATAGCACTAGTATTGTCACAATAAATTAGAATAGTGCCTATAGTTAATCCTAAGTCAATCAACTGTTGTTTTAACCAAAGTACTTGTGCCACACAACTTCCTAATGCAATGTATTCTGCTTCTGCAGTAGATAGTGCCACTAAATTTTGTTTTCTACTAGACCATGAAACTAATGAATTTCCAATGAATTGACATGTTCCAGAAGTGCTTTTCCTATCCACTCTACAGCCTGCAAAGTCAGAATCTGAGTAACCAATAATTTCAAATGAAGAGCTAAACTTAGGATATCAAATTCCTAATTTGAGTTCCTAGTAGATATCTTAAAATCCTTTTCACTGCTGTCAAATGTGATTCTTTTGGATCTGATTGAAATCTAGCACATAAGCAAACACTAAACATAATATCTGGTCGGCTAGCAGTCAAGTAAAGTAAAGATCCAATTATCCCTCTAAATTTCTTTTGATCAACAGATTTTCCCTTAAGATCTTTATCTAACTGAACTGAAGAACTCATTGGTGTACTAACAAGTTTAGCATTGTCCATTTCATATTTTTTGAGGATGTCCTTAATATATTTGGTTTGACTAAGAAAAGTACCTTCCTCAAGTTGCTTAATGCTAAATCCTAGAAAGTAATTTAAATCTCCCATTAGACTCATTTCAAATTCACTACTCATTGTTTTAGAAAAATCATCACAAAGATGTTTATTTGAAGATCCAAAGATGTTGTCATCCACATAAATTTGAACAATAAGTATATCATTTCCAATTTTCCTTAAAAAGAGAGTTGTATCCACACTTTCTTTTTCAAAAGATCTTTCAAGTAGGAAGGTGCTTAACCTCTCATACCAAGCCCTAGGTGCCTGTTTCAATCCATATAATGCCTTTTTTAATTTGAAAACATGATTTGGAAATTTAGAATTTTCAAAACCTGGAGGTTGTTCTACAAAAACATCTTCTTCAATTACTCCATTTAAAAAGGCACTTTTAACATCCATTTGAAACAATTTAAAACCTTTAAAACAGGCAAAGGCTAGTAAAATCCTAATTGCTTCAAGTCTAGCTACAGGGGCAAAAGTTTCCTCAAAATCAATTCCTTCAATTTGATTATACCCCTTAGCTATTAATCTAGCCTTATTTCTAATGACTACTCCTGAGTCATTCATTTTATTTTTGAACACCCACTTGGTTCCAACAACACTTTGATCTTTTGGCCTTGTAGTTAGTTCCCAAACTTTATTTCTTACAAATTGATTTAACTCTTCTTGCATGGCCAATATCCAAAATTCATCTGAAAGTGCTTGATCAATGTTAGTGGGTTCAATAGATGAAATAAAGGCTGAATGATTGACTTCCTTGTTTAATCCACGCCTAGTTCTAACACCCTCACTTGGTTCACCTATAATCAATTCCTTTGGATGGTTTTTAGAAAATCTCAAATCTCTAGGCAAAGGGTCTTCTCTTTCTAAATTTTCTTCCACATTTTCTTCCAAATTTAATCTATCAATCTTTTGGGAGTTTTCTTCAATTTCTTCTTCAACAACTTTTGGCTCTTCCATATTTCCATTTTCATCAAAAACAACATGTGTGGTTTCTTCAATGACTAAAGTTCTTTTGTTGAATACTCTATAAGATTTTCCAACACTTGAATATCCAACAAAAATTCCTTCATCTGATTTTGGATCAAATTTTCCTAAGGCAGATTTTCCATTATTATGTATGAACACCTTGCAACCAAATACATGCAAATGAGACAAATTTGGTGTTCTACCTTTTAGCAACTCATAGGGTGTTTTATTCAAATTTGATCTCACATTCACCCTATTCAGAACATAGCATGCAGTGCTAACCGCCTCAGCCCAAAAATATCTAGGAAGTGAGTATTCTGCTAACATTGCTCGGGCGGCTTCTATTAATGTTCTGTTCTTTCTTTCAACTACTCCATTTTGTTGAGGAGTTCTAGGTGCAGAAAAATTATGATCAATTCCCTTTTCTTTACAGAAATCTTCAAATCTTTCATTTTCAAATTCTCCTCCATGATCACTTTGTATAGAAATTATTTCACATCCTAGTTTTCTTTGTATCCAAGTTGAAAAATTTCTGAATTCCTCAAATGATTCACTCTTATTAAAAAGAAATTTAACCCAGGTGAATCTTGAAAAATCATCTACTATAACAAATCCATATACCTTTCCTCCTAGACTAACAGTGCTTACAGGTCCAAAAAGATCCATGTGAAGAATTTCTAAAGGTTTACTGGTCCTAAGATCTTTATTGGACATAAAAGAGGACTTCACTTGTTTTCCTAGTTGACATGCATCACACAGATGGTCCTTAGTAAAGTCTAGTTTAGGTATTCCTCTCACCAAATTCTTTTGGGTAATTTTTCTAAGATTTTTCATACTAGAATGACAAAGTCTCCTATGCCAAAGCCATGATTCATCAGAAACAGTTTTCAAACAAAAAGCAGTAGGAGATTGAATACAATTTAAATCTAGCATGTAGACATTGTTCACCCTTTTTCCATTTAAAACAATTTTCCCATTTAGGCTAATTATGCAGCTAGTAGGTAAAAATTTTACATTATAGCCCTTATCACATAGCTGACTTATGCTAAGCAAATTATGTTTTAAGCCTTCAACTAATAAAACATTGTCTATGAAAAAGTTTTTCAAATTTCTAATCATACCTGATCCAACCACTTTCTTTGTGGTATTATCTCCAAGTGTAACCTTGCCTCCACTCCTGGCTTCCAGCGTTATGAATTGAGCAGTATCTCCAGTCATGTGCTTAGAACATACGCTGTCCAGGTACCATATACTCTCACGAGGTCTTGTGTGAGAGTATACCTGCAAATTCTCAAATGTTAGACTTGGGAACTCAAACTAGTTTGGGTTCACCTTTATGAAATTTATAATCAGATGCATGTGTGATATGTCTAGGTTTATGCATCTTAGTTCTCCACACCAAATTAGGTTTCATCTTTAAAGTGCAGGTATGAGATATATGTCCCAAAAATCCACAATTGTTACATTTAACATTAGGAAAAATATTCCTATGTTTTCTTTCATATGATTGTCTTCTAAGGGATTTCATGAATTTAGGATAATATTTAGGATTTGTAAAATTTTCAAGTTTAGGGGGGTTCCTATTATCCTCGAGAGCACTTATTGTAAGTTTGTAAAATGAATTCATATCCTCCAAGATTCGATTTGTATAATTGATTCTATATGTCTTGTGCTCAGATTCATCCTTAAATTTCTTAAATTCTTTTTCAAGTTCAGCATAGGATGATTTTAAATTTTCAAAATTTTTATTCAAGTCATCATATTCATCAAGTAGTTTCATGTGGTTGCTATCAATTAAAGCATGATCTTTCCTAAGGATTTCGTGTTCCTTATTAAGCTCTTCCAATTCTATAACTAAACTAGCATGCATCTTTTTAGTTTTCCTATATGCATCATGCATGTGTTCAGAAACTTCAAACAATTCATTATAAGTTAAATCACATACCTCTTCTTGATCTGATTGTTCAGATTTATCTGCCATCAAGCAAAGGTTGGTGACTTCTTCTTCTTTTTCAGTCTCAGATGAGTCTGAAGCTGAGTCCGCCCAAAAAGCCTTTTGAAACTTCTTCTTGCCCTTTTTTACCATTGGTTTCTCCTCTACCTTCTCCTTGCTAGGAGTGGCTTTGAGTTTTGGACAATCAGTCTTTATATGACCTGGTTTCCTGCATTCATAACAAATCACTTCATTAGAAACCTTGCCATTTCTGTTATACTTACCTCTATTCCATTGCTGGCATCTCTTCTGCTTCCTCTTTAAAAAGCTTCTGAATTGTCTAGTCATCAGTGCAATATCGTCTTCATCCTCAGGTTGTGAGTGTTCACTTTTCGGCAGAGAACCGGACCTTCTTGAATGATCTTCTCACAAGAATCTAGAAAGAAGAAAGAAAAGAGTGAAGAAATCCAATTTCACAAGTAGAGACTCTTACCTTAGCAATCCAAGTGAAGCCTTCTTGCTCCAATGGTAGGAATCCTCCTTTGAATGCTCTCTTCCACTCTCCCCTTAGCTATTCTCTCAAGAGGCACGAAGATCAAATGACAAAAAGATTGGGTGGCAGTCTAATTTGGACCTTTTATAGAAAAAACAAGAAAAATTGCCCAAAAACTGCAAATTTCCAATTCTGTACGCAGTGGATCGTCCTGTACGATCCTGGATCGTCCTGGACGATTTTACTTAAACAATCTGAAACGACCCAATTTGTATATGTGTACGAAATGACTTCGTACAGCTGATCGTCCTGTACGAACTAGGTTCGTCCAGTACGAACGGTTATTACCAGGTCGGTTCTAGAAACTGTTGAAAACTGTTCTAAGTCGGTTCATCGTTTGGACGAAAATATATTCGTCTGGACGAAAATTTTCCAGAGAGCCGATCGTCCTGGATGATTATTTATTTCGTCTGGACAAAAATTTTCCAGAGCACCCATCGCCGCGGACGATAATTTGTTTTCGTCTGGACGAAAATTTTCCAGAGAGCTGATCGTCCGGTACGATATTTATTTTCGTCTGGACGAAAATTTTCCAGAGCACTGGTCGCCTCGTACGATGATAAAATTCGTCTTGACAAAAATTTTACAGAGAACCCATCGTCCGGGACGAAAATAAAATTCGTCCTGGACGAATAGGACTTAGAAAAAAAAATTTCACGCAAGTTCCTATTCGTTCCAAGTGCTCTACAGGAGATAACTGACAGATCGTCCAGTACGATAAATATCATCCTGTACGATCAGTATAGAAATTCAAGATCTCCTAATTTGTGTGTGTGTGAGATTTTATTCACTCAATTACAATCACTCCCTTTCAAAATTAATTCAAAGAAAAGACAAACTTCAAATAAACAAAATATCATATGTTGAATTTGATTTGAAGTTTTCGTAGTCTGGAGTCTAATTTTCCTTAAATGTTAGTACACACAAGAGCAAGTGCAAATCTTCTAAAATTGTTAGGAGATAACTATACATTTGAACAATAATGTTTGGGATCATCAAAACTACATAAGTTGCACAAATATAAATCATTCAAATAGCAACAATTCAAACAGAAGAGTCTCTGGTTGAGTACATCTTGAGGTGGCGAAACCTCTCGATGAAGTGTGAACCCCAGTTGCAAGAACAACATGCGGTGGAGATCCTCCTTAAGAATATTCACGGCCCTGTTGCTTTTCTCCTGAAGGGTTTCACCATTAAAACTTTTGAAAAACTTCTTAATAAGTCTAGCAATTTGCAGGAAGAGGCTCATAATATGCCATTCCTACGAGAGCAGTCTGAAGACAAGAAGGGTCCTAGATTGGTTAAAACTTTTGAGAACAAGGCAATAGTGTCGGCAGTTGACAAAGGGAAAAGGCCAATGACTAGTCAACCCAGTGTTCCTCCACCACCGCCGCCACAGCCAGCTTAGAGACAGCCCTTTCAGGTCACTCCTCAGTACATCAGAGATCCTAACTTTGTCCCTTTTAGAGAGAGATTGGCAAAACCATATCCATTTAAGAGGGAAGCATTTAAGAAGATTTTCAGGAGTCTGTTAAAGAAACCAGATTTTCAGCTGCCAGAGGCCAGGAGGCCTGAGGATGAGAGTAAGAAAGATGATCCCAAGTATTGTCCATACCACCGGATGCTTAGTCACTCTCTTGAAGATTGTGTTGTGTTCAAAGATTAGCTTGAGATGAACTACACCCAAGGTAACATCATAATACCTAAGGAATACTTGGTCGATCCAGGGAAAGCCTCAATTAAAACCATTTAAGGTAACCCTCTTAACTCTCCTTGTTTTGTTTAAGATGGTTGGGACATTGCTTTGTCCCGGGCACTTAAAAAGTCGATTAACAAGTCTTTTCGTCTTTCTCAACAGCGGACTACGATAGCCCAGGCCCCGGGGTGGAAGGTTGACCTTGACGCTTCGCAGGAGGATGTTAAGCCACTTTCCTCTCCAGTAGTCACAGAAACTACTGTTAAATGCTTAAAAGAAAAGGAAGTTGATTTTGTAGAGAGGAAGTGTGTAGATGAGAGATGTATTAGGATGGCGAATGTGGGTGTTAAAACCCTCTCCCCTCTTTTGTTATCTGACTTTTTCTTTGCCCCATCAAAGGCGAAGGGTCAGAGGATGAATAAAAAACATTCTTCTGCTTTTGTCTTGATGATTAACCATGGAAATGAAATGCAAGTTGATAATTCTCATGTTTTAAATCAAAATTCTGGTGAAGAAAGTCTCAATATCAAAGAGATTGACCTTCCCAACCAGCTATTCAAGAAGAGGTCGAATGTGAAGCTTTATCAGAAAGTGATTTCTCTCAAATCAATTTTTAAGGAAATCTTATCTTGATAGAACTTTCAGATTCTGACTCGCTTTCGGGAAGTGATGATCCAACGCCTATGGTGTGTGTAGACACTGCCCTAGTTTGTCCTCCCGAAGATATCGAGCAGGTGCAACTCCGTGGCGGTAAAGTCTTACCCCCTAGGCTTCCCCCTCAGGAGAAAGGCAAGCAAATTCCCTTCGAAGATCTAAATCCAAATTCCACTCAACAATTAGACTTTCCTTTAATTCCTCTAGGTTTTGAGTCTGTCGTTCCTAAGGTTGATTACAATGTTTTAGCCCACCTTAGGAAGTTGCCAGCAAAATTAAGTATTTATGATGCCCTCCTTCTCTCCAAAGAAATGAGGGAGTCTTTGATTAAAGCATTTATCGACCCCGAGATTTGTTTAACCCAGTTGGCTGTAACTTCAAAAGGTGAGGCATTTTACTTCAAAAAGGTTCCTGGAGTTACCTTTTCAGACGAAGATTTGCTCTTGAGAACTGCCGACCATAATCATCCCCTTTACATTACTGTAGATGTGGGAAACTTTAGGTTATCAAGAGTCTTTGTTGATCCGGGTGCATCGGTCAACATAATGAACTTAAAGACCCTGCATACCTTAGAGTTGATACTAGCAAGCTCTCAACCGATAGGTTAGTGCTTTGTGGGTTCAATGAAAAGGGCGAGAGGGCTCTAGGTTCAATCACCTTGCTCTTACAAATAGGAGATTTGAAAACTGAAGCTAAGTTTCATATAATTGATTCGGCGATGTACTTTAATGCTCTTTTAGGTAGACCTTGGATTCATGAATATAGAATGGTTTCATTTACCCTTCACCAATGCATCAAGTACCAACGAGATGGCATTGAACATGTGATTAAGGGTGATCTGCAACCATTTTCTATTCAGGAAATCGGGATCTATGAAGATGCTACATATTTTGTTCCAAAATGGTCCTCGTCCCGCTCTAAGCTAGAGATCAAAATTGAGGAGAAGTTTGTTGGACAAAAGTCCAATCAAAAGAAAGAAAAAGAAAAAGAAAAATTTGTTGATCAAGAAATGATACAATTAAGTAGTGAAGACGACTCCGACATCATTGTCCTTAGGCCTCCAAACACATTACCTCAAAGAGGTAGGAGGATGGCCTTAAGGGCACAAGGTCGAGGCCGTGCCTCATCAGAAAGGAGAACAACACCTGTTTATGTAGATTTGGAATCGGATTTCGATGTTGAATCCAAGGACCAAGGCGCTGCTTTCTCCCTCAATTATAAAAATGCAAATACTTCTCCAAAATTTGATCTCACCTTAGAAAAGGACAGTGACATTGAGGGAGAAATTGTAAAGGTGAAAAGTGACGAGCCTGAATTAACAATGTACGAAAAGCTCAGTAGAAGGATTGAGGCCCTTTCTCTGACCCCACTGTCAGCTGGTAGGATTACAGGGTTAGAAGTTAAAGTGGCCCCAAGTAAAGAAAGTCCAGAAATTCTTTCTTGGCTCCTCCTCTGCAAGGGATGAAAGTGATGTGACCCTTGAGGAGGCAGATTTTAATGAATTAATGGAATTTCCTTTCGACTACTTCCCTGTTTGTGTGAAAAATACTTTCTCTAAAGGTTCTGTGCCATACCGATGGACTAAGGGTCAGGCTAGATACCACGAAAATATTTGGAAAACAAAAATTAAGGATAATCCCAAAAGTGGTATCGGCTTTGGAACCGTTAGTTCATTCGATGATGATGAGTATTACCTAATGATAACTTACCATCTTGAATCGCCAAATGTCCTTACAGATCCTTTCTGTGCTCTTGATGGGCTATGTTTGGAGACTTTAGATGATCCCGATGACCTTCAAGTTCGGGATGCACCCCTGAATTAGAAGAAGAAATTAAATCGACGGTCGATGAATTAAAAGAAATTAACCTGGGAACCGATGATGACCCCCATCCAATTTTTATAAGTGCTCTGTTGAGCGAGGGTGAAACCAAAGATTTGATTCAACTTTTATCTGAGTTTAGGGATTGCTTTGCCTGGACATACGACGAAATGCCAGGTTTTCCTACTAAGGTAGCAGTTCATAAACTTGGAGTTCGGCACGATGCCATTCCTGTCAAACAAGCTCCTCGACACATGCATTGGAAATCGAACAATAAGTCATTTCTGAAGTTAAGAAATTGGCCAAAGCTGGGTTTATTCGAGAGGAACAATACCCCTCTTGGGTGGCCAGCGTCGTGTCGATTATAGGGATCTGAATAAGGCATGTCCTAAAGACGAGTTCCCTCTACAATTACCAGAACTCATGGTGGACATTTCCTCCTCACATGCCATTTTCTCATTCATGGATGGCTCGTCGGGTTATAACCAAATCAAGATGGCCCCAGAAGATGAGAGAAATACTGCGTTCAGAACACCTTTTGGAATCTTTTGTTATAAAGTGATGCCATTTGACTTAAAGAATGCTAGAGCAACCTATCAACGGGCCATGACCAGTATCTTTACGACTTAATTCATAATCAAATTGAGTGCTATATTGATGATAAGGAGTTTTGACTTAGGCTTAACCTATTTACATGTTATAAACTTCTAACAAATTATTTCCACATCACATTTCATATGAGGCAAAAAAATGTTCATGCAAAATTCTTAAAATATTAGCTTCACAAAAATGTCCCATCAAACAACCACGATGGGATTTTCTCACAATCAATTCACATAATAAACACTTAGAGACAGTTTATTTTCTCGAAATGAAAAAGTTTTAATGCTTAAAAACATTCCAAATACCACTTTTTTGCATGCATTGAAAACATCACCAAAATAAGAATCTTGAGTATATAGATCATTAATTTATTTGAAATCAAACATTTTCATATCAAAAATAGAAAGTAAGACATAACTTAGGGATAATGCCTCAGCTAACACATTTTCCTTACATTTCTTGTATTATATCTCATAAGAAAATATTTCAATGGGTTCCACCACAAGGCATAAAATTTATTAAATCTTTTCTATCCTTTCACATGCTTAAAAGATTCATGATCTGTGTGAATCACAAACTAATTTGGCCAAGGTATTGCAAATTTTTCCATGCCCTCACCAAGGAATACATATCCTTATTATAAGTATTCCACTAGTCACGTGCATATGCTAACGTCATGAGTTACTTCCACCACTGTTTAGAATCCTTAAAGGAGGATTTCTATTTTTGAATGGCTATCACATCCAGAAGTCCCAGCTACAAAGAGGGTTATATCTGGCAAAAGAATTTATGTAGTAATGGCCAACACCACTGCCTTACCTAAAAAAACTATCATGTATGGGAAGCATAATGCTGAAGCTTGCTCAATTAGAGGAAAGCTAACAAGAAGATAGAGAAGAAAAAAGAATATTAAACTCCAAGCAAACCAACAACTACCTTTCTACCCATCAAACCTAACGTCCTAAGAAATAGAAGTGACCATTCCTACTCGAAATGGGTTTGTGGACCAAAAATGGGTAAGAAGGAATAACTCAACTGGGAAGCTAAAGAAGAAACCCAAGATAACATTAACCTCGATGGTCGACCCCTTGGAGAATTATCTAGGGGATCCCATTGCTCACCAACCACAATCAAGGAAGATGTAACCTTGAAATGCATCCCATGGGTTGAAGAGATCTTCTTGCCAAATTAAGAACCAAAGATTCAATGGTGCCACCGCTCAAATGATTGAATCTAAAAAAAAGTGGAAGAAGAAGACGACACCATGGACATCAAAATAGTTTACTTGGTGAGGCATGTTAACATTGATAATAATGCCGATTATGATGATGGTGAAGATGAAGTAGATTGATTTCCACCACCTAAATAAGTGCATCGACGCTACCATGAGACTGGGTCAGTCACTGATAAAGGTGGTCACTCATAATAAGGAAAAGAAAAGGCTCAAGGGAATCCCTTCAATGCTAAAGACGTCAGCTGAACAAAAAGATGAGTGAGGTGGCGACCCAAATGGTAGTAATGATGCAGAAAATTGCTATCAAATGCCCTGCACCAACTACTCTGACCGACCTTCAAAACCACCAAGTTCCTCAAGTCTTAGAAGTATAAGGCAACCTTGAAGGTGGTCACAAGGTGCAGAATGTTATTCGCAAGCCTAATCTACAGAATATTGTCAATATGTAAAATTACTCCTTTGAATATAAACCCCACTAATGGAGAGAAGCATTTGTTAGAGAGAGAAGCTCCACTAATTGAGGAAGAATTTGGAAGGGGATTTTCGGCTTGGAAGTGAAGAGAAGGCTGCATTCATTGTAAATAGAGAATGGTGGCCGGTCATCCTTGGATGACTGGAATACCAATTCCCTTGTTTCTACCGCACGTTCAACTTTGTTGGATTCAAAAGGTAGTTTTACATTCAATTGCAGCTTTTCTAGTTTTTTCAACTCTCCTCTTGTGATTAGAGAGGGAGGATTGATTTCTAAGAAGAACCCTTTGATGGTGAGTGGTAAAGGAAAAGAAGTTTTGGATGCTATGACAAGTAAGTCTTGCTCATCTTTGCCAGTTTTTATTCCTAGAGTCAATGATTTGGAGGCTTCAACCTCTTGTAGCATCAATCATAATTTGAATAATTCAAATGTGTGGATAAAAAAACCACACATTAAAATTAATTCATCTTTATACATGAAGGAAGTAAAGATGTTAATGTGGTTAAACTTGATTTGGAGAAAGAAAAATCCAATGTTCATGTTCTAAGAAATTCATTGGTAGTAAAGATCCTTTGCAAAAACTTGCCATTCCCCAATTGTACTTTTGAATTAAGGAGGCAATGGGATAAATTTGGAGGATTCCATATTACTGCTCATGGATTAGATTGGTTCCTTTGCTCTTTTCAATCTCAGGATGCAATAGAGGGAGTTCTCAATGGAGGTCCATGGTATGTGGGAGGTTTTGTCATTGGATTAGACAAATGGACTCCCAATTTTTCTCCTTATTCCTTGGATGGGATTTATTCTCCCATTTGGGTTCATCTTCCACACTTGCCATTACACTGCTGGGATGAAACCAACATTACGAGAATTATTTCGAGTATTGGGACTCCTTTATTATTGGATGGAAACATGTTTAGATGGAAAAGAAGGAATTTTGCTAGAGCTTGTGTTCGGGTAAAATTAAACTCTAAGCTTCCTAGTGGTATTTGGGTTTAAGGTATTCATGGCAACTTTTTTCAAAATTTTGAATTTTAGAATTTATCTTCTATTTGCTTCAAATGTGGAAAAATTGGACATAATGATGTAGTATGTCCAAATGGTTTTCAAAATTCAGATCTTATTAATAAGGAAGATACCAAAGAACCTTTATCAGTTGAAGAGAGTTCTTACGAGCCTTGGATGCACGTCAAATTCAAATCCAAAAGAAATATTAAAAGTGTTAAGAGGGATTCACATTTAAACCATGGTGCAGATTTCCAAACTGTTTGCTGGTTCTAAATCAGATTTCCTCTCTTTGAAAACAGCTTTAAATTTGGTAGAAAATACTGCTGAAATCAAGAGAAGAGATAAAGTGGTTGATAGTATTAATTCAGATTTGTTGAGTGAGCCGGATATTGCTCATAATACAAATTTTTAATATATTAAATCTAGTTCATTGGATGCTAAAATTATAAATACAGATGGACAAATAGCTATTATTCCAACGTGTATGACTAAAATTGCTGAGGATTTGAATTTTCAAACCGCACAAGCGATGGAGGCTGTTATGGAGTGTGAGAAGGAGCAATATTCGGTTTTGACTCCATCTAAGGCTGCAATTCCTTCTGTTGAGGAAGATTCTACCGGAACTCGTAAAAATAGTGCTGAAAAATTGGGGTCTCAAAATTCAAAATTTGAAATCCCACCAGGCATGGAGACGGATAAGGTTGTTGAGGAAATTCAGTAGGTTTTATGCCCATCAATTCCAGCTGGTTTTAACTCTGTTATTCCAACAAATTCTCCTGAGATGGCTGAGAATTCGAATTTTCAAACTCCTCACATGATGGAGGCTATTATAGAGAAGTTTGAGAAAGAGCAGGTCACGGTTTTGACACCTTCTAAAGATGACAATATTTCGGGATTATCTGCTTATAATGATAAACTAAGAGATGGCTTTTCTAATTCCATTTCCCCTTCCTCTACTTTCAGTTTGAAATTCAATAAAACTGTTTTACTTAAAGGGAAAAAGAGTACTTCATTAGAGCTATCTGGTTCTAAACCCAAGTTTTTCAAAGAACTACAAGGGCTAGGACCTGTGAAAGATCAAAGTTGGAGAAGGATTGTCGATCACAAGGTGAAGAACGATTTGAACAGTTCTTCACAGAAGCTTTCAGTAATATGATAACCGCTTTTCTTATCTCTATTTTTAAAGCCGTTAGAGACATGAAGACGGGAATTCTAATCGAAGAATTTTCTATTTATTTTGCTTGGTATTACAGAAGTTATTTTTGGAAAAGACTTCTAAAATACCTATCATTGGTTTTAATAGGTATTTTGAGAATGTCTTATCTATTTTATAATTTTTTTTTCCTTTATAACTGTTTTTTTCTCTTGGCTTTTTTGTTTTTAAAACCTACTATATTTGTTTATGGAATCATTACTGGATTCTATTCTTTAACCGGATGGGAACTCTGGGATACTAATCAACCTTCAAGTTATTTCAAATATTTGGTATCCTCTGCATCTCAACGGTTTCAAAATAGGAAACAGTGGGTTTAATATCGAACTATTAGGTTTAATGATAACAAAATTGCTTTCAATAATGATCCTTTTCAACAAGGATCATTTAGTGTCTTATTTCCTAGTTTGTATTAGGTTGTTTTACTTCTTAATATTAACTTATATTTGCATTTTCTCAAAAAAAAAAAAAAGTTTGACTAATAGAATACAGCTTAGTTTGCCTTATATTATTCACCTTAGTCAATCTAGGTTTATAAAATGAAGAATTTCTAAGGATAATATTTTATTCGCTTCAGAATTGTTGAGAGACTTTAATTATTGTGCTGATGTAAAGTAATTCTCTGCTAAACTTTAAACAAATAACTCTATCGACATTTTTATTGTTGCAAATCTATTTTCATAGCTTATGTTTTGATGATTAACAAACACTATTTTTCTTGGACGGCTTGTTGCCTCTAACTTTTCAGGAATCGAAGATCGGACGAACATACGAAGCTAGTTCAGCATTGCGTAGGTTTAGGGTTGAGTTAGTCTGTACTTTTGTTTTTCACTTCTTGAGTCTTCTTGTAATGGTCAAAGAGACTGATGCTAAGTAACCCTACACACACACACTTGATAGACTTAGAATTTTTGTTATTACTCTTATCGGCCAGGACAATTTTTACATCGTCCAGGACGATCAGGCTTAAAACAGAAAGTCTAAATAAAGATTCTTAATTAAGGCAGCCATCATTAACATATCGGCCTGGACGATACGTGTATCGGCCAGGACGATAAGCTCAAAAAAGAAAGAAGTTGCTGCCATAGACAATTAAGGTATACTGTATTTTTAAATTATCGGCCAGGATGATCAATGATTGGCCTAGATGATATTCACAAATTATGCCTTAATTGATCAGGAAATCAAGGGAGTAATTAAGGATGATTGATACGATCATATCGTCCTGGACGATCGCAGAATCGGCCAGGACGATCCAGTCAAAAACCTTAAGTTACTTCAGGACGATAAATATCGACCAGCTCGTATCCAGGGCGATTCTCAGGATGATTTTCCTCTGATTTCAACTGATCGGCCGGGACGATTGTGAGATAGGCCTGGACAATCAAGTCAATTTTCAATCGTCCAGTTTTGCATCCAGGGTGATACTCTGGCCGATCTTCTGGGATTTGTACTGATCGGCTAGGCTGATGTCTATATCGGCCTGGACGATAAAGTCGGCAACTTGCAATTAATGAGCTCTTTTGAAGCTCTTCTATTTAAGAGCTATTGTTCAACATTTTTGAAGACTTTTGGCTGATGCCTTGACCTGAGAAGGCCTTGAGGAGAGAAAGAGAGAGTGGGAGAGAGAGAGGATCTTGTGAGGGGGATCTTGTGAAGGGATTCACAAGGGTTGCTTCAAGGATCGCTCTACTTCTTCTTCGTCTAGAGTTTCTCATCCGTGGAAGGGTCGGTAGAGGTAACGAGTTAGCTTTTGGGTGTGGTTCTCTGCCAGCTTCAGGATGAAGCAAAAGGAGATAGGTTCTCTGCCTTGCCGGGGTGGCAAAAAGAAGGTTCTTGTGTGGGCTTCTCCGCCTAGCCGTGGGGGGCTAAAGGAGAGTCACATTTTGTAGCGCAATACTTGGAGGGTGCCTCCAAGGAGTGGATGTAGGTCGAGTTGACCGAACCACTATAAATTTCTGTATTCTTGTTTCTTGCTTCCGCACTTTTAATTTCATATTTATTTTTGTGGTATGATTTTGGTTTATGCATTTTTATTCTTTGTGAAAAGAAATTTTAAAAATACCAATTCACCCCCCCCCCCCCTCTTGGTTAGCTTGGGCCAGTTCTATAGGGCTTAAAATCCCTAACGAACTTTCAAGTGGTATCAGAGCGGGATTCATAAAAATTAGTTTGAAAACTTATTAAATTTTGATCCATGGATAATCTTGGGAATCTTAACACTACTGAAGGGTATTCTATTACACGACCACCCTTGTTTGACAACTTACCTTTTGATTTTTGGAAAACCCGTATGTCAACATTTTTATAATCTACTAATTATCGCATGTGGATGCTTATTCAAGAAGGTTATTCTTCACCTTCTCGTGAAATTAATGGTGTTAAAACTGAAGTTGCTTTTACTGAATGGACTTTCGATGAACGAGATTTAGCTCAATTGAATGCAAAATATTTGAACTGCTTTTTCTGTGCTTTAAAATCTGAGGATTACATGCGTGTCTCCACTTACAAAACTGGTAAAGAGATTTGGGATAAATTGTGTATCACCTATGAAGGTACTAATGAGGTTAAACAATCCCGTTTAAACATTCTCTTGCATGACTATAAACTTTTTCATATGAAACCTTATGAATCAATTTCTGACATGTACACTAGGTTTACTCAGATAGTTACTTCACTGCATGCATTAGGAAAAGAACTTTCAAACTATGAAAAAGTAAACAAGATTTTGAGATACTTGCTTTCTTCATATGATGCTAAAATCACTGCAATCACTAAATTTAAGGATTTGAACACTTACTCTATTGATAACTTACTTAGCTCACTCATTGCTTACGAGCAAGGGGTGAATCAAAGAAATCTTGATGCAGGTGAGAAGAAAAAGGAGAAAACAATTGTACTGAAGGCGCACAAATTAGATTCTGAATCTTCCGGGTCTGAAAGCGATGAAGTTGCCCTCATCACAAGGCAATTCAAAAGCTTTCTAAGGAAGAAACAAAAGCATATTCAAAATTGGAGAAAAGGTAAGGATCATAAATATGTTAAAGGATCTTCTGATGTTGTTTGTTTTGAATGCAGGAAACCTGGACATGTGAGAGCCGATTGCCCGACACTTCAAGATAACACAAGCAAGGAAAAGATTGAGGAGAAACCTAAGTTTAAGAAGGATAAGAAGAGAATCCAAAAGGCATTCTGAACAGAATCTGGTACTGATTCCTCTGAGACTGAACCAGAGGAAGAGACTACAAACTTGTGCTTAAAGGGGGAAGATCATCTTGAGCAAAGTGATGAGAAAGAGGTATGTAAACCAACCTATGATGAATTATTTAAGATTTGTGAGAAAATACATACATCATACAAAAAACTCAAGAAAATTCATGCAAGCCTAAAATTAGAATTTTCAAATTTACAAAAAGAGCATGAAGTGTTTCTCAAAGATCATGCAACGATTGATTCAAATCACATGGCTCTTCTTGATGCATTTGATGATTTAAACAAAAAGCATTTGAAAGTAATTGATGAACATAATGCATTAAAAGTTTCACACACTTCACTTATTTTTTATCTTAAGAAATATAAAGAGATTGAGAAAAATTGAGGATTGAGAATGATGCATTAAAGAGAACTAACTTGAGGATTCAAAATGATTTGGATACATATAAGAAAAATTGGATGACATCCACTTTTGATCCTAAGCCAGAACCTAGGAAGAGGCATTATAACTCAAACCATTTAAGAAACCCTTTTTCTGGAGTTAAATGTTTTTGTTGTGGCATGCTAGGACACATCTCAAACACTTGCACCGTTCACTATAATACACATTGGGTGTGGAGACCTAAGATGCATGATTCACAACATACCATATCTGCATTGCACTTTACTTTTCCTAAGAAGGGGCCCAAACTTGTTTGGGTTCCTAAATCTGACTGTTATTGAGTTTTGCAGGAGTGCTCTCACCAAAGACCTTGTGGGAGCATTGGATAACTGGACATATGAAGGTTCACAGCTCATAAATTACTCAAACCGGCTGCTTCAATAAATTCTTGAAATATGTTTTGTTTCAGTGTGTTTTATTTCTGCTTTGTTTGTATTTTTATGTGTTTTGTTTTCACGTATTTCTTTAAAATTGGCTTTCCATATGTTGAATCTTTTCAAGATTTTAGATTTTGGAGTTTTGAAGATTGTGTTTAGCTTTTCTAAATTTAGTTAAAGGGAGAAACACCGTGGATAGTTTCTCTCCTTCTGACCTTGTTTAGTGGTATAATTTTTCTTCTCTAAAAAAAAGTCTAACTCATTTTAGCCAATGGTTTTTGAAACTAAGATTCTTTCTATCTTGCTACAATATTCTATCTTATACATAATATCCAAAACTCTTACATTTCTTTAGAGTTATTTAAAATCTTGTCATTGCTTTTATCACATGTTTTTGATTTTGTTTTGTGACTTATTCTTCCCTATGTTAGAGAGAGAGCTCCTATTCTCTAATATTTGGAGGATATACTCACAACTGAGCTTCTTTTAAGAGTTTGCAAAAGAGCTTTTAGCTTGCAAGAATTAAAAAGGAAAGAGGCCAATGACGCCAAATTGAAAAAAAAAATTTATGCACAATTGTGTATCAAAAATCAAAAGATGCTCAAAGAGCCAATCAAAGATTCGAGAGGAATAAAATGAGCCCACTAAAAAGCAAGCTATCCCCTCTTTTCAAAACTTTTAAAACTTAGATAACTCATTGACTATTTGATGGATTCAAAGGCTTGATTTCAAATTCCATGATTAAGAAAAAGTACTTTGTTTTATTATTTATGAGATAGTTTTTGTAAACAAGTTTGATTGGATCTTCTTTTTTTGCCCAATTAGGTTTATTCTGAGTTAAGCATTATTGTTTTTCAAAAGAAATTTTATACCATAAAAAACGTTTGATTTAGGGTTAACAAAATCGGATATCTTACCTTTGTCTGATTAGGATTGGCTAAACTCCTTGATCTTGTGGAACTCTAAAAGTTTAACTTTTTGAGAAATTCTCATATGATGTCTCCATAAAACAAAAAAAAATTAGAAAAATTAAAATCCAAAAATATTAGTTTTTTTATTTTCCTTGTATTTTTGCTTTCTATCGCTGTGTTTTTTTTTTGTCTGTTTTTCTTTTGTTTTTTTGTTTGAGGGCTTTGAACATCATCATCCTTCTTTATGTTTCAAATTCTAATCACATCGTTCTGGTCGATACCTTTATCGTCCTGGATGATAAGGGCAAGTTCTCTTCAAAATCCATATACTGACCTTTTCTGTGCTTGATGTAACTCATCGTCTTAGACGATACCATATCGTCCTGGACGATCTGATAGAACTCTATTGCAATCATGATGATCGACCTGGCCGAAAGAATATTTTATCTGGCCGATGCATTTTATGTGCATCGTCCTGGCCGATACACTGGATTGTCCTAGACGATCCACGTGTCAACACATTTGAATCTTTAAAATCAGCTCCGGATGATCCATTATTGGACAATCGGCCTGGCCGATCCACTGTTCGTCCTGGACGATACACGTGGCAGTGATTTAAAATGTTTTAACTTCGGCCGGTATGATCAATTATTGTGCATCGTCCTGGACAATACAGCTAATCGGCCCGGACGATCTGCTTTTTCAACGGTCGTCCGGATTGACTCCTCGGGACGATCACCTGTGTCTAATCGGCCATGCCGATATCTAATCGGCCCAGATGATCGGACTGCATTTTTGACAAATTGGCCTGTACGCAATTATTAAGCCATATCGGCCTGGACGATTCTGCGATCGGCCAGGATGATATGGCCATTTCTTTAAATTCTGACCGTTCCAGCCATGGTTTTTCACTTTCCACCCTTTCTCCTCTTGTGTTTTCTTGCTAACTCCTGTCTATGGCTGGTGGGAAACGTGTTCGACAAACTTCTGGGAGTTCTTTGAGTGCTAGTATTAACCCTCGTTTCAGGGAAGCAGAAGATGAAGCCGCCTACCATTGTTACAAAGAGTGTGGAATAACTGTCTCCAGAATCATCAATCCTGCCCACATCTCATACCCGGTAATGGATCTTTTCGCTCACACCTCCCTTTGTTTCATCATGTCTCTTGCTTTCCCCTTCAATACCAAGTTTCTTTGAGAATGTTTTTCAAACCTTTGCATTAACCCTACTTTCAGCAGCCACCTCCACCACCTCCATCTGATGATCAGGATCCTTCATTTTCTAGTATGTGTTTTTCTGTTGTTTGTTTCATGTTTTATGTAGTTTGTTTTTTAGTCTTTGTTTATTGTGGTATTTTCTTTTCTGTATCTGGACCCTCTTTTTGTGATGACAAAAGGGGGAGTAGGGTGTGGTAGGAAAAGTCATTGGGTTTGTAACTTTGAAATTCTAAATGAACTTTTTTTGAGTTTATTCCTACTTGTGTTTGCCATCATCAAAAAGGGGAAGATTGTTGCAAATCTATTTTCATGGCTTATGTTTTGATGATTGACAAACACTATTTTTCTTGGACTGCTTGTTGCTTCTAACTTTTCAGGAATCAAAGATAGGACAAACACATGAAGCCAGTTCAGGATTGCGTAGGTTTAGGGTTGAGTCAGTCTGTACTTTTTTTTTACACTTCTTGAGTCTTCTTGTAATGGTCAAAGAGACTGATGCTAAGTAACCCTACACACACACACTTAAGAGATTTAGAATTCATATTTTTACTCATATCGGCCAGGACGATTTTTACATCGTTCTGGACGATCAGGCTTAAAACAGAAAGTCTAAATAAGGATTCTTAATTAAGATAGCCGTCATTAACATATCAGCCTGGATGATACATGTATCGGCCAGGACGATAGCTCAAAAACGAAAGAAGTTGCCTCCATAGACAATTAAGGTATACTATATTTTTAAATTATCGGCCAGGATGATCATTGATCAGCCTGGACGATATTCACAAATTATGCCTTAATTGATCATGAAATCAAGAGAGTAATTAAGGATGATTGATGCGATCATATCGTCCTGGACGATCGTAGGATCGGCCAGGACGATCCAGTCAAAAACCTTAAGTTACTTCAGGATGATAAATATCAGCCAGCTTGTATCCAGGGCAATTCTCAGGACAATTTTCCTCTTATTTGAACTGATCGGCCGGGATGATTTTGAGATCGGACTGGATGATCAAGCCAATTTTCAATCGTCCAGTTTTGCATCCAGGGTGATACTCTGGCCGATCTTCTGGGATTTATACTGATTGGCCAGGCCGATGTCCATATCGGCCTGGAAGATAAAGTTGGGAACTTGCAATTAATGAGCTTCTTTGAAGCTCTTCTATTTAAGAGCTCTTGTTCAACGTTTTTGAATACTTTTGGCTACTGCCTTGACCTGAGAAGGCCTTGAGGAGAGAAAGAGAGAGTGAGAGAGAGAGAGAGAGGATCTTGTGAGGCGGAGTTTGTGAGGCGGAGCTTGTGAGGGGATTCACAAGGGTTGCTTCAAGGATCGCTCTGCTTCTTCTTCGTCTAGAGTTTCTCGTCCGTGGAAGGGTCAGTAGAGGTAAGAAGTTAGCTTTTGGGTGTGGTTCTCTGCCAGCTTCAGGAGGAAGCAAAAGGAGATAGGTTCTCTGCCTTTTCGGGGTGGCAAAAAGGAGGTTCTTGTGAGGGCTTCTCCGCTTAGCCGTGGGGGCTAAAGGAGAGTCACGTTTTGTAGTGCAATACTTGGAGGGTGCCTCCAAGGAGTGGATGTAGGTCGAGTTGATCGAACCACTATAATTTTATGTGTTCTTGTTTCTTGCTTCCGCACTTTTAATTTCGCATTTATTTTTGTGGTGTGATTTTGGTTTATACATTTTTATTTTTTGTGAAAAGAAATTTTAAATTTACCAATTCACCCCCCTCCCTCTTGGTTAGCTTGGGCTAGTTCTATAGGGCTTAACATCCCTAACGAACTTTCATTTACTAGATGTTTTTTATAAAGATAGGCTAAAAACGATTTTCCTGATTACTTTATATTTTTGATTAAAGATTGTATTGATGAAATTTCTTTTATATTGCTCTTAATGGTTCCTTTGAAGGGTTATTTTGCTCCTCTTCTAGTCAAGGTTTTCTTCTATCTCCTTAGTTATTTTGTATAGTGATGGATGCATCATCTAATTTGATATATGATATATCTTTTGATACTAATTTTGAGGGAATAGTGGCTTTGATAACTATTTTTCTCATCTACTTTATGCAAATGATGTTTTGCTTCTTGGAAAAGCCTTGGCTCTGAATGTAAAAAAATTAGAGGATATTTTGGATTATTTATTTTGCTCTCTTTGTTAATCATAATAAAAGTTTGACAATTTTTTCCATGGTTACTATTTTTGCGGATAGTATTTGTCAGATTTAAAATATTTCTAATTCTGAACGTAGTATGAAACATTTGGGTATTCCCGTTTCTATGAAAAGGCTTATTGGTTCTGATTTTAAATATTTACTTAGTAAAGTTATTGATTTTCTTTCTTATTTAAAAGGCTAAGGGGCTTTCATTTATGAGAAGACTTCGATTTCTTAAATTTACTATTACCAACTACATTACTTATTGGATAAGAGGTATTGTTATTCATATATTTTGCCTTAAATTTATAATGTTTTCTCTTTCTTTCTTTTTCATGATAATGTTAATACTAAGAAATTGCATCTTATTGCATGGAAGGATGTTTGTATGTTAAAGTGTTTTCGGGGTCTGGGTATTCCAGATCTTGTTTCCTTATATTATTTTTTCAATATTTCTCTTATTTGGACGATTTTAAATGAGATTTAGTGAGAATAATAGGAAGAGAGTGTAAGAGATATAGAGAATGAGAGAGCGAGAGATTGAATGGGAGAACATGACTAACAGAGAGTGAAAAAGGGTGGGGAGGATAGAGAGTACAAGAGAGTGAATGATTCAATAAAAGAAGGAGATAGAATGTGTGTGAGAAAGTGAGAGGGGGAGAAGCTAGGCTTGAAAGGGTGAGTGAGTGAGAGAAGATGTTTTAGAGATATAGGGTGGGCGTTGGAGAGTAAGAGAGTGGCAAAAAGTGTAAGTTTAAGGGGAAGAGATTAATAATAAAGAATATATAGAGAAAAAAAAACAAAATAAAGAAAGATATATCTTGAGGGGTTGAGTGTAAAACATCTATTTTTTGGAAGAAAGTGAAACAAAGAGAGAGAATAAGAAGAGGAGAGCAAAAAGAGAAAGAGGGAGAAATGTGGGTGATATAGAGAGAAACAAAAAGAGACTAATTAGAGGAGGGAAAAAACAAGTAATAGAGAAGATAACGAACTGAAAAGTGATAGAGAGATATTAAAGAGAGAGGGAGAGAAGGAGAAAGAGAGTTGTAAAAATAGATGAAAACAAGATAGAATGAGCGAGAGTGTGGTAGCACGAGAGTGATAGAGAAGGAGATATGGGAGAATGGGAGTGGGAGAGGGAGATTTAAATAGAGAGTGAACCAAGAGAGAGTGTGAGGGTGATAGAGAGAGGGAGGGACACTGAGAGAGAGAACTAAGATAAAGTTAGAGAGAGAGATAGAGGGAAGGAGGAAGTGAGAGTGCAAGAGAGAGATAGAGAAGATTAATTGTGTGTGTGGGAGAGAGAGAGAGAGGGAAAATTAAAGAGAAATTTAGGAGAGAAAACGAGAGAGAGAGAGAGAGAGAAGAGATTGTGAAAGAGAGAGATGGGAAGATAATGAAAGAGATAGAGCAAGAGAGGGAGCGAATGTGAGATCTAAAAAGAGGTAGAGAGATAGACAGAAGGACTGAGAGTAAGAGAGAATGACATTTATTTATATGGAGGGACAAAGGATGAGGGAGAGAGTGAATGGAGAGGAGATAGAGAGAGGTTGTGATAAACTTATAAAGATAATGATTGCAATATATATATATATATATATAACTGATGCATATCAATGAGTTGGACATGATGAGCATGCATATGAAAATGAAGCTCAAGATATTTTGATGTTTCCAAGTGGCCTAATTACAAAACTCTAAGTAAAATGTTTCAAGGAAGCACTAAATGCGTAAATCGAAGAGAAATGGGCTGATCCTTAAAATTCCAAAATGGTTTAAATTGTAAAAGTCTAGTCCATGTCATCAAAATAATTGTGGTGGTAAATCTTTATGGACTTTTATAACTAATAAGGAGGTAATTAAATAGGCTCATTATTAAGTATGTATTTGCTAAGTTTCGAGGATATTAAATGGGAAATGTACATGGTAATGACTGACCATTTGTGGGAACATGTTTTGAGATTTATGAAGTTTAAATACAATGAATATTGTCACTTACTTTGAATCTGCTCACTTTGTTATTTAAAAAATGTGGGGACTCTTTTTTTGTTAGTGTTTATGTTGTTTTAAAGATATATTAACATATTTTCTTATATTTGAGGGTTATACCAAGTATATATATGACTTATTTTGAATTTGATATGTATTTTTATAAAAGTACATTCTTAAGTGATTTTGTGTTCCTCTAGGTTCCTAAAAGAATTAGTGAACTTATCAAGTTAGGTTGTGGTGTTCAATCATTGAAACTTATCACCTTGAATTGTTGAGAGATTCTTAGGTGTGGAATTTCAATCCTTTATATTTTTTTGTTTTTCATCAGGTTTGGTAACGGTTAAGACTCCTCAATCTTTTTCCGTATGATCTAGGACTTCAACACAATCTTGTATCATGTTTCATCAAATTATTGGTGAAGTTCATATCATCATAGTATCAGAGTTTTAGTTTGTAAGATAAGTATAGCTATCTTTTATTTTATTTTTTTTCTATTTATTATTCCTTGTTATAAAAAAAAAGAAAAAAGGTTAAATAAAAAAAGAAAAAGAAGAAAAGAAAACAAAAGAAAACTTTTTAAAAAAAATAGTTTAAACATTATTTATCTCTTTAGTCAAAATTTATGACATTTTTTATGAGTTTTGGTGATTTCTCCTTTTAATTATTTTTAGACTGTGTCAAATAATTTATTCAGTTTGATTAAGAACAAAAGAAGACAGAGAGAGTGAAATACGAGTGCAAATGTATCAATTCTTTATATATCGCTACACCATCATGTCATGATCCTCCACCCCCATTCTTTTTTTTATTAGAGGAAACATGACCATTCTTACATTTCAAATGTGCCTCCCATGCTTCGATTATGAACCCATCAATTACATCTTTTCTTTTCTCTCTTGTAGTCTATCTGGGAGACCACAATCAGTAGTTTTGGGAAAGATTTCTGACTGATTCTATCGCTAAGAAGATGGAGAAGGTTAAGTCAGCCAACAATTATTATATTGGAAGTGGAAAGTCTTCCTTTGGACATACCTTGTTAAGAACTCACGAGTTGATACTTATGTAAATCTAACCATTCTTCTTCTTGACATAAATGATATTAGTGATCTAATTAGCATATTATTTTTCATGGATGAAGCCTACCTCAATGAACATTTTGGTTTTGACAGTCACTTATTCATCAATCTCCAATCCCATTATCCTTGCATATTAATTAACATATGTTGCATCTGGTTAGATGACCAATCTGTGAACTACTACATCAGGAGATAAGTCAGGCGTTTCAGCATATATCCAGGCAAAACAGTCCCTGAATTCACAAAGAAGTTTTTTTTTATTTCTTATACTTTGTTTCTGATAAAATGTCACTGATGAAGGTCGGGTGAGGATCTTCCTCAGTCCTAGAAGATATAGTCAAAAAGCGATGAGATTTCTTGGACGATTCTTCAAGTTGTCAAAAATCGAGCACATTATATGTAGGAGTCATCTTTGGGATACACTTTTGATATTTTTTTTTTAGTTTTTATTGCAAATCTTTAGGGGCACACATTAGATGTCACACCATTCTTTTGTACACACACACACACACACACACACACACACACACACACACACACACACATATATATATATATATATATATATATATATATATAGAGAGAGAGAGAGAGAGAGAGAGAGAGAGAGATTTTGATCTCTATATTTATTTTCCCTTATGTTGGGACCTTTCGGATGTGGATTCTTTGATATGCATCCAAGTGTCACATTCTGATGCTCAGCATACATATCTTGACTCTTTCTTTGCTCTGACATCATAATAGAAGTTTGCTTTTACCTCTATCAGGGACTTTTAATAATGACTTTTTAAACGTAGGGACTAAGTGTCAAGTCTTGATATTCACCGTATAGAGCTCAATATTATCATTATTATTTTCATTGCTACTATAACATTTATATGAAAGACAAGGATGGAAAAAGAAACCATTCCCCAGTGGAGTCGCCAAAAATCTATGGGCTCCCAAAATTCCATTTTTTTTGTGTGATCCCGGCCTCTCTACGCCATCGGTCAATTTTTCTTTTGAGTGTATGCATAATGATGATGCTAGAGAGTTTTAATGAGATTAGGTTCTGGGTGAATTTTCAGAAGGTGTATTAGGTTTTAGATAAGACACTACCTAGATATTTCACCCCCATTTTAAGAGGACTTTATGATATAAGTTCTGGTTTCCTATAGGCGGAAGCCCCTATAGTTAATTACTCCTCGTGATAACAAGAGAGAACTTTTGATTATGGCTAGTTATTAAAGTGATCACATAGGTTATGAACCTATCATTTAATAGTAATAGTTTTATATATTGAATTTTGAATTTGAATTTTGAAATTTGAAATTTAGACTTTATCATCATAAACATAAAACTTGTGGTGGGGGGAATAAAGATGAGCCCGATCAAGATTCCATGGTTCCGTCATCTTGGGCTGTAATGCTCCCTGGTCTACTTAGTCAGAGGAGGTAGTCGACCCAACCTGACAAAAGGCTCCTTATCAGCAGCCAAGGTTTGCTTCGTCCAAGAATAGCTTATAGACCTGGGGTGGTGTTTTTCTAAGGTGATAGATCTGAATCCACCTTAGCTGACAAAGGTCTTTATTCCTATCCAATATACCCTATGATTCATAACTTAAGGGTTTGAAGCCGTTCGGAAATATATGGGCTTTGGCCATGATCATAATATAATGGTGTCATTTTGTAGAAAAACCACTCGATCAAAGGGCATGTGTCATGTCCTTGTTGGTAAGAGACTATTTGAGGATGAATCAAATTGATACACGTGACAAAACATTCGCTCTTTATGAGCTAAAGTTAATTTCAAATTTATCACCCCCAATAAACGGTTACGGGGAGGTCGATTGGTTTTAGTTTTAAGGTAATAGATTTTATTTCAAGAATTTGGGATTTTGTTTGATCTGAGATTTGACCCATCTGGTTGAGATTTTCTACCAACGCGGCCATCATCGAGGTAACAATAAGGTCACTTATTTTTGTAGAATTTTGGTAGGTATTTTATACTTCAAGTCATGTCAACTCCAGTCATTTCAAGGAGGAGAATGAAACTTGAATATTTGACCCATGCAGCATTCTTGAATTATTAGATTTGGGACTTAGATATGACATTTGGAGCACATGCGGGTTTTAGCACATGACCCTACGCAACATTCTAGGTCATTAGTGTTTATACTTTTAACATGTTAATTAGAGCACATGTAGGGTGTATTTAGTTTCAGCATAGAATGTGCATTTGACCCTACATAGCATTCTCATTCATTGGAATTTAAAAATTTATTGCATTTGTCGGAGCACATGCAGGGTTGTAACATTTTATCCTACGTAGCATTCTCGAACATTGGTGTTTGTATTATTAATATGTTAACCGAAGCACATGCATCGTTGATTTAGTTTAAGGAACCATATTTAATACATAAGGGACATTTTAAAATATTTAAATATGATACATTTGCATTAGAGATTTTATTTATTAATGCCTAGGATTTCATTTAAGAGCCTTCGAACGTCTTCTGTCTACTTGTATAAGTATATTGTGAATCCTATGGTGTAAAAGCTTTTTAGCTTCTGTTTCTTGCATGTATGAGAGAGGTATTATTTTTTATTCACTTTGACTCTTTAATGTATCATTTAGCACAACTCGTAGAGAATATTTGCTCAATAAGTATTAAGAGGTCGTGCTAGTATTCATAGGAGAATTATCTTTCTTGCTATAAGTTTCCCTTTTCTCTCGCATAGGTAGACTGATTTATTTGATACAAGCTCCTTGTCCTTACTTGCAAACTAGTTGTTGAGAGTACTATGAATTCCCTATTACTTCTAATAGCTGAATTATAGTACACTCATATTTTACCTTTGGGCAATAGAAATAGTGATTTTATCCTTCCCAGAAATCATGTAGATTTATAGTTATAGCTCAAGGGTAAGCTTTATCCAGTCAACATAGAAGTTCAAGCAATGTTCATTCAATTATCATTATTGATGAGAAGCTTATAAAATTTGTCAATAATTTAGTGTTAAGTGGGAAATTATAGATGTATTTTCTATCAAAGTTTAATTTGTAACCATGTTCCATCAAATCTATTAGAATGAGAAAAGTGCATATTCCATCAAATCTATTAGAATGAGAAAAGTTGTATTATTCTATAAAACTTTCTTCAATAACCACTTTATCTTATTTTCCTACAGAATTGGAGAGATCATTATGATCTTCATAAAGCTTTGATCAAAAAGTAATTTGTTATTATCATTTACCTCAGGATTATATATTGGTTTCAAATGTCCTCTTAAGGTCAAATTGCCTTAATGTAGTTTATCCAGATAAAAGATTAGAATGGTGGGGCTCCATTTTTTTATATTAATTTATTTATTGGAATGATTATTAATTAATCATGTATATTTTAAATCATTTAAAATGAATAATTTTTTTTCCAAATCAAGATGTTGAGGGTCCTTTGATTTTTTCCAAATTTTGATAGCCTTCTAGCATCCCCTCCCCGACCCCAGGAGCTAAAGAGTGGCTTGACTCGGCTAGAGTGAATAAATGGTGAGGAGATTGGATCTTCAAGTCTTAAATCCCTTGGTTAGATAAGCTCGACAATCGAGGGCTTCCGGAGACGAAATAACCCCGGGACTTCCTTCGAGACATCATACCTATTTGAAAATCCTTTTTTATTTAATTAATTAGAATATCAATTAATTAATAATATAAATTTATTTAAATTAGATTATTCAATTTATTGATTATTGATTTAATTAATTATTTATTTTTAATCTTTCCAAAAATTTGAATAAGTCCAAAATATTTTTAGAGTCAAGAACTTTTGAGAAAATTTTAGCAACCTCCTGGCATCCCCTCCACGATGCCCAGAGGTAAAGAGTGGCTCGACTTGATCGGATTGAATAAATGACAAGGAGATTTGGTCTTCATAAGCTTTGATTACCGATGATTGGTTATCAGATATTGTCAAAGATTGCATTTAAAGAATTTGGCTAAGTCCTATATTTTTGAGGAAACTCCAACTGCTTTCCAAAGTCCCCTCCCATGCATTGGGAGGTAAGGACGGCATTTTCCCTTTCAAGTCCACTCGGCCAGAGCGAATCGACTGCTAGGATCTTCAAGATGTTGTTGGGTCCCAGCATTGATCTTCAGAAACTCCAATTGATAATGATTTGTTGCAGATAATTGGATGTTTGTAGCTTGTAGAAAATTTTATTAAGTACCAAAATTTTGAGGAAATTTTGGCAGCCTCACGACGTCCCCTCCCCATCACGATGAAGTAAGGAGGGCATTTTCCCTTATATGTCTACTCGGCCAGAGTGAAACGATGGCCAGGGTCTTCCGAATGTTGTCCTATCCCAAAAATGATCTTCGGAAGCTCCAATTGATGATGATTTATTATAGGTAATTGAATGTCAGTTGCTTATAAAAAATTTGACAAGTACCAAAATTTTGCGGAAATTTTGGCACCCTCCCGATGTCCCCTCCCCGGTGTCGTGAGGTAAGGAGGGCATTTTCCCTTTTCATAATAATACTATATATAGAATATACTTATTATAACATAGTAGAATATGTATTATTATTATATGAAGAGAGGGAGAGAAATAAAGGAATTGGAAAGAGCCCACGATTGGGCTAGGGGCAGAGGTCACGCACGGCGGAGGGAGAGGAGGAAGCGTGGTTGGTGTCAGCCGGCAGGGTCATCGTCAGCTTATGCTTTGGGAGCAGGAGTCGGTGTTTGTAGCTTAAGGAGGGAGATTTGTGCCAGCTAAGGCACAAGATCAGACACGATGGCTGAGATATGGTGAGGTGTAAGTTGGGTTAGCAAGAGCAGGCAGTTGGACTTGGCCAGCGAGGTCAGAGTCAAAGACCAGAGCGGCGGATCAATTCTGGTGGGAGGTCGTATTCAGTTCCGGCATCAGAGGTATGTTTCAAATCACCTGCCTCATCTGGTTCCCTTTCCCTTTGTATTTTTGTGTGTTTGAGAGGTTTTCCCCCTTAATGAAGAAGGTTTTGTTATTTTATGCTATATGTGCAGATGGTTACACGATCGTTGGATCATGGGTTATATCGTGCAAGCTAGAGCCGTTCAAGAGTAGGAGTCATATGTGGATTACAGTTATAGGTGAACACCTCCTTTTGAATTTAATCCAACTACATTACTAAGAAACTGTACAACCGATAAAACATTGTCTTTTGTTTTACATGAATTCCCTTAATGGGAAATTGCTCCTTACCAAATTTCTTATAAACTCCAATATTGCCACCTACTTTCTCCCCACCTTAATCATTTCCACCCCCTTATAACTTCTTGTATTGAGAATCAACTATTAAAGTTTCAATTGAAAAAACTCAGGTTGATTTGAAATCAATCCTTAACTTTCTTTATATATTGCTACACCATCATGCCTTGATCCTCCACCCCCATTCTTGTTTTTATTATAGGAAACATGACCATTCTTACCTTTAAAATGTGTCTTCCATGCCTCCATTGCCAACCCAAAATTTCTTTGATCTCAACATCACCTCCATCAAATACACCCCTTTTACCACCAAGACGTGATTCACAATCACCTCTTCACATGCATATTTGAAGCTCTAAACTCAACAGGAACCTCATATAAAAAGGGAGAAGGTAGAGAGAGCTAGAGAATTAGATGTAGAGGTATTGTGGGAGGCAGAGAGCATCGTGGGTTCAAGAGAGGGTTAGATATATATATATATATATGTGTGTGTGTGTGTGTCTAGAGAGAGAGAGAGAGAGAGAGAGAGAGAGAGAGAGAGAGAGAGAGAGAGAGAGAGAGGTCGAGGGATGGGGAGGGCTAGAAAGATGGAGAATAAAAGAGAGGTCTAGAGGGATTGAGAATGAAAGATAGATAAAGAGAAGTTTGTTAGAAGAGAGGGAGTCTAACAAAATTTGTTGGAATATAAAGATAAATTAATGAGTGAGGGAGAGGTTGAAGGAAAGGGAGAGAGAGGGAAATTAAGAATGGAAGAGAAAGTGAGAGAGGGGAGGAGAGAGATAATGTGTAAATAAAGGGAGTGTGGGAGAGTGATATAAAGTGAGAGATGGAGAGAGAGAGAGAGAGTGTGTGTGTGTGTGTGTGAGAGAGAGAGAGAGAGAGAGAGAGAGAGAGAGAGAGAGAGAGAGAGAGAGAGATTATAGGAGAGAAGGAGATAGAGTGAGAGGGAGGGAGAGAGAATAGGATAAAGAGAGTAAGAGACAGAGTGAAGGAGACAAATAGAGAGTAGGAGAGGGATAGTGAGGGATAAGGAGAGAGTGAGAGATAGTGAAAGATAAGGGGATAGAGCAAATAGAGAAAGAGCGAGAGATGTGGGAGAGATAGAGAAAAACAAAAAGAGAATGATAGGAGGAGGAAAAAAAATAAGTAATAGAGAAGATAAAGAAATGAAAAGGGATAGAGAGATATTAAAGAGAGGGGGAGTGAGGGAGAGAGAGAGAGTTGTAAAAAGAGATGGAAACAAGATAGAAAGACCGAGAGTGTGGTAGCACGAGAGTGATAGAGAAGGAGATATGGTAGAATGGGAGAGGAAGAGAGAGATCTAAATAAAGAGTGAAGAAAGAGAGAGTGTGAGGGTTATAAAGAGAGGGAGGGATAGTGAGAGAGAACTAAGATAAAGTTAGAGAGAGATAGAGGGAAGGAGGAAGTTAAGTGCAAAAGTGATCAGACTAATTGTGTGTGTGAGAGAGAGGGAAAATTAAAGGGATATTTTAGGAGAGAGATGAGAGAGAGATAAAGGATTGTGAAAGAGAGAGATGGGGAGATAATGAAAGAAAGAGAGTAAGAGAGGGGGCAAAAGTGGGATCTAGAAAGAGAAAGAGAGAGAAATAGAAGGGTTGAGAGTAAGAGAGAAAGAAATTTATTTATATGGAGGTACATAGGGTGAGGGAGAGTGAATGGAGAGGACATAGATAGAGGGAGTGATAAAATGATAAAGATAATGAGTATAAGTTATATATATATATATATATATATACACACGTTATGTAAACCAATGAGTTGGACATGATGAGCATGCATATGAAAATGAAGCTCAAGATCCTTTGTTGTTTCCTAGTCACTTAATTAAAAGACTCAGAGTTAAATGTTCCAAGGAAGCACTAAATGTGTAAATAGAGGCGAAATGGGCTGATCCTAAAAAGGCCAAAATGATTCAAATAGTCAAAGTCTAGTCCATATCATCAAAATAATTATTGTGGTTAATCTTTATGGACTTTCATAACTAGTAAGGATGTAATTAAAGAGGCTCATTAATAAATATGAATTTGCTAAATTTCAAGAATATTAAATAGGAAATGGACATGGTGGAAGCTTTATGGGCCTATCAGACCAATTATAGTATGCTGTCCCAATCCACTTCATTTGCACTAATGTATGGGTCTGAGGCCGTACTGCCCTTGGAGATGCAAATTCCTTCACTCACAATCGCAGTCCAAAATGAAATCACAAACGAGTAGAATGCAAAACTATGATTAGAAGAATTCAAAGGCCTTGAAGAGTAATTTCTCCAAGCTCAACAAAGTCTAGAGTTATATAAGGCCCGGATGATTCAGGCTCAAGATAAGTTAGTACGACCTAGGATCTTCCAAATAGGAGTATTGGACTTGGTCCTTTAGACGCCTATCTTAGCTCACCAAAATATTGGTGAATGTTTGAACCAACCTAGTAAAGACCCTTCATTATAGAGATTGTCTACGAAGGAGGTATGTATTAGCTAGTGAATTGTAAGGGAAACCACCCAATGTTGCTTGTCAACGGGCATTTCCTTAAGAAGTACTATGTTTGATGTAGCTCGATATATCAATCAATAAAATTTCCCTTTTCTTTTTTCTCAAGTTTAAACTAGTTCAGAATGTTCTATTATACTTCTCAACATTTAGGCTTGCTCATCTTCTCCCTAGGATTGGGTCCTCCCTTCCCCGGGGATTAGATTAATTAGTGTTGGAGTACGCCCTTCGTGGAACCATCCTAGTTTCCTTCCAGTTTTGATCCTCTATATGGAGCAATCTTCCTCCCCACATGACCATCTGCTAGTGGCGGAGTACACCCTTCATGGCGCCATCCTAGTTTCATTCTAGTTTTGATTCTTTTTGTGGAGCAAGCTTCCTCCCCACATGATCATCCCAGTTAATCTGTCTATTAGGTATAAGTCTTCTATCAGCATTCTATAAACTTAAGATTGGGTGATACCCTTCCATAAACCCGAGGTAAGGTGATGCCTACATTGGTTTCCCAATTAATTCATCTATTAGGTGTAAGTTTTCTATCATCATCCTATAGACCTAAGGTTAGGTGATGCCCTTCCTTAGACCCAAGGTCAGGTGATGCCTACCTTGGTTTCCCAGTTAATCCGTCTATTTAGTGTAAGTTTTTTATCAGCATCCTATAGACCTAAAGTTGGGTGATGCCCTTCCTTAGACCCGAGGTCAGTTGATCCCTACCTTAATTTCCTAATTAATATGTCTATTAGGTGTAAGTCTTCTATCAGCATCCTATAGACCTAAGGTTGGGTGATGCCCTTCCTTAGACTCGAGGTCAGGTGATCCCTACCTTGGTTTCCTAATTAATCCATCTATTTGTTGTAAGTCTTCTATTAGCATCCTATAAACCTAAGGTTGGGTGATGCCCTTCCATAGACCTTAGGTTAGGTGATCCCTACCTTAGATTCCTAGTTAATCTACCTATTAGGTGTAAGTCTTCTATCAGCATCCTATAGACCTAAGGTTGGGTGATGCCCTTCCTTAAACCTGAGGTCAGGTGATCCCTACTTTGATTTCCCTAGTTAATTTATCAATTAGGTGTAAGTCTTCTTTTAGCATCTTATAGACCTAAGGTTGGGAGATTCCCTTCCTTAGACATCCAAAATCCTATTCAAACTTGTCATTCAGTCAACGCCAATATGTGTAGCAAAAGTTCATTCTACTACACATATTGGGGGTCCATTTGTTGACCACATTTTTGTATGAGGTCACTTTGACCCTTTCTCGAACTCTATACCCTAGGGATTCTTAGACCCTAGTATCCTTCTAGCCCCCATACCTTAGGATCAATCTATATCTTAGTTCAATCCATACTAAAATTAATGGTTAATGGCATAGATTCTGAAAGCCTTTCCTAGTGTTTTCTCAAACACTTTAAAACCCACTCAATTGAGCCCTAATTCTAAGTATATTAAGTGTAAGTTGATATGACATGTCTCTAGTATCAATCCTCCAAATTTGAGCTCATTTGGAGGGCTCTAGCCCCAGAAACTAGGCTAATTCCCAAAGGTTGTAAAACCTATAAATATTTATGACCCATACCACTAGACGTATCACCCTATAGAATCTGACCTTGGAGTTCCCTCCAAACTTTTTTATCCCTTACATGCCTTTAATATATATATATATATATATATATATATATATATATATTAAGTATTAATCTATATTTTTTTGGATTCACCCTGGCCCAGAATTGACTTGAGGTCAAAAATGACCAAAATGCCCTTTAAGGGGTTTTTTGGACTTTTGACAAAATTCTAATATGAAACCTCATCAAATCTTGAAACCTCCTCCAATTATTTTCAAACATTATTTGGGACCTAGTAGACCCAACATCAAACCTTTTGTCAACTTAGTTGACCTGGTAAACCTAGTTTGACCTAAAGGCCCCTTAAGGGTCAAAATAGTCATTTTGATTGAAATGACCTCCCCTTGCCTTGGAACCTCTTCCAACACATTCAAGATACCATTTCAAACTTTAAAATCCTAATCATTTCCCCTGGGTCAAGATGGTTGACTCAATGACCCATTAAGAGCCCAAACATGTATTTGACCCTAATGGTCTTTCTAGACTTTGAGACCCCTCCCATTAGGTTTATATGATCAAATTGAATTCAATGGACCCAAATCTTGGTCCTAGGAAATCTTGGTTGACCAAGTCAACCAAGTTTGACCAAATCTCCCATATACCCCCTTTTATCCAAAACCTTTGACCAAAACCATTTCAACCCATTTAAACCCATATGGTGACCCCTTAGGCCTCCAAGATACCCCTCTTGCAAACCCAAGTCTTGGGCTCACTTGGGTTGGCCATTTGTCTTGATCTAAGTTCCCAAAGAGAGGCCCCCTTGAGCTATTTTTTAATCTTAGCCAAGTTGTATCCAACCTAAGGTGCCATTAGGTCTCCCTTCACCCAATGCACCTTCCCTAGCCAGCCCAGCCATTGAATCAACTTGGGTCAAGAGTTAGGCTAACCCAAAGTGGTCAAAACCACTTGGGATTGAGACAACTGCCACCCTAACCTCAAATGAACCTAGCCAACACCTCCATTAGTTGCCCCTAGGTCCAACATAGGGGTGTCAATTAGAGTCAAAAGGTTGGGTTCGGGTCCAACCCGAGTTGAGCCGAGCATAAATGGTTTGACCCAAACCCTACCTATTTAGCTAAACGGGTTAAGATTTTTAACCCAAACCCGACCCGTGCAAATTATTGGGTTGACCCGACCCAACCCGTGAGGGTTATCGAGTTGACCTGACCTGACCCAAGAACCCACGGATGTAGTCGCTAAGTTGCAATTCACGAACGTGTAGCAGTGTCAGGCTAGGCTAGCCAGCATGGACGCTGGTGCTGGGCAATTTGGCAAGGTTGACTGGTCGAGGCGGAACAGCCTGCTTGCTATGTTGGGTCAAATGACTCGAATCGAGAAACCCTAGACACTAGGGCCTAACATGATCGAGGTGATCAAGCAAAGGAGTTGTGTGGTGGAGCAATAGAAGTGAAGCAGTAGGGAGGCGGAGGAGAAGTCGTCATGATGCAAAGGCCTGTGTCGCTTGACAGACTCAACAGCGGGTTAGTGGCATAGTGTTGTCATGGCGCGATAGATCAAATTTTTAGATCAAACAGGACTACCATCGGGTTGTCGGGTCAACCCAAACCCGACCCATTTTTCAAGCAGGTCAAAAATCCTATGTTTGGCTTTACATTTTAGGAGAAAATTAGGAGGTGTCGGATTCTGAGAAGCCCAAAGATAACCTCAATCTACCCTATGTTTGGCTTTACATTTTAGGAGAAAATTTTATATTTAAGTTGACATTTTATTAGAAATTTGGAATTATATTCCCGAAGGGCGAGGGCTTAAGATCTAAAAAGAATCTTCCTCAGAACTTAAATCTAATTTGGGTAATATAAAATAGTGACCCGAACTTAACTAATGAAGTGCAAATCTGGACTTATCCCGGCCTGGATTGGGGAGCCAGCTAACCACCTAGGCTCTTTAAAACCATGTTTTAAGTCTCTTATGAAAGATAGATATGAACGTTGCTTAAGTTTTAAGGAATTGGGGGCCGATATCTAAGACAAATCCTAATTGGCCCCTCAACTTATGTATGGTGAGATATGTCTAAAAATGTAATTAATATTTTAGACTCTTTTTTAATTTGTATCTAATGTAATGCATGCTAATTGACTCGAATGCATAAAATGAATATGAAGCAGTTTAAAAATTAGGCTTAGAAAATAGGTTTTTCCCTAGAGATTGCACAACTTCCCCTTGACAGAACTGCACCCTCATAGTTCAAGTGGTCTGCCAGAACCCGCAAGCGAGGAGGTGCCTAAGAAGGAAGAGAAAGTAATAATATGCTTATGCTAACTCTCGGCTGTCCCGAGCTTACTTCTTATATCGTTAGAGTTACTATGTGAACCTAAAATTTTTTATTAAAATTACAAGTAGAAGAATTTTAAGCGTACCCTTATGAAAAAAAGCACTCCGATTCGTATTCAGGCTAAAACAAAACATGGAATGCAAGGTCCTAAAAAAATCTACTGCACAAACAATATAAACAATCAAATTTAATAATCCAAATATAATGTCCAATGTCCATATAATTACATCCATAATTTGCAAAAAAGTAAAGTGGTCGGGCACCACTGACAACAAACCCGGATTCTAATCCTAAGAATGACGCAAGTGATTTTTGAAATGGGATATATTCTTTCTTGTATCTTCAGTTTTTCATCTTCTTTCTTCTATTTTTTCATCTGTTCTTTCTTTTTCTACAAACTCCTTGGATCCGTCATGTCTGAATATCCAAATGAAAAGAAACTCATCCCTAAAAGGGGTATTTTATTTTCTATTTGGATACTAAAATCATCCTAATTTGGCCTTCCAAATAAAAGAGAATAATCGTTTAAGGTATATTCTCCTTTCTTTGGATTCCAAATCAGATGTAATATCCCATTTTCAAAATCACTTTCATATTTTAAACTTTTAATATATTACATTTACAATTGCATTTACATCACAGAAAAGGAAAAAAAAATCTAGACCGCCTGCAGGGTTATCCTAAGCAAAAATCATCCCAAGCAGTTATATATAAGCATTTAAATTAAATCACTCAGCCACACTTGGCCATAGTTTTTTTATTTGGGGGATAAGCAACTAAAGCACCTATAGCATTTACATAATTATTAATTAATTAGCCCCCTTTTTACTGCTTTGCGTGAGTGTGACCACCTGCAAAAAATTTTATTAACAACCAGATCGCTCCTAACCTACGGGTAATCTAATCGTCAACCAAATCACATCACAGAGTGAAGTAAAAGTAAATAAACAAACACACCAACAGTTTTACATCCAACATGCAATGAAAGCCGAGAAAGCCCGTCACAAAACAGTAAGAAAATAAACACCTGCCTAACTTAAAGCTAAAGTCGGTTGTCCTAACAAATAATTCTAAGTGTGTGTATTAGAAAGTGTGGTTTTGATATATCCTAAATCAATTATTATTTAAATAAGTAAAAAAAAAATAAAATAAAAATAAAATAAAATAATAATAATAATACTAAATAAATAAATGAATATCACTAAGTTTTCTATGTTATATGTCTCTATCCTAAAATGTACAAGCATCCTAAGTCTAAGTTTTCTAAGACCCGGTCCTTAATTTTTGTCCTTAAATGTCACTACTGTTATATAGATGAAAATCTTTGTTATTACTAAACCTTAGGACTTTTTGTATGTAGAAAGAGGGTTTACGGATCTACGATAAAATAAAAATAAATCTAATAAATTGAAGTTACTACAAGGACCTAAAAGGTAGGAGTTCGCACAAACCACATCAAAAGGGTCTCTAAGGCTTTCTAAGTTTAGAAATACTCACAGTCACCGAGGGCTACGACCCGGTGGTTTCGCCCGTAGCACCTCTACCCGGTTGGATAGAGGCGACTGACGTCATTAGCTCCTTGTCCTTTTGTTCCCTCGACCGGTATCGTTCCTCGCAATTTATGTCAATAAAAAAACTTAAATAGGGATTAGAAAGCACATTTAATAATTAATAATAAAATAATCAAAATTTTACTGAAAATAAAGACGTATCTTTTTTCGGGTTTGGACACCGATTTTGTTGACTTGGCTTTTGGAACCTTTACTTTTAAAAATATACTTTATATCTTTCCAACATTCATTTACACTCTTCTAAACTTATACAATTTTCACAAAATAAACATTTTTTTTAGTTTTTCAAACTCACGCATATCACCCTTCTAAAACACACAAAAGTTCATTTTTAAAAAAAAAATCACACACTTCTAAAATTCACACTCCACATTTTTCCACTACAAAATACCTTTCTACACATACACTCTACTTTTTAATATATATATACTATTCACTTTCTTCCATTTTCAAGATACACGCATCTCATTTTTCCAAAACCCATACATTTTCACTTTTCAAAAACACTTTACCTTTTCACAACTTACACTTCACTTTTCTTTTCAAAAATACACAATTTCTACACATGAGTTCTAACACATTTCCACTTTTACAAGAGATATACAATTTTCATCCTTCCAAAACACATACGATTTTCATATTTACACAAACTCAACATTATCAACAAATGAAATTAAAAGGAGAGAGAGACTTAATGTAACTTTACTTTTTTTTTTAAAGAAAATGACCCAACATCACAATGCAACGTTGAATTGATTCTATATAAAATTCATAAATATATATATATATGAATTATAAAACTCATTATTACTTCCCAACATGAATCTCACAATCCTCTCCAAATTTCACATTTCTCTTTTCCACTACAACTTTTCTTTCAATTAGATAAATAAGAAATCTACTTTATTGACTTGAGAAGACTACATTATGTTTATAATAACTGATGTAAATTTATTATTTAATGAGACAATTGAAAGCATTATGACGATGTTCTTATTTTCATTACTATCTAAATCCAATCAAATAGGAAAGCATATATTAAATGACATATTATCTTAAATTTACTAGTAGAATTAATATTTAATATGTAGTGCTTCAAACTTACAGGTTTTTAGAAAAATATCTGCTTACTCTCACCTCTAATTATATTAAATATTCATAAAAGAAAATAATAAGAAAAGTACAGAAAGGTAAGAAAAGTCAAAGTTGTAATGATTAAATCAATAGTGAATATAAAATTCATCCACACATTTTATTCATACCCTTTCTTTTTATCAGAAATTTGTTGTTGGCAAACGGCTTCTTCTGGAGTTTATGGGAGGTCGGACAGGTTTTGGAGCCGCAGAAGGCAAGGTGGTCGGAGCCGATTTCTCTCGCGAGAGAGGGACCGAGAGGGATTTTGTTCTGTTTCCCTGGGCTCGGTTTCACGTGAGCGACGGATAAGAAGAGCTCTCGCCTTGATTTCTTACGAACTGAGAGGGGTGAGTTCTGCGTGAGGATGAGAGTTGGGGGATTCGGGTGAGTGGTTTCGTGCGAATGAGAGACTAGGCTGGACTTTTTTTTTTTGTTCTTCCAAATGGAAAGAATGTGAGAGTGGAGGAGAGCAAGCATTTCACTAATTCCAGAAAGAGGGGTGGAGGGATTTCACGAACTGAGAGGCAACGGCTTGGCTTCTCATGCGAACTGGAGGAGATGGGCGGTTTGGGTGAGTTAGAAGGAGAAGATCGTGGGATGGGGGTTTGAACTGAAAATTAAGACTAATCCTCTCTCTTTCTTATCTTAAATCAAAGAACCGGTTAATATTAAATATAATCTAAATATGACTTTTTTTATTTTTGAAAGTTTAAAAATTATTTATAGATTAATTTAGAATAATAATAATAATATTATTATTATGATTTAAAATAATTGTTTTATCATTAAAAAAAATGATTATTAGTATTATTATTATTATTATTATATTATATTAACAATGATTTTGATTTTAATTAAGTCAGGGTGAAACAAATTTGGGCAAGTCGAACTTGTGTCGACCTAAATAAATTAGGTCCAATTAATATCAATTTTAATGACTTTAATTTTTACTACATTTAAATGGTTTGATTTGATTCAAGTTGAATCAATACTACGTCAGTGGGTATCCACCTAAGGAAAATCCTGCGGGTGACGTCTATTCTAGGCTATGAAAACCTATGTGCTAGAATTGAATTCTGGAGAAATTGACCTCGAACAATGAGGTCAACAAATGGACCCCCAATAGGCATGATAAACTCACCAAAGTTTATCGTGCGTATTGGCGTTGACCGAAACGATCAACTAGATCCAGAGTTGAAGTTGAAGATTTGAGTATATGAATTGAAAAGATTTTGAGGTTTGATAGAAAATTAGGATGAAGGTTGATAGAGTTTCGAGTTGATTTAGTGATTTTGAAGTTGATATTGGCATTGATGGCTTTAGTAAAGAATAACTAAAAATATTAGTATTATTTAGTGAAGTCAAGATTTGAAAAAGTTGAATGTGGTTTGACACGAATAGGAATTTTGAATTTGATTTTGATATGATTGAAACTTTCTTATAAATCAAGACTAACTTCAAGAGTGTAAATAGGATGAAGAAAAGATGCCGCTAGGGATGCTTATACTTTTCCTCAGGATGAAAATTAGGATGCCACTAGGGATGCTTATTCCTAACTTCAAAGATGTCAATAGAATGTCGTAGGAGGACTTATACCAAAAGACGGATTTAAGATTTAGAATTTAATGAAGAGAAGGTGCCGTTGGGGATGCTTATACTTCTCCTCGGGATGAAGATTAGGATGCCACTAGGGATGCTTACTCCTAATTTCAAAGATGTCAATAGGATGCCGTAGGAGCACTTATACCTAAAGACGGATTTAGATTTAGAATTTAATGAAGAGAAGATGCCGCTGGGGATGCTTATACTTCTCCTCGGGACGAAGATTAGGATGCCACTAGGGATGCTTACTCCTAACTTCAAAGATGTCAATAGGATGTCGTAGGAGGATTTATACCTAAAGTCAGATTTAAACAGGATTGCTGCCGTAAAAGTGGACTTAAGCCCAGAAGTCTATAGGATGCCGTAAAAGCGGTCTTAGACCTAAAGACGGATTTAATCAGGATGGCTGCCGTAAGAGCGAACTTAAGCCAGAAAGTTAGTAGGATGTCGTAAAAGCGGACTTAGACCTAAAGACGGATTTTAGGGTGGTGAATTTTTAAAGTAAAGTTGATTTCTTTAAAGTTTTGAATCTTTTCCCTCAATCACAAATGGCATTGACAACTTGCAAATGTTCTACTATAGATCATAAGCTTTTATAGATGTCATTTTCTAGAAGGGGAAGAAAAAAAAAACATTTTGACGATTGATAGACTTGAAAATCTTTTGATTAAAATTTTGTTTTATCCTTCATTATAAATGATCTTTATAACTTACAAATAATCCACTAGGGAATATGTTTTTATATCAGATCATCATATGTGAGGAAAATAAAAGGGGAGTAGTTTGATCATCTTTTATAAGCAAAGACTTAACAAAGCATCTCGACCACCAAAGGAGAAATGCAAGATTTTATTTAAAGATTGATTCTATGATTGAATTTATTTCGATTAACTCAAAGAAAATAATATGAATTTTCTAGAGTCTTCATTTACATGTTCTAAGAGAACTAAATACAACATGATAAAATTTTCCTTAGAAAATTTTAACTTTTGCATGAGTTGTTATAGAACAATGAGTATATTTGAGCATCCTTTATAGTGAAAACACTAAGGAACATCAAATACTCACAATGATTGAGAAAAGTTTGATTTTCATCAAATAGTGAAAGCTTTATTTTTCATTTGATAATTTTCTTATAATATTTGATTGTGATCGCTTAAGTTTTAATCATCTTAACTCAATGAAAATGACATGAGAATAGATTCAAAAACTCAATAAAAAATAGGTTGACTCCCTCTAAATTAAATAGTTTGAATATGACCAGAACGATTTCAATCAAAAGTTAAAACTTAACAACTTCTTTCAAAGAAAGTTGTAGTTTCAAAATATTTTGAATTTCAATGCTATGAAAAGAAACGGGGATAGAGTTGTTTAGGCTCTAACAACCAATTCTAGTTTATAATAAAGATATATCTTGAATTGAATTTTATATCTTTTTGACGAAGTTACCATAGACTTTATCAGGAATAGAATCCCTCCAATTCTAACATCCAAGATTAGTCAATTATGGACTTAGTCAAATTGTAACTTGATTTTGTTTTGAAATTTGACAAAGATTCAAACAAAGGTATCATCGACATCACTAAGGATAGAACCCCTCATGTTCTAACATCCTAGTTCAGTCAATAATAGATTTAAATTTGTAAGTTATAGTTATTCAATAATGAATGAGAAAATTAGACAATCATCTCAGAACCAACTAAGGGATGTCCCTTAATTTAGTTTCAAAAATTTGAATCTAAAGAAAGTGATTTTTAAATCCATAAATATCACTATAGATCATCCAGTATCAGGATCCCGTCTAGAATCTCATTTAAATTGGAAGATGTCCAAAAGAGAGTTAAAGATTTTTTTTGGATCATGATTTGTTTATGCATCTCAATTAGGTTATATATGTGAAACCCAAATAATGCATAACCAGCACCATTATAATTCCATTTAGATTGATCATCTGTGTGATTTTTCTTAAAAATGATTTGAATATATGAACTGACCTACTCAAGTTGCTAACTAGAGAGGTCTCAAGATTTAGATTTTGTTAACCCAGATCAAAGCTCCCTACAAGCAAAATTGGGGTTTCTTTCTTTATCTTTTCCTTCTTTTTGAACTGAGAATTAAATCAAAAGAGAATTAAATTGGAGATAGAAATTCAACATTTTCAAATCTTTTTGATGATATATATTTACATCTGATAGAACATCAATGCTTGATGATGAACCAAAATTTTAAGTTCTCAAAGTTAAGTGTTCAAAATACTAAGGATGAATTAGTCTTATGATATTCAAGATTTAGAAAAGGAAGCCATCTTTTTCTTCTTCTTCTTTTTTTTTTTTTTTGCACATTTAATAAATGTGTCCTTTTTTGTTTACTCATTTAGTAAATGTCTTTCTTCTTCATTTTTTTTTTTAGGCTTCCTTTTCTCAAACCTTGAAATGATCATTCGAGTTGTAAAATCATCTTCCAAGTATAACAGTAGAAAATTAACCCTTTTATACAAGGAAGATGGATCTACAAATTGGACCCGATCTTATAGTATGAATAAACAACTTAACTAAGATAATTATGAAACAAATTCATTAACTTGCAAGATTTCTAAAAGATGTAGAACAATAAGGAGATGAACATGACTTCCACTTCTACCTCCAATTTCAATTTGATATAGATCTAAATTCAAAAGAAAATACATATTGATAAATATTAGGTGAACCCAATATGCTTTTTTGTTTTTTACTGATAAAGGAAGAAAACTTTTAAAGACATTATAAAGTCACCTAACATAGTATCAAATCAAGGTCCATCAGGTAATTTTGAGAAGGTCAAATCACATGATAGAGAAAATGTTTACTATATCATAGGTTAACCATAATAAAGAACCTTGAATTGTCCTAAGTCATTAACTCAAAATGGGAATTTAAAGATGACCAATCTTAATAAAATTTGCTCAAGAGTTTCTCGAATTGAATGATAAAGCCAAGAATAAACTTAGCTAGGATTTAATTTATAAATATCATCATAAGAGAAAACTTCATATGATGAAAATCTTTTATATAATTGACTAGGTTATTTATCTTTATCGCGTGCCTTAAGATCTATTTTCTATCAGAGTTAAACTACATAGTAGAGGACAAATCGTTGTATCCATGGAGTACCCTTAAGAAGTAAGATTTAAAGGCATCTTGAACTCTGGCCTACAATAAGGTTAAAAGGTGAGGGAATTCAAAATAATTTTCAAACTTCAATACACCAACCAATAATTATACATTTCTAAGATTAGAAAAATCATAACATGGTCGAATAGCAGATTTGAAAATATATTTGAATTCAATTCAGACGATTGCTAGGAAACTAGTTAAATTAGTTGAACTTTGTGCTTTGATATTTCAAAAGAATGAGATTAAATATATCTTCATCTAAAGCTTTAATCCATCCAAGTGGAGGGAGGGAGAGAACATACTTTTCTTTTTAGCATTGATAATTAAAGGTCATATTCTTTAAGTGTTTAGAGGAGTCAACCACAATGAAGTTTTAATTACAATTTAAGGAAGATAGAGGTAAATTTCTTTTTTAAAAAAATTAACCTGCTATTTTCTCTAAAAAAAATTATTTTTATAAGCTTAACTTGTATTCGAATCTTCAAACTTTTCTCAATGTAAATTGACTTTAATCTTGACAATCTTGCATATATCAGATTCTGGACCCTGTCCTAGCAAACATATCAAGCTATAAAGGACATGTAACTACAATATATTATTAGGACAAACAGAAAGTTTTGATTTAAAGGTTTGAGTTTTTGGACCCTATCATACCACACATATTAAGCTATAAAAATATATAACTATAATATATTGGTTTAAATAAGAAGAAAACTTTGATTTGATTTAAAAGCTCAAATTTTCTTAGGATTTGTCCAATCACATATCAAGTTATAAAAATATATAACTGCAATATATTGGCTAGGACACAAAGAAGTTTAAACTTTTGAATACTTAAAAAAAAAAATTTGTACCCAATCCAAATAATACATTAAGTTACTAAAAGAAGTAACCATACATATTACTAAAGATTGGGTAAATTGATTTTGGACCCAGTGCTAACTCAAACATTAAGCTACAAAAAAAATGTAACTACAACATTTGAATTAGCACGGGGATTTACTTTACAAAAAGGTCGTATAAACGAGCTTCCCATTAGTTTTTTAACGGGTCTAAAATAAGACCTCTAAAATAAAAAAAATTTAGATACCAGCTAAATTATTCAAGAATGAAATTAATAAAAGAACCGGCGAAAGAAAGGTAGTTACAACCTATGCCAAGCACAAGTATACTACCGATTAAAGGGTATAAAACACTGCTAAAGATGGAGAGAGGATAGATCCCCAGCGGAGTCGCCAGAAAAACCTTGGTGGGAAAAATTATGTCACAACGCAGATTTTGATTTCTCCTATTTTGTAATCGAATACTACATTGAGAATAAAGTACAGTCTCGAGAGATTGACACAGTATTCTATAATGGATTCAATATTAAAATAGGGTTTTGAAAATTGATATTTCTATGATTTAACACAATTCAAAGAATAACATATCATCTCAAAAGATGAACATGAAATTCTATAGAATATGTTTAAAGATAGAAATACATTTTTGAAAAAGTTTATTCATTCTTTTATTTAGATATGACAAGAAGAATATTATATCATCTTAAAAGACGAACATAACATTCTTCAAAATATCCAAAAGCGAGAATGACTTTTATAAAATTCATCATTTCTAAAGTTATATATAACAAGTATAATATTATATTATCTGAAAAGATAATAATAACATTCTACAAGTCTATTCAAAATTAGAAATGAGGTTTTAAAAATATATACATTTCCAAAGATTCTTCCCTTGCTTTATACGAATAAAACAACGTTTATTTTAGTCTAGGGTTCTCAAATCCCTATAGGAGCAAGCTCCTGTAGTTAATTACATCCTAAGAGGAATGCTCCTAAGAAAACTCTCGATTAAAATAGTGATTTCATACCCTTTGACTACAAAGTAAAAGACAAAGAACAGAAGTAGGAATTTTCCAAGGTGAAAGCTCAATGTTGAACATTTATTAGCGAGTCAAAGGATGAAAAGTTGGAGGTGTCAGATTCTGAGAAGCCCAAAGACAACCTTAATCTATCCTATGTTGGGCTTTACATTTTAGAAGAAAGTTTTATATTTAAGTTGACATTTTATTAGAAATTTGGGATTATATTCCCAAAGGGCGAGGGCTTAAGATCTAATAAGAATCTGCCTCAGAACCTAAATCTAATTTGGGTACTATAAAATACTGACCCGAACCTAACTAATGAAGTGCAAATCTGGACTTATCCCGGCCTGGATTGGGGAGCCAGCTAACCACCTAGGGCTCTTTAAAACCATGTTTTAAGTCTCTTATGAAAGATAGATATGAATGTTGCTTAAGTTTTAAGAAATTGGGGGCCGACATCTAAGACAGATCCTAATTGGCCCCTCAACTTATGTATGGTGAGATATGCCTAAAATGCAATTAATATTTTAGACTCTTTTTTAATTTGTATCTAATGCAATGCATGCTAATTGACTCGAATGCATAAAATGAATATGAAGCAGTTTAAAAATTAGGCTTAGAAAATAAGTTTTTCCCTAGAGATTGCACAACTTCCCCTTGACAGAACTGCACCCTCATAGGTCAAGTAGTCTACCAGAACCCTCAGGCGGGGAGGTGCCTAACAAGGAAGAAAAAGTAATAATATGCTTATGCTGACTCTCGGCAGTCCCGAGCTTACTTCTTAGATCGTTAGAGTTACAATATGAACCTAAAATTTTTTATTAAAATTATAAGTAAAAGAATTTTAAGTGTACCCTTACGAAAAAAAGCACTTCGATTCATATCCAGGCTAAAATATAACACGACATACAAGGTCCTAAAAAAATCTACTGCACAAACAATATAAACAATCAAATTTAATAATCCAAATATAATGTCCAATGTCTATATAATTACATCCAGAATTTGCAGAAAAGTAAAGTGGTCGGGCCCCACTGACAACAAATCCGGATTCTAATCCTAAGAATGACGCAAGTGATTTTTGAAATGGGATATATTCTTTCTTGTATCTTCAGTTTTTCGTCTTCTTTCTTGTATCTTCAGTTTTTCGTCTTCTTTCTTCTGTTTTTTCATATGTTCTTTCTTTTTCTACGAACTCCTTGGATCCGTCTGGTCTGAATATCCAAATGAAAAGAAACTCATCCCTAAAAGGGGTTTTTCTTTAAAATTTGGATACTAAAATCATCCTAATTTGGCCTTCAAAATAAAAGAGAATAATCCTTTAAGGTATATTCTCCTTTCTTTGGATTTCAAATCGGATGTAATATCCTATTTTCAAAATCACTTTCACATTTTTAAATTTTTATATATTACATTTACATTTACATTTACATCATAGAAAAGGAAAAGAAAATCTAGACCGCCTGTAGGGTTATCCTAAGCAAAAATCATCCCAAGCAGTTATATATAAGCATTTAAATTAAATCACTCAGCCACACTTAGCCACAGTCTTTTTATTTGGGGGCAAAGCAACTGAAGCACATGTAGCATTTACATAATTATTAACTAATTAGCCCCCTTTTTATTGCCCTGCGTGAGTGTGGCCACGTGCAGAAAATTTTGTTAACAACCAGATCGCTCCTAACCTACGGGTAATCTAATCGTCAACCAAATCACATCATAGAGTGCAGTAAAAGTAAATAAACAAACACACCAACATTTTTACATCCAACATGCAATGAAAGCCGAGAAAGCCCGTTACAAAACAGTAAGAAAATAAACACCGGCCTAACTTAAAGCTAAAGTTGGTTGTCCTAATAAATAATTCTAAGTGTGTGTATTAGAAAGTGTGGTTTTGATATTTCCTAAATCAATTATTATTTAAAAGAAAATTTTTAGTTAATTAAATTTAATTTGTTAAATAAATAAGTAAAAAAAATAAAATAAAATAAAATAAAATAATAATAATAATAATAATAATAATAATAATACTAAATAAAAAAATGAATATCACTAAGTTTTCTATGTTATATGTCTCTATCCTAAAATATACATGCATCCTAAGTCTAAGTTTTCTAAGACCCGGTCCTTAATTTTTGTCCTTAAATATCACTACTGTTATATAGATGAAAATCATTGTTATTACTAACCCTTAGGACTTTTCGTACGTAGAAATAGGGTTTAGGGATCTACGATAAAATAAAAATAAATCTAATAAATTGAAGTTACTACAATGACCTAAAAGGTAGGAGTTCGCACAAACCACATCAAAGGGGTCTCTAAGGCTTTCTAAGTTTAGAAATACTCATAGTCACCGAGGGCTACGACCCGGTGGTTTCGCCCGTAGCACCTATACCCGGTAGGATAGAGGCGACTGACGTCTTTAGCTCCTTGTCCTTTTATTCCCTCGACCGGTACCATTCCTTGCAGTTTATGTCAATAAAGAAAAGAAAATAGGGATTATAAAGCACATTTAATAATTAATAATAAAATAATCAAAATTTTACTGAAAATAAAGACGTACCTTTTTTCGGCTTGGACACCGGTTCTGTTGACTTGGCTTTTGGAACCTTTACTTTTAAAAATATACTTTATATCTTTCCAACATTCATTTACACTCTTCTAAACTTATACAATTTTCACAAAATAAACATTTTTTTTTTGTTTTTCAAACTCACGCATATCACCCTTCTAAAACACACACAAGTTCATTTAAAAAAAAAAATCACACACTTCTAAAATTCACACTCCACATTTTTTCCACTAAAAAATACCTTTCTACACATACACTCTACTTTTTAATATATATATACTATTCACTTTCTTCCATTTTCAAGATACACGCTTCTCATTTTTCTAAAACCCATAAATATTCACTTTTCAAAAACACTTTACCTTTTCACAACTTACACTTCATTTTTCTTTTCAAAAATACACAATTTCTACACACGAATTCTAACACATTTCCACTTTTTCAAGAGATATACAATTTTCATCCTTCCAAAATACATACGATTTTCATATTTACACAAACTCACATTATCAACAAATGAAATTAAAAGGAGAGAGAGACTTAATGTAACTTTACTTTTTTTTTTTTTTTTTAAGGAAAATAACCCAACATCACAATGCAACGTTGAATTAGTTCTATATAAAATTCATATATATATATATATATATATATATTAAATATAAAACTCATTATTACTTCCCAACATGAAGCTCACAATCCTCTCCAAATTTCACATTTCTCTTTTCCACTACAACTTTTCTTTCAATTAGATAAATAAGAAATCTACTTTATTGCCTTGAGAGGACTACATTATGTTTATAATAACTGATGTGAATTTATTATTTAATGAGACAATAGAAAGCATTATGATGATGTTCTTATTTTCATTACTATCTAAATCCAATCAAATAGGAAAGCATATATTAAATGACAGATTATCTTAAATTTACTTGTAGAATTAATATTTAATATGTAGTGCTTCAAACTTACAGGTTTTTAGAAAAATATCTGCTTACTCTCACCTCTAATTATATTAAATATTCATAAAAGAAAATAATAAGAAAAGTACATAAAGGTAAGAAAAGTCAAAGTTGTAATGATTAAATCAATAGTGAATATAAAATTCATCCACACATTTTATTCATACCCTTTCTTTTTATCACAATTTTTTTGTTGGCAAACGGCTTCTTCTGGAGTCTATGGGAGGTCGGACAGGTTTTGGAGCCACAGAAGGCAAGATGGTCGGAGCCGATTTCTCACGCGAGAGAGGGACCGAGAGGGATTTTGTTCGGTTTCCCTGGGCTCGGTTTCACGTGAGCGACGGAGAAGAAGAGCTCTCGCCTTGATTTCTTACGAACTGAGAGGGGCGAGTTCTGCGTGAGGATGAGAGTTGGGGAATTCGGGTGAGTGGTTTCGTGCGAATGAGAGACGGGGCTGGAATTTTTTTTTTTTTTTTTTTGGTTCTTCTGAATGGAGAGAATGTGAGAGTGGAGGAGAGCAAGCATTTCACTAATTCCAGAGAGAGGGGTGGAGGGATTTCACGAACTGAGAGGCAACGGCTTGGCTTCTCATGCAAACTGGAGGAGATGGGCGGTTCGGGTGAGTTAGAAGGAGAAGATCGTGGGATGGGGGTTTGAACCGAAAATTAAGACTAATCCTCTCTCTTTCTTATCTTAAATCAAAGAACCGGCTAATATTAAATATAATCTAAATATGACTTTTTTTATTTTTGAAAGTTTGAAAATTATTTTTAGAATAATTTAGAATATATTATTATTATTATTATTATTATTATTATGATTTAAAAAAATTGTTTTATCGTTAAAAAATATGATTATTATTATTATTATTATTATTATTATTATTATTATTATTATTATTATTATTATTATTATTATTATTATTATATTCTATTAACAATGATTTTGATTTTAATTAAGTCTGGGTGAAACAAATTTGGGCAAGTCGAACTTGTGTCGACCTAAATAAATTAGGTTTGATTAATATCAATTTTAATGACTTTAATTTTTATTACATTTAAATGGTTTGATTTGATTCAAGTTGAGTCAATACTACGTCAGTGGGTATCCACCTAAGGGAAATTCTGCGGGTGACGTCTATTCTAGGCTATGAAAACCTATGTGCTAGAATTGAATTCTGGAGAAATTGACCTCGAACAATGAGGTCAACATCTATTACTGAATTTATTTGTTAATTTGAGGTCACCAGGGCTTAAGACTTTGGGAGAGTGAATTTGGGCATGTCTCTAACATGTCCAAATTTTTTCTCCCGTGTTTGAGGTGTTTAAGGGAATTTCATTCCATTTTTTATTTAAGGGTCATGGCTTAACCTTTAAATTCAGATTGGAACCATGATCTTTCCAATGAAAATTAGGAGTTGATTTTTAGTGTGATGGTGATGATTAGTATAGGGAGTTTAGAGCCACTGATTTTGATCCAATCTGACCCTAGGATAGCTCCTTAGGAGTTTTTTAAGGTGACTTAGAGATTACCTTGGGTAGCTTGGTTAGCCACCTTAGAGAACTCAATTTGGATTGAAATTTAGGAAGTTTAGGTCTTGTGGTCACATGATCTCATAGCCTAAATTCCACTAGATTTTGTACCCATTTGGTCCACAATTTAGGAGCTTCAAAATTCTTCCCTGGAATTGACCTAGAGCTCTAATTGATTCATTAAAAATGTTTATTAATTCAAAAACTTTCTTACAAAAATTATAACTGATTCTAATAAAACTCCAAACCCATTAAAAATCAAAACACTCTTAGATGACCTTTAATTTTACCTTAATTTTAAATTTAAGTTAAAATAATAACTAACCATTTTAATTAATTAAAAATCTTTAAGAATCCCAAATAAATTCCAAACACTTGAAAACATTCCCATGGGTCATCCTTGATCTTTTGAAGTAATTTAATGTAGTTTAGAATGAGTTTGGATCAAAATCACGAAGGCCTTATTAATTAACCAATTTTAAAATTCATATAATTAAGAAAATTTTAGAAAATCATAACTAATTATAGAAAAGTCCAAATTAATCAAACTCAAAGGCTAATGACTCAAATTAAAATCTAATATTTTTTAAAAATGTCAAACCTCCAAAATCTAGTCAAAGTCAAAAAGTCAACAGTTTGGTCAAACCCAAGTCAAAATCAGGTCAAAGTTTCCAAAATTCATTACTTTTCGTAGAAAACTCCAAATTGAGCGTACTAATAGTCTAATTACTCGTAATAAGGTCTAATATTTGTTAAAAAACTTTACCTTCAAAATTAACTTTAATTTTAAAAATAAACATTTAACCCCTTAGTTAACACATTTTTTTTTTAATAAAAACCCACAGAGGGGCCTACGTGTTGATTAGAAAAAGCGGTTACAAAGTCCTTAAAAGGTCCGACCATATCACAAATGCTCCACAGAGCTACAATCCAAAAAAAAAAAAAGAAAACCTATGATTCGGTCAGTCCTTATCCTACAGTTACAAAAATAATTCCAAAATAATGACGGGCTGATAAGCGACAGCACCCAAAAAAGGAAGATCCAATAATTATCGTTCAGGACGAACTTCCTGCAAAAAATAACAACTAACTGGAAAAAAGATTGTGCGATGAAATAACTAAATTAATTTAATCAACTCTGATTGCTACTGGGTAACCTAGGCCTACAAGGCTATTAGCTTAGCCCCAATGAAGGTGAAATAAACTTCATGGCCTCTGTGTGAAATAAATGTAGTAATCATTTAACCTTTAAAATCTATTTAAATTAATTCTTAATATATTAATATTTAAACTCTAAGATAAAGCTCCTTTAAGCCTTAACAAATTCAAACTTTAGATAAATTTAACTAATTAGCCAGCTTAGGATCTACCCCAGCCACATAACCTTCTACATACACTTTAGATGGTTTACTAAGACAACCGACTCTAGATTTAGGGTAGGTCGGTGTTTACTTTTCTACTGTGTGTCTGATTTTCTGCATGTTATGGATGAGATTATTTTATGTGTATGTTTTTTTTTACTACACTCTGTGGATAATTGATGTGTTTGGCAACTAGATTATCCTTAGGATAGGAACGATCTGGATATTCATTGAGTTTTCTTTAGGTGGCCACGCTCATGCAGGGTAATAAAAAGGGGGGGCTAAATAAAAAAAATTGATTATAAATATACTTGCTATAAGTGTTTTAGCTGCTAAGCTCCCAAATAATAAAAAAAGTGTGGCCAGTGTGTTTATTACTTTTTCTGCATACATATATAATTGATTGGGATGTATTTTGATTTATTAAATGCTAAGGATAACCTTGTAGAAGAGTCTAGATTTTTTATTTATACACATGTAATTTGTTTGAAATGTTAAGTGCTGTGAAAGTGTACATTTAAGTTGGGATACATAGATCCAAATGTTGGATTCCAAAGAGAAAAGGATACCCCTTAGGGGGATAGCCCTTTTTATTTAGAAATCATTATTTGGATTATTTTTTCCCTACCCAAAGAGGAAAGGGTGGCCTTCCCCTTAAAGGAATAGCTCTCTTTTCTATTTTGGTAACCTACTACAAATGATCCAAGAAGCCTGAAGAAATGAAGATTGAAGAATTAAAGACAAAGAGTATCTTACTCAAAATCGCTTGAGTCTTTATTAGAATAGAATTCAAGTTGTTGTCAGTGATGCTTGACCACTTTACTTCCTGTAGACCCTGGATTGTAATAAGCAAAATAATTTATTTATGGATATTTATTAATTAATTTGATTATATCTGATGTGTTAATGTGATTGCGTATAGGATTACCTACTTTTTTAAGTTTTTTGGCATTTGTGTACCACTCTTTATTTTAGTATGGATACGTGAGGCTTATGAGGCTGTGAAAATTTTTATACTCATAATTAAAAGTTTAAAACTTTAGAAATTAAATAACATAGAAAGATAACGAATCTAGAGAATTAGGTGGGGATCGTCCATGGGGTCGCATGCATATTACTACACTTCTTTTCCCCTTATTTTAGACAGTTCCCAGCCTATGGATAATAGAGTATAAATAATCTAACCTATGAGGATGAGGTGCCAGATCTAGGGTGGCCAATTCTTCAAAAAAATTATTTTTAGGCCTTTTTTTAAATTTTAAGCATACTTGATTTGGATGTGTCAACTAGCAAGCATTACATTAGAAACACATTTAAAGGAGTCTAAATTTTAATTGCATCAGTATTTAGCATTTTCACCCAATATACCTAAATGGGGCCACTTAGGACAATCTCTATATGTCGGCCCCAGTTCTCCAAAATTTTAATGAAAATGTCCCTACCACTCTTGCATAAAAATGATCAGGACTCATGTATTTAAAATCGACTAGAATGTTAGCTGGATCATTAATCCAAGCTAGGGTAAGTACAAGTTTTGTACTGCATTAGTTAGGTTCGGACAACTGTGGTCCAGTGTCCAAATTTAGATTTAGGTTCCGAGGCAGATCTTGGATTATAATACTCTAACCTCCGGGAATATAATCCCAAATTTCTAATAAAATGCTAAACTTTAACTAAATATTATTTCAGTCTAAAATGAAAGGCCCAAAATTTAGATTAAGTTGGGACACTTATGAATTATTTCAAGTTTCAAAGTGTCCCCTACTTTTCTTCCCTTTGCTCCAATAATAAGTGCTCAATTTTGATCCCTTAACTTTTAAATTCCAAAATTCACTTCCTTTTGTATCACTCTTAAAAAATCTTTAACAAAATTTAGCCACTATTTTAATCGAGAGTTTTCATAGGAAACTCTATCTTCTTAAGATGTAATTAATTACGAGGGCTTCGCTCGTAGGAGATTTAGAACCAGCGTTGATTTTCAAAAATGATTTTTTTTAAAAAAAAAAAACTCACTTGATATTTCTTTTGGGAAATCTAGTTTTTAACGATCATTATTGTCATAATCAAATGATTGCTAACATAAGATATTCTCTTTCTCCAAAGAGATTTATTATTTATGAACATCAATTAGAATATGAAATTAATGATCTTCTTCTCTTGATTATCGTGGTCTGATTTTAGATTGAACCCCATCTTGATCTTCCCGGGGTCATATGTGGTTCTCCCTTAAATCAGACTATGATAGCCTATAGAAAATTTATACTTCTGGATCTGAACCCATTAGGAGATTTTATCTCTTCCTTTCAAGGCGGTATATCATCTTTAATTGTCTGTTTGACTTCAAAATTAAAAACTAAACTTAGTTCCAAAACTTTCAAAAAAATTCTCAATGCTCAAATAAGTATTCTTTAGAAAATTCAATCAACAACAATCGCTATAGTCATGCCTAAATAATTATCAAAGAGTCGTATCTTCTCCCCAATGGGAGACATATCATTTGTTCATAAGGTTTTGGGCATGAAATCAACAATAATCTACTTAGAATATCATAGTTGGAAATTAGATCGAACATCATTTTGACCTCTTGAGGTCAAATGTGGCTCTACCTCGGACCTGATTATGATATTCAAAGTAGGATTTGTAATTTTATATTTGAACCCTATTTTAATATTTTATCTCCACTTAACAAAGTGGTATGATTTTTCTAATAGGACGTTCGATCTCAAAATTCAAATTTAAAATTTGATCGTAAATTCCTAAAGAAAACTAATCTTTTTTTCAAAACCTATTTTCAAAATTCCACCAACAGTATGGCCTGATTTTTGCTAGGCTCTTTAAGGACTAAAATATTTATCGACTCATAATTAAAAATTAATATTTTATAAATTAAATAACATAGAAACCTAATGACCTAGGGAACAACCAGAGCTGTACGGGGTCGCATGCATATTAATGCATTCTCTTCTCCTTCTATAAAATAATTCCCCTTCTACAGGTATAGTCTGGATAATCTAGCCTATGAGGATGAGATGCCAGACATGGTGAAGCCCAGTCTTTTTTAAAATTATTTTTTTAACCTATTTTTAAAATTCTATGCATACCTGATTTGGAAGCCTTTTCAATTAGCATGCATTGCATTAGAAATAAATTTAATTTAAATTTAACCGCATTAGCTCTTGGAGCATTCATCCTACATAAGTCTAAGGCCAATTAGTAAACTCTCTAAATGTTAGCCCTACTTCCAAAAACTCAACCTACTTACCCATCTTTCATAAAGATTGGACCACATGGATTTTACTTATTTAAGTTGTTAGCTAGCTTTCTTTTTCATGACGAAAATAAGCCCAGATGAATTAGCTAGGACACAGGGTGTTAGTGTTGGGTGTATAACACTAAACTTACCTTAGATTTAGGATTCAAGGCAGCTACATTGGGTGTCTCATAGTATGCCTAATCGGTGGATAAGTTTCTTTTCTTCAAAGATTATAAATCCTGCCTATATGCATCATATGGATGGCGCCACTTCCATCCTTTCCCTTTGTATGCTCTGAGTGCATAATTTCTTTTCTCCAGACACTTCTCATTGCCTTAGTCCCTCCGAATGTTGAAATTGATTGTGCATGTTGAGTAAGCCACTTGAACCTTTTTTCCCTTTGAATAGGATTTCCTAGTCTCCTCTTTGTGCCAATCCCCTTTTGAGAAGAATAATATTAGATCCTTAACTGAGAGTATTCTCGGGCTCTGACCTGAGATGTAATTAACCACGGGGGCATACACCCATAGAAAATAGAATTCCATAATAAATAAACTCCACTCGAGCTAATATATCAAGTGGGGGAAACCCCATGACACTGATCAGGTCATGTATATTATTACCCATCAGGGTACACTGGCGAGAGCCTATATCCTCAATGGTTTATCATATGTAGAATCTTATCTGCCATTCCATTGGCCCGCTTGTGAAGAGCGTGAGGCGTACGATCGTTTCTATCCCTCAAGGTGGTGTGGTCATATACCTCAGCACTTTGTAGCGGCAGTGTTCTTTCAAAGGTCCATAACGATCCCCAAAATCCCACATATATCAAAAGGTGCTGATTTCTTAAGAAATTTTAATAGTGTCCAAAAATTATGAAAAAAATTAGGAAACTAAAAAGCAACATTATAAATGTTCTAGCAAAGATAGTTTGTGATTTGGACTTCTCTAGGTCAACAAAAAAAATCTTGAAAATTTAAAGGGTTTTATAGGAGGTATTCAAATTAATATTAAAATCTCCCCCAAAAACCATGGACCTCACAAAGAACAGGAAAATTCACATAACTAATTAAATAAAGGAATACGACCAGTATTAGTGCAACTAGCATAACAAATAGAGCCAAAAAATAACTAATTATTAATGTTAAAAGTAAAATGAATAACTTTATCAAAATTAACTAAAACTGAGCAATTGATTGAAGCTTTCTAGAAATGCCAAATTTTGCAATTAGAATTAGTAAAAGAAGAAGAAAAACCAAGCTGTTTTTAATATAAGGCCAACTTAGAGGAATCAATAAGGAATTCTAAAATAGCTAAAAAATATATATTATGGATTCTACAAAGGTTACGAATATGAGCATGAGAGTGGAGATTTCCCACTCTAACATTCCAAATAAGGGATTTAATCATAAAAATTAGATTTAAAGGCAGATTTAGATCTAGTATTCCTTGCTTGATAAGCAAGAACATCTGACTTATTCTTTTTATTATATTTTTTTTTACTTCGCACTAACTCAAAATCATCAAGAGAAGAAGGATGGGTTTTAGAATAAGATACATTTTTGCCTTTTGAATGGCCATCAACATCAGACTACAATCCCCCTTCTTCCCAAATAGGATTAGATCTTTTAGAGAAAGACTCATCTGCCAATGAGACATCCATTTCATTGGAAACAAAAATTTGCTTATTGGGCACATTAGCGACATTTAAAGCAGGAAAACCATCACCCTAACTAATATGTTTACCGAAAGAACTAATCGATAAATCATCAACGACATACTCATTGTTCAAACAATTAATATTATCTACTATATCCATATTACTAGAAACAGTAGTTATTGCAACCACAAGATCAATGCCATCAAAATTATGTTTAAAAATAGAATAATCACCTAAATTAGGATCAACTAGTGAATAAATCATGGGACCGATGCCATTATCTGAATTAGTACAAGCCATAATAATGTTTGTGGCCTTAGACAGTTCTGAATTTCCCGGGCTAGGGATTTGAATAGTAGATATTACATTAATAGGTTCATCCACCTTAGGATTAATCGGTTTCGGTCTAGCTTGCTTAGTGGGAGGAGAAGAGTTAGTTGCATTCACCATGCTATGTTTTCACAAATTAGGATGCAAATAAAAACATTCTGATTTAGTATGACCTAAAACTTTATAGTGCTCACAAAATAAAGAAAAATCACTAAAAATAACTTTTTGAATATATCCATATTTTTCTGGCCCAAACCAAATAAAGTTAGGGCATTGTTTTGTGATATCGAGTTCAACCAAAATATGCACCACTAATGGTCAGGAGCTAGCCGTATAAGTACTATCAATTTGTAGCAGCCTACATAATAGGGATCCCAAACAATGCAATATTCACTAAGTAAACATATGAGGATGCAAATCAGGAAAAGCAATCCATACATGAACAATGAGAGATTCAGCTGCAATGTCAAAAACCAGAGACCATTTAATAAGTTTCATATAACATTTTAAGATATAGTAAGCGTGTCTAACAAAGATTCTGCTATAATCCAAATCATTATACAATTTTATAAGCACATGCTAGGATCAAGAAAAGTCACAGAAAATTCCCTAAACAACTTAAGCAAAAAAAAAAAAAAAAAAAGAACTTCCGGATGTTGTCCAAGGAAGGACATTTGACCGAAAACTTACCCACAAAAGAAAATTCAAAGGGGGCAACTAATGTAAGGATTTTTTCTTTAGAAATCATAAGATATGGTAAGCCATGCTGAGTAGATTAAACTAAATAAGGAAAAGATTGCGAAGAGCCTGAAGCTAAAGCATCCTTAAACAATTTAGAGGCGTTCTTCGATTCTAGGAAACCCAGATTAGAACACTTCAGGGGTTGATTCGCCATCACAAAATCAACAACCCACAAATCCAAAAACATGAAAACCAAACAAAAAAGGAAGAGGCAGAAGATATAAAAAAAACACAAGACTCTAAAAGAAACCCGATCGAAACACCGAGAATGCCAAAATAATGAAAGAAAGAACAAAATAAAGTTAAGAACACTTATCTTAAGAGGATTAGAGATGAAAGAGAAGAGATCGAGCGCACTAAGGCGACTGCGCCAATCAAGAAGCAAACCCTAGCAAAACTTTTTCGACCAACATAAGTGACTCTCCCTTACTTACCATTATCTACCTAACATTTGCATTATCATATCTATCACCATTTACCTAATAAATTTAAATTTACTACTAACCACCTTTAAAAACTAAGAAGAATATTTCCATTGTGTTGAAGCGTCGTATAACAACAAGAAAATAGGAAGAAGAGGGAGAAAAAGGGAAGATTGGCTTGATTTATCAATGATAGTTGGGAGAAACTTTTGTAGTAGAGGATTTAATAGATGAAGAAGCTCTCATATACAAGAAGGTAAAATAACAATAGCATTATCAAAAATAATATATTTTTATTCATATTCAACCTCCATTTTCTCAACAAGTTATTGTGATCCCTCTCAAAACTTAACATAGAGAAAGTGGCCTTATTCTTATATTAATATGTACAACAACATCAAGCCTTTATCCCACTACGTGGGGTCGGCTACATTAATCCTTTTTCTCCATTGTGTCCTATTAAAAGTCAAATTCTCATTTAAATATAATAAAGAAAGGTCATTCCTAATATTTTCTAACCAAGTCTTTTTAGCTATGCCTCTACCTTTCTTAGCATAAGTCAAATCTAATACCTCTACACTCCTAAAAGGGACATCGGGAGGCCGCTATTTTATGTGACCAAACCATCTAAGGTGACTCTCTCTAATCTTATATTCTACTAGAGCTACTCCAACCTTTTCATATATATGCTCATTTTGTATCCTATCTCTAAGGGTAAATCCACTCATCCACCTGAGCATTCTCATCTCTGCCACACTTAACTTAGTAGTATTCTTCTCTTTTAATTGCCAACATTTGACACCATAAAGCATTACAGGCCACACCACCATCTTATAAAATTTTCCCTTCAGTTTAAGGGGTACTTGTGTTTGACCAAAACAGGGAAATTCTTAGTCAAACCACCTTGTGTTTGAACACAAGTAATAGATCTTGCATACATATCTTTAATGATTTGAATATAAGTGTTATTAACTCATTTCTTTTCAAGAACTCTCCATAGCACTTCTCTTGGAACTTTATTATATGCGTTTTCTAAATCAATAAATATCACATGTAGATCCTCCTTATTTTCTCTATATTTCTCCATCAAACCTCTTAATAAATGTATGGCTTCCATAGTCGACCTACCCGACATGAATCCAAATTGATTTTGAGAAACATTAGTATCACGCTACAACCTATGTTCCATAACTCGCTCCCATAGTTTTAAAGAATAACACATTAACTTAATTCCTCTGTAATTTGCATAATCTTTTGCATCACCTTTATTCTTAAAAATATGAATTAACATACTCATTCTCCACTCATCTGGCATCTTTTTAGCCTTCAAAATAGTATTAAAAAGTTAAGAAAGTCAAGAAATTTCTTAATCTCCTAAGCATTTCCACACCTCTATTGGAATATCATCAGGTCCAACAGCTTTTCCATCCTTCATTTTCTTTAAAGCTCTCTAACTTTCATTTTACTAATATGCCAATAAAAATAGGAAATCTTTATTTTTATTTAGTGTGCTAAGGTCACTACAATCAACCTTATTTTTATAATCTTCATTAAAAAAATTAGCAAAATATATCATCTATCTTTCTTGAATATCATCTTCTAAGAAAATAATTTTTTGATCTTCATCCTTAATACACTTCAATTGAACTAAATCCTTACTACTCCTATCTCTTTGTTTGGCTAACTTATACATATATCTTTCTCCCTCCTTAATATCTAATCTATTATATAAATCACTAAAATCTAAGGTTTGCATCACATATTTCTTTCTTAGATTCCTTATGAGACTCTTTATATCTTTCTCAATTATAAGAATTTTTAAAATTAAACCAATTTTATAGAAAATTTTCATATTTTTAATCTTTTCTTGTAAATTTTTTCCACCACCAACTATTTTTACTATTATGAGCTTTTCCCTTTGATACTCCAAACACATCTTTTGCAAAATTCTTAATATCACTAATCATTTTTTCTCACATAATATTAGCATCCTCATGCACAGACAAAATCTTAAGATCTAAAATATTACTCTAAAAAATATTTTTGTTACTATTATTTAAATGCTCCCATCTAATCCTAGAATATCGTTTAACTTTATTTTTTATTTTTTATCCATTTATCTTAAAGTCCAAAACTAATAATCGATGTTGGGTACATAAATTTTCACTCAAAATAACTTTACAATCCTTACAATCTAAACAATCTAATTTTCTTATAAGAAAATAGTCAATCTATGTTGAACTATATCAATTTTTATAAGTGATGAGATGCTCATTTTTTTCTTAAATAAGGTATTAACAATTTAAAAAGCATAAGCTAAACAAAAATCTAATATGGTTTTTTCACCTTCATTTGTCGTTCCAAATCCATAGCCACCATGAATGCTTTTAAAATCATCTACCTCTCTACCAACATTTCTATTTAAATCTCCTCCAATAAAAACTCTTTTTACAAGATGTATCTTTTGTATTAATTTTTAAGTCATTCCAAAAATTTAATTTGGAACTCATATCCAAACCTACTTGAGGAGCATAAGAACTCATAATATTAATAATCTTAGCATCAATAATAATCTTTAAAGATATAATTTTATCTCCAATCCAATTAATATTTATAATATTATCCTTCAAACTCTTATCTATAATAACATCTACACCATTTATAGTACGACTCCTACCAGAATACCAAAGTTTACATCCTAAACTATCAATTTCCTTAGCCTTCTCTCCAACCCATTTAGTTTTCTGAATGCACAAAATATTTAACTTCCTATGAATCATAATATCTTTTAATTCCATTAATTTTTTTGTAAGGGAACCTATATTCCAAGTTCCTATCCTAATTTTAGTTTCATGTTTTTTTAGTTTCATGGACTATCTTCTTATCCCACATTCATCCTTTATATGGGAACCCTTGCCTATTTAACGCTGCACCAGGACACTAGTGCAGCGACTCTTGCACACTTGTCACTATATTCAGACCATGTAGAACGTCGCTTTCAAGGGACGCCCTAACATTAACACATTTTCTTAAAGGATTCATGTTATTATTATTTGACAAGTTTTACGCTGGTTGTCAACAACCTAACGCAACCCTCCCCTTTTCTCTACTTTTTTTATATTAATATGTATGAAAATAATTATTTGATGCACTCTTCTTTTAAAATTTAGTAAAATATTTGAACAATATGTGGTCGTGGAAAGTTGAATATCACTAAATAACCTAAATTTGACTATCTATTTATTGTGTTCTTTAGTTTGTTTAACCTTCTTCTTCATTTGATTTTGTTAAGAAATTATCAGTATACTAAGAGCTGATATTAAAAAAATTTATTAAGCTATATTATAATTTGAGAAATGAAAGGCAAAAAAATGTTAAGATTAATAAATTTAAATGTTGAGACTTTGACTATTATAAGTTGCATATAGAAAACTATCTTTATTAAAGAAAACTAATTAAGGAGAAAAATGATAACGATTGAAAGGTATTCTTCTTTTATGTGAGACTTTACAAGAAGGCATAAAAGAAAAGGTCCAAAGGGGTAGGGCTAATATTTCTTATCTCAATTCATAGGCTTCATTTGGGGTGGCTTTTTTACTACATCTTAAATCAATTTTTTAGTGCAAAAATTAAAATTGTTGTATTAAAAAATTACTTTAAGAAGCAGTAATAAATCATCCCAAACGAAGCCATAAAATTCTCATAAAAAGTCATACCAACAAAATCCACTCAAATCAACCCAAGCAAAGAATATAGGTTGAGGTATTAGGCTCCTGGCCTAAAGTTAATTACACTAAAAAAAATGACTACAAATGATATCATCGATAAATGAAACATGCTTGTGTCTTAATTTTCTTAGGTTAATATCAAAGAAAGATTATGATTCAAAGATTGTCATCCTAATATGACAATCTGTTCTTTGAAATAGTCAATCAATAAAGAAGAGGGTGAATCACCATAACCAAATGAGTTCTCTGCATTTAAAAAAAACTTATGCAATAATATGCTGAAGAAGTTGACAATATGTGCATTGATTTGGGGCTTCCTAAAGAAATCTAAAATGAAACAAAGGTATGTATTCCACATTTGAAATTCTTTCATTGTCTTTCTTATGAACACAAATATCAACATGAAAGAGACAAACATGCATAACCTTAAAATCTAAGTAGTATTATTTTATTGTTATTGGCAATGATGATTTTGGCTGTAGATTTTGGGATAATGAAGATAAAAAAATAACAAGAAGTTGAAGAATGATTTTCAAATAAATCAAAATGCACAAAGATAGGCCAAGTATGATTGAGAAAAAGATCTCCATTGCATAGAATGTTGAATTGAAAGAACCACTTATTATTGATAAATGAAAAAATAAATAGACTTTAAAATGATCAAAATTTGTTAGCACACCCTTTCACACACTTGCAGCTCATCCATTCTAACGTGTTCCATCTACATCAGTAGCACAAACCCATCCATCTGTTATGGCAGTCTGCCATAAACGGATGTTTGACATTCCCTAACTACCTGCTCCCTAATACCTCTTATAAAAACACATGTGTTATACACCTTCAATTTTTATGCAATGAAATGAAAACTCCCTCGTCTCTTTTTCTATTCTACCTATTTTACTAACCTGTGCAGGAACTCTTTCATGGTATTAGAGCAGTGACACTGGGACTGCTCTCCTCCCCAAGCCATGATGTTGGAACAAGATTCTTTTTCTCAATCTAAGACAACATCCACCCTATTGCTTCTATGGCTGCAATCACCATTCCTCCACCTCTTAAGTTTCTAATGTCAAACCTTAAGATAATCGTGCACACTCAACTCACGATAGATAACAATGTTATTTGGCGGCTACAGATTTACCAGGCTTTTGCGGCAAACGGATTTGATGGGTATCTCACCAGTTTCCTACCCTGTCCTCAAGAACCCACTGATTATAATGCAAACTCCTCTGACTATAAACTCTCAAAACTAGTAGATCAGAACCTCATCTCAGCTCTGTTCTCTACAATCTCACCATCAGTGCTCCCTTACATTTTGCATCATAAAACATCCCATAAAATTTGTGAAAGTTCGTTAGGGATGTTAAGACCTATGAACTAGTCCCAAGGCTAACCAAGAGGGGGAGTGAATTGGCATTTTAAAAAATTCTTTAAACACAAGAACAAATATCACAAACAAAAGTCACCACAGAAAAATAAGTGCGGAAGCAGAAAAAAGAACACAAGGGTTTATAGTGGTTCGGTCAACTTGACCTACATCCATTCCCCGGAGGCGCCCTCTGAGTATTCCACTACCAACGTGACTCTCCTTTAGCCCCCACAGCTAGACGGAGAAGCCCTTACAAAACACCTCCTTTTTGCCACCCCCGGCAAGGCAGAGAACCCCACTCCTTTTGCTTCCTCCTGAAGCAGGCAGAGAACCTCGAACGATCGCTGAAGCTTACCTCTCCCAACCCTTCCAAGGACAAGAGACTCTATGGAAGAAGAAATGGAACAATGTTTGGAGCAACCCTTGTGAACTTCCTCACAAGCTCCCCCTCACAAGATCCTCTCTCTCTCTCCATCTCTCTCTCTCTCTCCTTTAGGTTTTCTTAGGTCAAGACAGCAGCCAAGGATGTTCAAAAATATTGAACAATAGATCTTAAATAGAAGAGCTTCAAAGGAGCTCAATAAATGCAAGTTGCCGACTTTATCGTCTAGGACGATAATAATATCCTCCTGTACGATAAGTTCAAAACATAGATGATTGACCAGAACACCGCTCTAAAAATGAACTGGATGATTAAAAATTGGCTTGATCGTCCCGGCCGATCTCACAATCATCCTAAACGATCAGTTCAAATTAGAGGAAAATCGTCCAGAGCATCGCCCTGAATTTGAGTTATCCAATCCTGATCGGCCAGAACATCGCCTTGAATTTGTGATGGCCGATATGCATCGTCCAGGAGAAACTAAGGATTTTTGAGTATATCATCCCGGATGATCCTGCTATCATCCAGGACGATGTGATCGTATCAATCATCCTTAATTGCTTCCTTGATTACCAGATCAATTTAGGCATTATTGTGCAATATCGTTCAGGCCGATCTCACGATCGTCCTGGCCGAGTTTCAAAAATATAAAAAACTTAAATTGATCATGGCTGCTATTTTTTTCTATTTTGAGCATATCGTCCTGTCCGATAAATGTATCGTCCAGAATGATCAGTTAATTACGGCTGTCTTAGCTAAGGAATCCTGATTAAAACTTCTATTTTGAACTCATTCGTTTGGGACGATGGGAGTAAAAATAAAAATTTTAAATCTCTCAAGTGTGTGCATGTAGGGTTACTTAACATCAGTCACTTCAAACATTTACAATTGACTCAATTAAGGGAAAAAAGAAAATTACAGACTGACTCAACCTTAATCTACCCAGTCTTGAGCTGATTCCATTTTCCGTCCGATCTTTGAATCCTAAAAATGTCAGTAGTAAAAGGTTGTCGAAAAGAAGCAAGAGTGTTTACTAATCATCAAAACATAATCCATGAAACTGAAGTTGCAATAATCCCCCCCCCCCTTTGATGTTGGCAAACACTTTGACAATTATTTCAAAAACAGTAATGTAAAATATGAAATCAAAAGTGCAAGCATACAAAGGACTCCTCTCCCCCTTTTGACATCTCAAAAATGAGGAGGAAACTAAGAAACAAAGTAAACAATTTTTTTTTAACCAAGGCATGAACATGATGTAGTATTCCATGTGATTGATTTTAAAAAATTTGTAAGCTAATGGATCAACATCAAAAAAATCTATAAAATAGTATAATATTCAATCATGGTTACCCTTAGCTCGAAATTTTTTTTAGGGTAGAATCATCTTTGAAAATCAATTATCTAACTCAAAAAATTCAATTGGATATGAGAAAAAAGATCCATTCATAACTTGGTTTCAGAAAAAATATCTTATAGATTAATGTACCAAAGTAAATTTGTCACAATCACAAAACACTCGAAATCAAGCCTTTGATACATGAAATCTTCTAAGTTTTAAAAGATTTAAAGGAGAGGAGAGTTTGCTTTTGGTGGGCTCATTTTATTCCTCTTGTCAATTGATTGGTGCTTTACACATCTTTTGCTTTTTGATATATATATTTTTTTCAATTTAGCGTCATTGCGCATCTTTTGTTGGCATCATTGGCCAAGTTTTTTTATTTTTGCAAGCTCTATTCTCTTTTACAATCTCCTAAAAAGGATTCTTAGTTGTGAGTATATCCTTTAGATATTAAAGAATAGAAGCTCTCTCTCTAACATAGAGAAGAACTGTCCACAAAACAGAATCAATAACCAATGACAAGAGTAACGAGGAATCTTGATGTGACAAAAAGACTTTAATTGTTATAAATACAAGATAGATTTGCTTTAGCAAGGTTAGAAAAGATCTTAATTTCATACACAATCGTTAATTTGAAATAGATTTTTGATTAGAAAAGAAAAATGTGCCACTAAAATAGGTTAGAGAAAGAGACACAATCAACGGTATATTTTTACCATCTAATAGATTAAGAGATGTAACACATTGACTAAAAATTTTCAAAATCAAGGACAAGGCATACAATATCATTTCAGCGATGATTTTGAAAACCAAATTAAAAAAAAATAAAGTAAAATAAACCAAATAAAAAAAAGTTAAACAAAAAGAAGAAAAGAAAATAAAGAGCAAAAAGAAAAGTAAATAAAAGAAATAAAAAAGAATAAAAGCAAAAGAAAGCAAGTAAAAGATCAAGTTCATGCATTTATGTCAATCACACCCAATCTGGTCCTTAAAGAGCTGAAAGTGTTGAAGGCCAGTGGTTTAGTAAAAGATCTCAGCCAGTTGATTTTCAGTTGTCACATGGTGTAAATCAATATCTCCCTTAGTCACATGATCTCTAATAAAGTAATGTCAATATGTTTAGTCCTTGAATGTTGGATAGGATTCTTAGAGATGCAAATGACACTAGTGTTGTCATAAAAGATTGAGAAGGTGCCTACAGATAATCCTAAATCCAATACCTGTTGTTTCAACCAAAGGACTTGGGCCACACAACTTCCAAGAGCAATGTAATCAGCTTCAGCAGTGGAAAGTGCAACAGAGTTTTCCTTTATACTAGACCATGAGACCAAAGATTATCCTATAAATTGACAAGTTCCTAAAGTGCTTCTTCTATCCACCTTGCATCCTGCAAAATCAGAGTCAGAAAATTCAATAATCTCAAAAGAAGTGTTGTGCCTCGAATACCAAATCCCTAAGCTTTGGGTCCCTAAAAGGTATCTAAAAATTCTCTTAACTTCATTCAGGTGGGATTCCTTGGGGTCAGCTTGAAACCTAACACAAAGGCAAACACTAAACATAATATCAGGTCGGCTAACAATCAGGTAAAGTAAGGATCTAATCATACCTTTGTACTTCTTATGATCAACAGACTTACCACTTGGGTCCTTATCCAATGGAACACTAGAAGTCATGGGAGTATTAATTGGCTTAGCTTTATCCATCTCATACTTCTTCAAAATGTCTTTAATATATTTTGTTTGATTTAGAAAGGTTCCATCATCCAATTGTTTTATGCTAAACCCCAAAAAGTAGGACAACTCTCCCATCAAACTCATCTCAAACTCTCTACTCATTATTTTAGAGAACTCATCACAAAATTTTTTATTAGAAGATCCAAAAAGTATATCATCCATAAATCTGAACAATGAGCAAATCATCTCCAACTTTTCTAAGAAAAAGGGTGGTGTCTACGCTCCCCTTAACAAACTCCCTTTTTAGTAAAAATGTGCTAAGCCTCTCATACCAAGCTCTTAATGCCTGCTTTAACCCATACAAAGCCTTTTTTAATTTAAAATTTGGTTTGGACATTGGGAACTCTCAAAACCTGGGGGTTATTCTTCAAATTCATCCTCTTTTATTTTCCCATTTAAAAAGGCACTCTTAACATTCATTTGAAAAAGTTTAAATCCTTTATAACATACAAAGGCTAATAGCACTCTAATGGCTTCCAATCTAGCTAAAGGGATAAAAGTCTCCTCAAAGACTATCCCTTCTATTTGGTTATACTCCTTAATCACTAATCTTGTTTTATTCCTAACCACCACTCTAGAATCATTCACCTTGTTCTTAAAGACCCACTTTGTTCCAACTACACTTTGTCCCTTAGGTCTTTCTACAAGCTCCCAAACATCATTCCTAATAAATTGATTCAACTCCTCTTGCATGGCTAGAATTCAAAACTCATCAGTAAGGGCTTGGTTTAAGTTGGTGGGTTCCGTCATTGAGATAAAGGCAGAGTGGTTCACCTCCTTCCTAAGTCCGCGTCTAGTTCTAACTCCATCAGAATGATAACCTAAGATCAAATCCTTGGGGTGACTTGTAGAATATCTCCAATCTCTAGGCAAGGTGTGAGAAGGTCTAACCCTTTCCTCCAGATCTATATTTTCTACTCCTTGGGTGACATCTTCTACTCCTTCAATATTTTGGTGACCTACTCCCTTCTCCAAATTTTCTACTCTAGTGGTAATCAATCCAACATCATCATCATCCTCAACTCCAAGCTTTTTAGGACCAGACTCATCAAATACTACATGTGTAGTCTCTTCCACCATCAAAGTCCTCTTGTTAAACATCCTAAAAGACTTCCCAACACTAGAATATCCCAAGAACACTCCTTCATCAGATTTAGGATCAAATTTGCCCAAGTGAGACTTCCCATTATTGTGAATGAAAACCTTACAACAAAAAACATGATGGTGGGAAAGATTGGGTGTCCTACCCTTAAGGATTTCATAGGGTGTCTTATCTAGTTTGGCTCTAACATTCACCCTATTTAACATATAACAAGCTGTGTTAACCGCTTCAGCCCAAAAGTATTTTGGAAGTGAATACTCAGCAAGCATGGCTCTAGCAGCTTCCACCAAGGTCCGATTCTTTCTTTCAGCTACCCCGTTCTACTGAGGGGTCCTAGGAGCTGAGAAATTGTGGCTAATCCCCTTGTCCTCACAAAAATCTTCAAATTATTCATTCTCAAACTCTCCCCCATGGTCACTATGGATGGTCAAGATCTCACAACCTAGCTTTTTCTGAATCCAAGTAGAAAATGTTCTAAACTCCTCAAAAGACTCATTTTTATGTGAAAGAAATCTAGTCCAAGTGAACCTCGAGTAGTCATCAATAATCACAAAACCATAGACTTCTCTCCCAAGCTAACAGTGCTAATGGGGGCAAACAAATCCATGTGAAGGACTTCTAAAGGTCTAGAGGTGCTAAAGTCCTTAGTGGGGTGAAAAGTGGAGTGGACTTGCTTTCCTAGTTGGCAGGCATCACAAAGGTGGTCTTTTGAAAACTTGAGTTTGGGGACACCTCTAACTAGGTTTTTTTAGGTCATTTTCCTAAGGGTTTTCGTACTTGCATGACATAATCTCCGGTGTCATAACCATAAATCATTAACAATAGTTTTTAAGCAAAATGATGCATCACATTCAATGTTATTTAAATCAAGCATGTACACATTATTGATCCTCTTTCCCTGCAAAATAGTTTTGTTACGTAAACTTATAATACATGAATTTACAAAGAATTATATGATGAAGCCCTTATCACAAAGTTAACTGATGCTGAGCAGGTTGTGCTTTAATCCATCTACAAGCAAAACATTTTCAATCATAAGGTTCTTGGAATTACCAATTATACCTGAGTCTACCACCATCATGGTGGTGTTGTCTCCAAGAGTAACCTTACCTCCAGTCCTGGACTCCAGCGAAACAAATTGATTGGCATCACCAGTCATATGTCGAGAGCATCCGCTATACATGTATCACATACTCTCACGAGACCTTTTGTGAGAGCCCACCTACAAGATCATCAAATGTCAGATATAGGAACCCAAACAGGTTTGGGTCCCTTCTTATGAAAAGTAGAATGCAATACATGTGTGGTATGCTGTGGATTATGCACCTTAGGTCTCCATATCCAATGTGTATTATGGTGAACTGTGCAAGTGTGTGAGATATGTCATAGCATGTCACATGAAAAACATCTAACTCCAGGAAAAGGATTTCTTAAATGGTTTGAGTTATAATGCCTCTTCCTAGGTTTTGGGTTTTTGATCAAGTGTGGGTGTCATCAGATTTTTCTTACATGTATCCAATTCATTTTGAATCCTCAAGTTAGTACTTTTTAAGACCTAATTCTCAATCCTCAAATTCTTCTCTATCTCTTTAGATTTCTTAAAATCATATTCAAGTGAGGTGTGTGAAGTTTTTAGTGAATCATGCTCTTCAATTAATTCACAATACTTTTTATTTAACTCATCAAATTCATCAAGTAGAGCCATATGATTTGAATCAATTGTTGAGTGATCTTTAGTCAAAATTCCATGCACTTTTTGTAAATTCAAAAATTCCAATTTCAAGCTAGCATGTGTTTTCTTAAGTTTCCTATATGATGCATGAATTGTTTCAGAAAATTCAAGGATTTGATTGTAGGAAAGTTCACATACCTCTTCTTGATCAAGATGATCGTCTGCCATTATGCACAAGTTTATTGTCTCATCTTTTGGTTCTGTCTCTGAGGAATCTGATGTAGAATCCGCCCAAAACACCTTTTGAAGTCTCTTTTTGTCTTTTCTAAACTTGGATTTCTCCTCACTCTTTTTCTTTCTTGTGTGTATCTTAAGTGTAGGGAAATTAGCTTTCACGTGTCCGGGCTTCCTGCATTCATAACAAACCACATCAAACGATCCTTTAGAATATTTATTATCCTTACCTTTTCTCTAATTTTGATGATATTTTTGCTTCTTTCTTAGAAAGCTTTTGAATTGCCTTGTGATTAAGGCAATGTCATCGCTCTCAGACCCGGAAGAATCAGAGTCCGATTTGTGTGCCTTCAGTGCCACTATTTTCTCCATTCTTTTCTCACTTGCATCAAGATTTCTTTGATTGACTCCTTACTCGTAAGCAATGAGTGATCCAAGTTATCAATCAAATAAGTGTTCAAATCCTTAGATTCAGTGATTGCAGTAATTTTAGCATCAAAAGAGGAAGGAAAACATCTTAAAATTTTTTTCACTTTTTCATAGTTTGAAAGTTCTCTTCCTAAGGCATGCAAAGATGTTACAATTTGAGTGAACCTAGTATACATATCAGAAATTTTTTCAGAAGGTTTCATACAAAAATGTTCGTAGTCATGCAAGAGAATATTCAAACGAGATTATTTTACTTCATTGGTTCCTTCATAAGTAATTCACAACCTATCCCAAATCTCTTTTCTAGTAGAGCAAGTAGAAACACGCTTGTAATCCTCAGACTTTAAAGCACATAAAAAATAGTTCAAACACTTCGCATTCAATTGAGCTAAGTCTCTTTCATCGAGAGTCCATTCAGTAAAAGCAACTTCAGTTTTAATTCTGTTAATTTCACGAGAAGGTGGAGAATATCCTTCTTTAATAAGCATTCACATGCGATAATCAGTTGATTATAAAAAAAATAGACATGTGGGTTTTCCAAAATCAAAAGGAAGGTTGTCAAAAAAATGAGGTCGTATAATAGAATATCCTTCAGTTGTATTACGATTCCCAAAGTTAGCCATGGATCAAAATTCAAAAAGTTTTCAAACTCAGTTTTTATGAATCCTACTCTGATACCACTTAAAAGATCATTAGGGATGTTAAGCCCTATGAACTAGTCCTGAGGCTAACCAAGAGGGCGGGTGAATTCGTATTTTAAAAAATTATGTAAGCACAAGAATAAATATCACAAACCAAAGTCACCACAGAAAAATAAGTGTGGAAAATTAAAGTGCCGAAATAGTAAAAGAACACAATGGTTTATAGTGGTTCGGTCAACTTGACCTACGTCCACTCCCCGGAGGCGCCCTCCAAGTATTGCACTACCAACGTAACTCTTCTTTAGCCCCTACAGCTAGGCAGAAAAGCCCTTTCAAAACACCTCCTTTTTGCCACCCCGACAAGGCAAAGAACCCCACTCCTTTTGCTTCCTCTTGAAGTAGGCAGAGAACCTCGATTGATCGTTGAAGCTTACCTCTCCCAATCCTTTCAAGGACAAGAGACTCTAGGGAAAAAAAAGTGGAACAATGCTTGGAGCAACCCTTGTGAACTCCCTCACAAGCTCCCCCTCACAAGATCCTCTCTCTCTCTCTCTCCCCCTCTCTCACTCCTTTAGGTTTTCTCAGGTCAAGACAACAGCCAAGTATGTTCAAAAGTGTTGAACAATAGATCTTAAATAGAAGAGCTTCAAAGGAGCTCAATAAATATAAGTTGCCGACTTTATCGTCTAGGACAATAATAATATCATCTTGTACGATAAGTTCAAAACACAGATGATCGGCCAGAACACCGCTCTGAAAATGAACTAGACGATTGAAAATTGGCTTGATCGTTTTGGTCGATCTCACGATCATCCCAGACGATCAGTTCAAATCAGAGGAAAATCGTCCAGAGCAACGCTCTAAATTCGAGCTGTCTGATCCTGATCGGCCAGAACATCGCCCTAAATTTGTACTGGCCGGTATGTATCGTCCAAGAGCAATTAAGGATTTTTTAGTATATCGTCCCAGTCGATCCTGCGATCGTCCAGGACGATGTGATCGTATCAATCATCCTTAATTGCTTCCTTGATTGCCGGATCAATTTAGGCATAATTTTGCAATAACATCCAGGCCGATCTCACGATCATTCTGGCTGAGTTCCAAAAATAAAAAAATACTTAAATTGATAATGGCGGCTATTTCTTTCTATTTTGAGCATATCGTCCTGTCCGATAAATGTATCGTCCAGGACGATCAGTTAATTACGGCTACCTTAACTAAGGAATTCTGATTAAAATTTCTGTTTTGAACTCGATCGTCCAGGCCGATATAAATATCGTCCGGGATGATGGGAGTAAAAACAAAAATTCTAAATCTCTCAAGTGTGTGTGTGTAGGGTTACTTAATATCAGTCACTTCAAACATTTACGATTGACTCAAGAAAGGAAAAAAAGAAAATTGCAGACTTACTCAACCCTAATCTACCCAGTCTTGAGCTGATTCCGTTTTCCGTCCAATTTTTTAATCCTTAAAATGTCAGTAGTAAAAGGCAGTCAAAAAGAAGCAAGAGTGTTTGCTAATCATCAAAACATAATCCATTAAACCAAATTTGCAACAATTTGGACTGCTTTAGAGCTTCATATACAACCTACCAGTCATTTGAGAGTTATACAGTTGAAAAATAGGGTCCACAACATCCAAATGAGATATCATACGAAATCACAATACCTGTCAAAAATAAAATCCCTGGTAGACAACATAGCCGCACCAGGATGTCGCATTGACACTAAGGATATCATCCTTTATACACTCAAAGGGCTACTTCCCTCATACAATCCATTCAAAGAGGCAATTTGCACCTCACCTCAAACCATCTCTCAAATCTCTCTACTCCATACTCTGTAGTGAGGAGATAAACCTGCAAATAGAAATACAGCAGGACGTCAGCGTAGCCCCAGATCATCAAGCACTATACACCTCCAGAAGAAGGGGGCGCTCATCTACTTACAGGAACAATTGTGGGTGAGGAGCTCCCTTCAGTCCATCTTCTACATCAACCAGATCACCCCCCAACCACGACACAAAGTAATGATCGACCTACCTGCCAGATTTGTGGGAAACCATGCCACATAACACTAGCATGCTGGCATAGGTACAACTCCAATTATATGTCGCGGATCTCAAATACTTGTGATCTTCTTACACATAATCAACCAAACTCAAGTACGGACTGTGTAATCGATTCGGGAGCATCGACACATCTCACTCCTGACATTATGAATTTACACCATTCTGTTCCATATCATGGACAAGACTCTATCTCTACAACAAGTGGCTCCTCTCTTCCCATTCAACATACAGGTGCCGAACTCAAACCCTTACCAAACTCCACCCGTAAGCTCAAATTTCAAAACCTCCTTCATGTGCCTTCACTTGCTCATAACTTGCTCTCCATTTCAAAACTTACCACTGATAATGACTGCTCCATTCTTTTGATTCAACTGGCTTTGTCCATAAGGATCTTCAGGACAACAAAATACTGCTCCGTGACCATAATTAGGAAGGAATCTACCTCATTCACCTTCGACGTCATCATCTAGTTCATTCTCTTTGCACACGACACCTGACTCTACCTCCCTCTAGCATGCCTGCTTGGGTCATCCTCATCATTGCAGGATGACCACACTATCTAAGCTACTACCAACTATTTGTACTAGTTTTTTACCTTTTGTTTGCAGCATTTGTAAAGTGGCCAAAAGCCACAAGCTTCCATTCCCAAAAGAAGCTACTCATGTATCCACTCTATTTAGCTTAATACAACTGATGTTTGGGGTCCCTCTCATGTTCCTTCACTATTTGGATACATATATTATGTAATCTTTATTAATGTTTGTTTTCACTTCTGCTGGCTATACCTCATGCACTTCAAAACCGAAACTAACATAAAATTTCAGCAATTCTAGCATCTAGTAAAGAATCAATTTACATCCTCCATCTGCTCACTTCATTTGGATGGAGGAGGGGAGTTCACTGGTCATGACTTTAAACACTTTCTCCTGCTCACGGCATACATCATGAGTTTAGCTGCCTCTATACTCCTGAAAAAAATGGAGTGTCTGAGCGAAAACATAGGCAACTCCTTGAAACCACATGAACTCTCCTATATGTAGCAAATCTCCCATCTCAATTCTGGGATGAAACTGTTCAAACAGCCAACTATTTGATAAACAGACTACCAACCTCCTCCCTAAACATTCAAATACCCTTCCAGATTTTAAACGATCATCCACCCAACTACGAACACCTCAAAGTATTTGGATGCTCATGCTTTCCTTGGCTTCAGCCTCAGTCCCCACATAAATTGGCACCTCATTCCACGGCCTGCATATTCCTTGGTGATTCCCCCTCTCACAAAGGGTATCGCTACTACAACCCACAAAACCAAAAACTTCACATCTCCCGCCATGTCATCTTTCACGAATAGCATTTTCCCTCCAACAATCATCCAACTATACCATTCTCAAACACACCCGAATCAAGCCTACCTCTTCTCTTAATTCCCACATCAACATACTCAAATCCACCACATCCCTCTATCCACAACTCATCAGGGCCTGCACCCCATATACACCAACCAACAACTTCTCAGCCGAACCAACCCTCTCCCAATATCTCTCAGTAACCTAACCTACTTCCATCAAACTCACCACCTCACTGCCCAGCTTCCAAGCACCCAATGCAAACATGTTCTGGTCACCTTAGTCCCAATAAGATATTTTCTTACTTGTTGTAGCAGATTCAAATCTCACTCCCTCGTGCTACATCAAGTAACCAAAACCTCTCATTGGTGTGATGCAATGTTGGCTGAGTTCATGGCACTTCAAAAATAGGGTACCTGATATCTCACACCATCTCCCAGTTATGCCCCAGTACTCGGCTACAAGTGAACGTATAAAACCAAACTAAACACAGACGAGACGGTTCATCTCTACAAAGCCAGGCTTATTGCTTAAGGCTACACCCAACAGTATGGTGTTAACTACGAACAAACTTTCAGTCCCGTGGAAAAGATGCCAACCATTCGAGTGCTCCTTATCATCGCCTTCCAACGGAGCTGGCCAATCCTACAATTTGACATCGCTAATGCCTTTCTTCACGGCAAACTTCAAGAAGAAGTTTATATGCAACAACAACAAGGCTTCATTGATCACAAGTATCCCAATCATGTGTGCAAGCTAAACAAGGCCATTTACGGCCTCAAGCAAGAGCCGCGACAATTATTTCACAAGCTTACGATGTTTCTGCTCCACTTCGAATTTTGATTCAGTAAGACCGATCCATCCTTGTTAATCTACAACACTCAGGACATTCAACTCTACCTAGTGGTATATCTAGACGACCTGCTTCTAACGGGAAATCATACTCCCACTATTCAGACACTTCTCTCTCAACTAAAACAAATGTTTGCATTAAAATAGCTAGGCACTGCTAACCTCTTTCTCGTCATACAGATCAAGCATACCACCACAGACCTATTTCTACATCAAGCACACTATGCTAAAAAGATCCTCCACTCCTCTGGGTTTGATTCGTGCAAACCAATCGCTACTCCTATATCTCCAAAGGACTCTTGGATCACTACCAATCAACCTCTGTATGAAAACCCCACCTTCTAATGTTAGCTCGCAGGCTCCCTGCAGTTTCTCACAGTGATGAGGCCTGATATTGCTTTTGCAACCAATGTTATTTGTCAACACATGCATTGTCTGACAGTTCGATACTATCAGCTCCTTAAACGCCTTATCAGATACATCAAAGGCACCCAAGATTAACCTCATCCCAACAATCTTGTGACAAAAAATTTCAAAGCCTATTAACCATTATTCTTCTTCTTTGCATTATTTTCTAGTTACTGATGTAGGTGAACCTAAATACTATGAAGAAGTTTTAGAAATTAAATATTCATCTAAGTAGGGGTTAACAATGAAAGAAGAGATATATTATATTTAAATAATACATGACTTTGACTAAGCTATCCATAAATATTAAAACTTTATAAAATAAATGAAACAAAAAATCAAAGAGGAAAAAAATGGTAACAATAGGTACAAGAGGAGGATGGTTGTGAAGGGCTTCCAAGGGCAGGTATTGACTTTGCTAAAAAAAAATCTCTTGTGATCATCTATAATAATTATTAATGAGTATTATAACTACAGAAGATATGCACCTAGAGTATATGGATGTGAAGAATGTTTTTCTCTATGGCTATCAAAAGGAAGGGCCTATATAGTTCAACATAAAGATTTTGCTATATAATGACCAAAAATAAAGTGTGCAAGATCAACAAAAAAATATTAGGTCGAAAAGGTCCCATATAATTGGTATCAAAAGTTTGATAGATTCAAGAACAAGATTAACTTTTATAAATGCATTGCTAATTATTGTAGCAGTATAAAAAGGTGCTAGAAAAAATTATATCATATTACTTTTATGGGATTTTTACATACATAACACTTCAAACTATAATATTTACTTATCAAACACCTAAAATATAATATTTACATACCTACCACTCAAATACACCCCTTTCATCTAAACTACCTCTCCGTCAAAACTATGTGCCGGCTCTGTCTTTTGGGCGGTGAAATCCCTTCTTCTTGGTTGCTGGAGTGTCTAGACGGCTTTGAAATCAAGACCCACCCGCTTCCATCTTCATTGATGTCATGGTAAGGCTTGTCTTCCTCCTCGGCATCATCTAGCTGCACGGGCTTTTTCCAGATGGGTTCATTGTCAACGACGAGAACTACACCGCCGGAAGATAGGGGCTTCAGCTTCTCCTTATTCTTCTTCTTATTGGCTTTCTTCGGCTCATCTGCGCCTGAATCGTATCTCTTGAGATATTTCTTGAAGGGAAACGACATTAAAGATGTTTTCACCATTTATTAATTTCAATCCATCCTCCGCCTCTCTGCTCTGTAGCCAACTTCTGCAGTATCATGAATCTCATGATTCCTCTGGCGACCATATTTAATCTTCACCATTGCTTTTTAACAAATTGTTGCTGGCATTTTTATAATTTGTTTTCTCTGCTTATGTTTATATAAATAAAACTACAAGCCATTGTAGTATGTAATCATGCCTTGAATACATCAGTCTCTATTTTTAATCTCTTCTTTACTTCTTCGTTATCCTCTACTGATCAGCTATGTTTTGTATCAAGCTTGTCTTATCACAAGCAGCCAAGGCATTTTATGATAAGGAAGAGGACGCAACCATAAATCCGTTTTCTTCTTCATGCGCCAATAGTAGCGCCGGCAACAAAATCCTATTTCTCATCAACTCGTCTTTTCTTCACACGCCGCTATTGCCATCGATTTCCTTCTCTAGCGACCTCCTGTCTCAACTTCCTACTCCAGTGGTGTTGCAGGTTTTAGGTAGACACTCAGCGACGAAGAAGAGATTTCACACACGAGTCGAGGTGGGCTATTCAAGGAGTTTTGACGGAGTTGTAGTTTAGATGAAAAGAGTGTATTTGAGTGATAGGTATGTAAATATTATACTTTATGTGTTAGATAAGTAAATATAATAGTTTTGAAGTGTTATGTATGTAAAAATCCCTACTTTTATATGTTGATGACATAATTATAAGGGAAGCTAATATTGAGAAAATCAATAATCTTAGAAGACAATTAATTATATTAAATTCAGAAAAAGAATACCTGGTGATTGTAAAGTGGATCTTATACTACCTAAAAGGTTTAATTAATCGTTAACTAAAATTTAAAAATGCCAACTTGAAATTAGAAGGATGTATGTTGAAGCAAATTGAAGAGAAGAACTAGTACACCAAGAAGTACAACTGGGCGTATCTACTCCTCAGATGACATTGGTATATTAGTTAGGTGCCATAACTAATATTAGTAAAGCTAGTAAACAGATGAGTTAGCTAAAAGATGTTTTAGAAGAACTAAACTCTTCAAATTATGATAGTCAGTGCCATTTACTCGGCAAAGTGTGTTATCCTTTATTGTCAAATAAAGTGTATTCAAATCAAGTACCACTTCACACACAGCTTGTTTGAGAAAGATATTTTATAATTTATCAAAATCCAAGCAGCAAAAAGGACCACCGATTGCTCGCAAAAATGATGAAATGGTAATACTAGCAGCAATAATATTAATATTTTATTCTCCACATTTAGCCCTCATTTTATTTTTTATAGTAGATGATTCCATTCATTCTCAGTCATTAATATAAAAAAAAATAAATTACCTAAAATTATCTTCGGTATTAAAAAGAAAAAAAAAAAACTTTGATCTATTCTTCTTATAAAGCTTAGTAGAATTATTTATCTATACGTGTTTATTAATATAGTTGAATATCATCACATCATATATGTGTCTGTAATATATTATCACCATTCGAACAACATATGCCCTCTTTTCTAACTCAAAAGGAGAAGCTCTAATCTTCTTTATAATAATGTCATCAATAGCTGAAAGCTCTAACCTTATTTATAATAAATTTATAAAAGGAACCTCATAAGATTTTTTTTCTTCTACATACTTGCTGTATTTGAAGCAAAGCAACAAAAAAAGAAAAAAAATTCACATATATTGTTAAAAATAAATAAAAAATTCACATATATTGTTATATACTTGATCTCCACATTTGTGCCTGCTGAATGTTTTAATTTTTTCAAGACTTTGAACCTATTTTATTTCAAAATCATACAAAGGCACCTCAATTTTATGACCATCAACAAACTCAAAGGGGACAATATCATTTTTTTTTTTTTTTTTTTTTTTTTTTTTTTTTTTTTTTTTTTTTTTTTTTTTTTTTTTTTTTTTTTTTTTTTTATAAGGGAGTTGTATCCTGCTGATTTACTTTGGTGGCTTGATTAGGAGTGTCAAAATTTAACAATCCAAAACCCGTCCCGAACCCAACCTGAAAAATTCCGAGTTCAGGCCACCCATTTGACATACCGGTCGGGTTCAGGTACGGTAATCCGACACAATTATAAATCCAAGTTGTATCCGGGTTGACCCGGAAACCCGAAAAAGACCTGGACTGACCGAGAAAGTCGCTCTCTTATCGCTTGCCAAGTCACCCTAATGGCTCGACAGATGTTGCCTGCCTTACTGCGGCCTCAGTCCCGTCGGGTCCATCTTTGTCACCTATTGCGATGACGGAAGATGATGTGGATTTGGCCGATGCGGTTGTTTCCGGCTTCCTGAATGTAGATGATGAACCAGAGGTAAGAACTAAGGACCTTGCGCAACGCTTGGCAGACCTTTGTGGGCGAGCCGATGAAGCTGTGGTGGATTGAGACACTACAACCCTCATAGTTCGACCGCTCAAGTGCTCGAACTCATCGCTCACCCTGTCACCTATTAACGCACTCGCCTATTTTTTAATCAAAATGGATTCGGGTTGAAAGACTTGATCCATTTGCAAAAATGGGTCAAGTTCGAGTTGACCCATTTAGATCATTGCCAACTCAGGTTGGAGTTGACCCATTTAGCTCAAGTGCCCAAACTCAATCCGTCGACCCGTTTGGACACCCCTAGGCTTGATGCTTTTGGAACTACATGTTATTTATTTACGGTAAATAAATCAACCGTTTCAGAAGTTCAGAATGTTAACTAAATAAATCAACCGTTTCAGAAGTTCAGAATTTTATGCACAAATTAAATAGATAAATATGCCATAAAAGGTAAATTAGATAATAATATCCTAAAATTCTATCAAATATGCATCCCAGTTAATGTGAAAAAAGGATTTAATCAAAATATGAGACTCACAAAACTTACCTATAGTATTTTGTCCCAACTATTAATGTTAGAAAATATGCACAATCACGTCTTTATTAGCATAAATGGATTCATTTTTTAAGGATTTCATATCAAACCGATGCAGATTGAAGTATCCAGTGATCAACATAACTAGCTAGCAGAGCAATAGTCATTTTATAATACAAATAATTAATTTACAGGGACAAAGAATGAATCAAATATGTGATCGATTTACTTAGGATATCCCAATCGTCTTGCTCAACAGCCATAAGAACAGGGTCAACTCCAGCATGCAGACGGTGTGTAGCCATGTCCTGTCCAGTACGAACCCAAATATCGTAATCCCCGCCTTGTTGTTCTCAAAATAAGTAACTACAAAAGGTAAACGCAAGCTATCGGTTACAACACATGAGTTAATATGATGAAATTTACTTTGATTTAAGATGAGGATAATATAAATTTTAATTATTCTTCATAATCTAATGGCTCTTAGTTTCCTCTAATTCTAATAAAATTTGACCAAAATATTTAACTCAAATTTAGCTACTACCAAGCGCTTGTCGCTTTTGGAAGGTGATGGTGTTAGCTTGTGGATGCACAAGCTTGGTGTCCTCGAGCTCGTCCTCAGACTTGGCCTCCTCTTCATAAAACTTATCATCGACATCATAATCATCATCATCATCATCATCATCGCCTTCTTCGAGTTGAGTGTTACATGGCGCCTCAGGGTCGTGAAAGGAGTCAATGGTGGCACAAACATGCCATTTGGCTGCGTGGCTAGTGAGAGCTTGAGCCTTGTGGGTTATCTTTGCCGCACTTCGCAGGCATATGAGCAGCCCTGTCACCAATGTGATAGAGCAAAGCTGCAGCGAAACCAGAAAATTTAGATCAAAGAACTCAATAGCAATTGCTATCTAACCAGAATGCTTTCATGCAAGGAACTCAGGTGTAATTAATTACTTAGAGAAAGGTTTGTAAGGAATTGTTATTACCATTGTTTATTGCGACTTCCTGTTAGTGGTTGAGACTTAATGTCTAAAACTAAAACAACAGAGATATCAATATAAAATATTTTATGTCCCTTCGAGAGAGAAAACTTTTGGAGGTCATAAAGGAGAGTGATGGTTTTTTGTTCAACCTAATTTGCTTGATTTGTTGAAAATGAGCCTTGATAGCATTAGGTTTGATTTTGCAACATTACGATGGTAATTTTACTTGAAGAATCATTCGGATAAAAACCCAAAATATTGGGTCATATATGCGGTGCTCTCTACATTAGGTCTTATATGTGTATTTTGAGTGATGGAGAGCCGCTGGGGTTTGCTTTATGACTAGGTGTCATTTATGCTTCTTTTGAATATTTTTATATCTAACTAAGAATAACTCATATAATCACATTAGAAGTTCACCTAAAATATTGCACCTGGTTCAAGTTATTGATTTGAAGAGATAGGATGCGATGCTATTAAACTTCACTGAAGGAGCAGTTGTGAGCTTAGTTATATTTTTTATGCTTTTTTTTGTGATTAGTTAGTCATATGCATATGACTAATAATGTTCGACCACCAACGCCAAATTAGTGTTCAAGTGCTCAACAATATTTAAACGTATAGTGTTGTCAGTTGTGTGCACTAAGCGTAAAACCTATTTGTAGGTCTTAATCCTGGAGCAATTGCATGGACAATGCAGATCTTTTCTATGAGAGCAGAAACTTTTACAACAATCAAAATGACATCTATAAAGCTAAAATTTCTCTTTAGTAATCGTAAATATCTTTCGAGTGATTGTTGCACGAAAATTCTCTTAAACTTGTCCACTGGACCGTTCTAGCCTGTTCACACGGGACCGGCTCACGCATATATACGAGCCGTTCGCACCGCCCACGCCACCCAAGCCGTTTAGGAAGGATTTTTGAGGGAGTTAGGAGGGGCATTTGAATATAGTGACTGTTTAGAGATTTCCTTTTGGATTGTATGCATTAAATAGTTTGTTTTTCTAGGGTTAGGGCATCTTGAATTTTGCTGAAGTTTGAGATCTCTTAGATTTCTTTTGGGCTCTAGAGGCGTCTAGAGATTTGGGAGAGATTGATCCTCCTCTTGAATAGAGGATCAATATGTATCCTGTTATTTTCTTCCGTTCTATTTTATTCTTGTATTAAAATTAATATTTTTATAGTTTTTTATTGGAGTTTGGAAGAGTTTCTAGTTGTTGTTTTTTTTCGAAATTGATAGTATTTACTTGAAATCTTCAAGTGTTTCCTATAAAATTGGTATCATAGCAAATTTTGGGACATTTTGGGGTTGTTTCTGTAAATTTCAGCAGCTGTTTTTGGGTTGGAGGAAGATGGGTTTGCTGTTTTTTGGAATCGAGATCCAGATTGTTAGTACAACAAAAATCCGGGTATCGATTGCGGTAAAGAAAGTGGATGTGTTGGAGGAACGCCTCGAATGGGAGATTGGACAAATGAAATCTGAAATTTTAGATTTACAAACTCAAGTTTCAGATTTAAAGAAAGAAATTTTAGTCATCCATGATAAGATCGATTCAAAATTTTTCATCCTAGGGGAGATGTTGAAGAAAGTGCTCGAGGGGAAAAAATATAAAAATGCCGTCGGAGGTGAGGGAAGTCACCGAAAGCCAGAAAGTGGAGAAAACTCTAAACCAATAAGTCAAAGAGAAGATCGGGAGGTGGAGACACGAAAGAGAGAATACCTTCCTTAGAGCCTATTCCTAGGGAAGAGTAGGGTAGAGGGTATTGGAAGAGGCGTGCAGAGGTAGGGCAAGAACGACTGGGTGCTGAATTTGAGAGGAAATGGGCAGATATTGAAAGGGAAAGAAGAAATTATGACCGAAGGGGGCTGCATTTGAAAAGAAAAAAAATTATTATGATCAAAGGGGTGCTGAATTTGAAAAGAGAATGTGAGAAGTTGATGAAAGGTTTGGGTATGAGCGTAGAAGGGATGATTGGGACACTTGGGGAGAACCAACACCTTGGGGAATGGAAAATTATGGAGGGAACAGAGGGAACAAAGGCGATCGAAGGGTGAGGAAACTGAAGATGCCAATCTTTGAGGGGGAGGATACGCACAGGTGGATCTACAAGGTTGAAAAATATTTAGCCATCAATGGGTTGACAGACAAGGAGAAACTAACAGCAGCGGGCCTATGTTTGGAATGGAAGGCTTTGGCTTGGTACCAATTGAGAGACATGCGACGACCCATACGGAGTTGGAGAGAGTTCAAGAATTGTTTGGTAGAATCATTCCGAACCTGCAAGGGAGGAGACTTCTACGAGCAATTCTTCGCCTTGACACAGGATGGTTCAAGGATAAAGTACCGGGAGAGGTTCGCGTACCTTGCTAGCCGATTGTATCGCCTTTCTAAGACATTGCTAGAGGGGAACTTCATGAAGGGACTGACACCATAGATTCAGGCAGCGGTTAGAGTAATTGGGTCTCGGGACTTGAGAGAGGCTATGAAGCTAGCTCAATTGGTGGAGGATTAGAGGTAACTTGAGAGAGAGACAGGAGGTAGCCGCTCAGGAAGCTCGTACATAATGACCACCACCTTATTGACATCCAAGGAGCCAACACCGGATACTCTTTGGGGAACTTCAAAGGAATAAACTGTAGGAGGAAGACTTGTGGACAACTTCAAGAAACTCACAGAAATTGAACTATAGGAGAAGAGGGCGAATGGGCTCTATTTAAGATGTGAAGAGAGATATACGCCGGCGCATAGGTGAAATGGCCGAAGTTACTGTAGTCGGGGGACGACGGTGGTCAAAAGGACCGTAGTCGGCGAGCGACGGAGATCATATGAAGGACAAGCATTGGCTGTCGGACAGAGGTATGATGGCGATGCTTGGGCAGAGGTCCAGTAGTGGCGGACTGGCGATGAGGGTTCGCCAGCGGTGGTGCCGTGGTGGAGCTCCAGGATGCTTCATGTGTCAGAGCTCTCTTAACTCTCTAGCCCAGGGTCTAAGCATTCAAAAATCTCAACTCCTCTTAATGTTGGAAGAGGGTGTCTATTTATAGATTTTGAAATGGAATACCCCATAAATATGAAGAAAATCGATGGTAGATTTGGAGTGCTCCATCGGATGACCAATATTTATTCCCTCGATCATGGAGCATTTGTTAAGTAATTAAGTATCTTAATAATGTCGAAAATAAGCGATGATAGGCTTATTGGATTCATCTCCCTGAGCCACTTGATTGGACTATAAGCATGCTATATTTGAATATCATTTTGTCATTTAATTAATACTCTAAAGCTTCTCAATATACTTTAAGCCTTTTATTTAAGCCCATTTGGGCTCGGATTGAACCAATTTTAATGTTGTTGTGTTTGTCTTACTTACATGTTCCATTTGATTGTAAGTTTATTGAAATTGAAATTCGGATGGTCCCGAATTTAATTTTAGAAGATAACTTAAATATGCCTCAAGATTCGTGCTCGGTCAAGACAGTTTTTAGTGATTTATCAATATATAATTTCATTAAATTTAAAATTAGAATTTGAAATATGAATATTTTTTTATTTTAATGAAAGATAAAACTCATGAATATTGAAATCAAAACTGAGTATGAAAATCTTAATATCTACCTATAGATAAATGTTATCATTTATTATGCTAACTTCTAAATTATCTTTAAAGGGATTTACATAACATCTAAGGTGTTATTTATTTAGTTCAAAAGAAATGCAGAGTGAAAAAAAATATAGCATAAAGTCAATGTAGTGTATTAAAAATGCTTTTTGAGTTATTTGCTTGAGTAAAATACAATTGCAGAAGGTTATTATTTTTTAGTTTTGTTTAAAATAAAATTAATTAAGTGTATAACTTGGCGACGGCCAGTTGCGACCAGTGGTTGATAATGGAGTGCGACAGTAGTTAAGGGACACAATACTACAATGGGTGGCAGGTGGTGGTGGTGGAGGGAAGCCACCAACGACAGCGGTATAGAGGGATAAGGTGGCGACTTCTAGCGATGCTACAAAAGTAATTATTTAAGCATTCACATCTAAATAGGGAAAATTTAGAATGCATTAAAAATAAACTAGATATAAAATTTCAAATTTATTGCTATTTTACTCAATATTCGTTTTTCTTGCAATCAAAGACACTAAAATTCAAAGCTCTTGCATTTATTCTATTTTACAATAGTAATACTAACAACCAACCAGTGCATAAAACTATTTTATTTATATATTTAAAACCCAAACCAAATTTATCATGTTGGTAGCTCCCTTCTAATATTCAAAATCTCAAAACTATGGATAACGAAGAAGAGGGGTGGAAGATATATAAAATAGCAGCATGTGATGGACCACTCTTGACGATAAAGTAGAGGTGTGGAATATGGGATGGGATCTCATTGGCAATAGGATTGCGATGTGCAAAGGTCAATAATAAAGATGCGAGGAAATCGCAAAGGGATCTTGCTGGGAAAGCCATTGACAAGACCAACAACATGAGAATGAGAAGTTTTTTTTACGAAAGTTTAGATTCAAAGTGAGCAAGATGATATTTTTTATGTTTTAAAATTTGAAGTGTTATATGAATAAATAATAAAGTTTGAGCAATGTTTTGAAAATCGGATCGGACCATCCGATTCAACCTTGAACCGGCCGGGTGGCCGGTCTGATCCAGCTTAAAAATTAGTTTTGCATCGAACCAGATTGAACCGGCAAAAATCGGTAGTTCAACCGATGAACTGCTGAACCGGTCTGGGTTGGAAAAAACTGACCGGTTCTATAAAAAAAATAATTTTTATTTTAATTAAATTTAAAACAATATATTTTAGTTTATTAATTTTTTTTACTTTTTAAAATATTTTTATTAAATATGATAATTAATTACAGCTTAATATATGCATGATCTTACATATCTCACATAATGTGTTTAGTAAAAAAGTGTCTAATTCATACTATATAAAGGATTATAAACAAGTATATCAAACTCCTATGATGTGGGACTAAAAAAATTGCATGAATACTATATGAATTAGAATGTGAATTTGAGCTAGTTAGGCTATGAATTTGAGCTGGTTTGACTGCAAATTTTTTTAATGTAGATTATAAGTTTGTTATAACATATATATAAGAATTAATAATATAAAATTTTAATATTATAAATTTATATATCATATTAAATATTATTTTTATAAATATATATAATTATAAATATATAAATATATTATTCTTAGATGATATTTATATTTATAAATTTTTCTTATATATTTTTAAAAAATTTATAAATATTATTAAATGCTCGTATATTTATATTATATTAATAATTATATTATATCATATATATAAATCATATCTACATACATAACATAAAGTTTGTTTTTAAACTTCCAACTCATTCTTAGTTTGGATATTTGATATGTATGATATAATGGATTTGTGTTTAAGAATAGATTCTCATATCATTATTTTAATTTCATTAATTTTTAATAATATTAATACTTATTACATCATCTAGTTCGACCCCAGTTCGATCGGTCGAACCGTTAACCTCTCCTTCTTCTGGTTCATTGTCTGGTCTGATTTTCACAATCTTGAATTTGAGAGTTAAATATATAGATAGTAAGGCATTATGTCTATAAAACCCCTTGTCTTTATTGTATTGCATATTATTTATTACAATAATATTATTTTTCTAGTTTTGAAAATAATAATTACTTCATAAAAATAATAAAAAAAAATTAACATAAGAAAATAAAAATAAATCATAAATAAATAATTAAAAAACATAAAAGTTATACCAATCTGCTCATGATGATCAAGATATCAGACCATTAAGCGTAAAGCAAGAGCAATTAAAAAAAACGGAAACAGAACTCACGGCAAGCTCGCCGGTGTTGAAGAGGCGGACATCAGCGTTGTGCCTGGTGGCGAGAAACAACACCGTAAGTTGGCTGGCAGTGACGAGAACCAAGCAAATAATGACAAAGGACCGGAAGCGATGGCTAGTCACCCTCAGCTGCTTCTTTATCCTGAGATGCTGCCGGAGCACCGCCTCCACTTCCGACTCCTCCCTGAACACCGCCGCGAAATCCTGCAGCCTCAGGATCTGCAACTGGCAGATCAACCTACAAACACCACAGTTTTATAATTAGCCCCATCCCCAAATTTGAAAAATCAAATCAAACAAATAAGATACGGACCTGAAGAGAACGCAGACGAGAAGAAAGATGGCTGTGCGGTAGATCCAGGAGGCGAGCTCGAGGGCAAAGGCGACAGCATCGCTTGCGGCCGGGTTGCCGAGAAAGGTGATGCGTCGGGCTCCTGAAATGTACCACCAGATCTTATAGGCGAACTCAGCGACGAGGCAAGGGGTGACGAGGACGGAGAGGATGCGGAAGGAACGGCCGAGCTGGGCAGTGTAGCCGGCGTGGACACGGGGGCTCTCGCGACGAAGCTCGTCTAGGAAGAGAAGCCGGCGGAGGCCGTATCGGTGGTAAGCGGAAGATAGGCATAGGAAAGCCAACGCGGCGGCGGAGCTGAGGGAAAGTTGGAGCGCAGCGTCGTAGGGGCGGCGGTGGGCGGAGAAGGCGAGGACGAAGTGGGAGATGGATGGAACAGCGATGGTGAGGGCGAAGAAGATGGTCCAGGAAAGGGCGGCGCTGCTGGCGGTAGAATGGTCGACGCCCATCCATCGGAGACAGGAGCGGAAGGCCTTCAATTCGTCAGCGGCATTCGACTTCATCCGGCTGAGGCTCGCCGCCGGTGGCTGCGGCTTAGGGTTTAGCAGACGATCCACGATCGACATTTCTTCCGCCGCTAGCTTTGAAGTGGAATTGAGATTGCAACAGGTGGCAGAGTAGATTGGCGAACGTTTGAATTCGTTTATATAGCTAGTGGAAAGCAAGATTCTTAAAGCCTATTTCGAGCGGAGTGCATTTTTTTTTTTCTTTTTCTTTTTTTTTTCGGAGTACTTCTACCATCTAGATAAATATGAGATTTTTTTTTCTCCGCGTGTAAATTATTTTATTGGAGCCCATCATTTAGAACTTGATAAGCATTATATAAATTAAGTATGATCTGAATATAAATTAAATTTAAATATCTTTAAATAAGTCAAATTTTAATCTAAATAAAAATAATCAAATAGAATTTAAATCGAATTCAAACAAGTTGATAATAAGCATATGCTCCACCCGATTGGATTCGTCTGCAACCATTAAATATTTCGTCAAATGTTATTTAATTTTTAGTTAATTTTTTTCTTATATCTAATTATCATGACTAAAATATTATTTTTTTTATTTGTTTTTTCACCATATAATGAAAAAAAGTAAAATATGCCGCATTAATAAAAAAAAGAAGATATTTCCCTTCTTAAATAGGGTAAAGATGTTTAATATAAATGTGTTATAAATTTGTAAATAATTTAATGACTTGCATATAAAATTTGATTAATTATAAATTTAATTTTAAATTTTTTTATTAACTACTATAAAAAGATCCACTAAAATAGTATGTCCTTATAGTGGTTCGAAAATAGCTACAAAAATAGACATATAATAAAGATTTTAACTATTGCAGTATAGAAGCAATTAAATTAATGCAAAAAAAAGTATATTTTTCCGCTAAGAGATCATAGCTGGCAGAAGTTTTTTTTTTCGCTTGCTTTTTGGGAGTTCAATAATTTTCCCTTTTTTTTTTTAATTTCTTGAATGCTTTACTAAGCAAAATAAAAGAATTTCTTTAATGCTTTCTTTAGGGCATGTATAGAATCAAGCATATGTATGAATATAAACGAGTCGAGTCAAGTCGAGTTTTGGTACTATGAAAAAAATTAAAATTATGTATGACTAATTCTTAGACATAGGCTTCTTTTAGGGCATTTTTGTCCTAATTCTAAAAACAATTTTTGTACTAAAAAGCTGCTTTAAGAAGCAGTAAAAAAGTAGTTATAAACAAAGCCTTAGTTTTGGTCAATTTTCTTAATGCTTTCAAATGCAGCTTCTGTAATAAACCGTATTTTAACTATGTCATTTTTTTTATTGAATATAAATTCAAATCATAAATAGTCTTCGCAATAGTACTGATATTTTAGTGTTTTAATTATACTAATTTTTTCGTAATTTTTGGACGCTGGTGAATATCCTTAAGAAATTGATACTAGTTGGTATAAGTGAAGATTTTGAATCCATCATGTGTCCATTTTGTAAACCTATTTCATCAATATTTTTTAAATAAAATAATTTATTTCATGGATATTTTCCTATAATTTTTAAAGCTCAAAATATTTTATATAACTTTTATATTAAAAATTGATTAAATTAAATAGTATATTAAATGATTATATTATCTTATATGAAAATATCTTGAAGCAATAATATTTGTTCATTAAAAGTCATTTAATCCCTAAGCATTCAGCTAAAAGTGGAATAAAAAGGAAATTTAAGAGAGAAAGAGGAGAGAAAAAGGAAAGTTAGGAGTTGGAGGTAGTGGAGCGATTTTTATCAGTCGGCCCAGTTAGGAGATTTACTCGTCTCGTTGTAAGAATTATTACCCTATTTCTAATTTCAAGAATTTTATATTTTTAATATTTTTTTGATCAAATTTGTGTTTCTATCACCAAAAAATGAAAATAATTTTTTATTAATAAAATTTTTGCGGCATAACTTTTTATATGTTATAAAAATTGATATTATGAATGTTTTAAATATTAATTTGTTTTTTTGTAGGGTGATTTTGAAACTGCAGTTATCTTTAAATACTCAAAAATTTATTTTTATATAAATATAGTACTTTAGTTCAATAAAAACTTCATAATGTTATTTTATACGAAATCTAGTAATTTGGTGAATTTCTAAATAATTGATTTTTTTCTCAGTATGATTTTTGTTGTTTGTCGTTATGACATGTTGAAACTCGTTAATTATGAATTAGGTTGTTAGACCTAAGCTTATGTCCTAGTGGCTAACCAAGAGGGGGGTAAATTGATATTTTAAAAAATTTCCTCTTATTTTAAATTGATTAAAACTTTAATGAAATTTTTTAAAATGATTTTTCAATCACAGATCAACAGAAAAAGTAAAGTAAAAAAGCAGCATAAAATAAAATATATAAGATTTATAGTGGTTCAGTCAAACACGACCTACATCTACTCCCTGAAGTCTCTCACTTCAGGTATTGCACTATTACCACTAGTGTCTCTCATTTGCCCCCACAGCAAGACGGAGAAGCCTTCACAAAAACTCTCTTCTACCACTACCCAATACAGCAGAGAACCGTCGTCCTTTTACATCATCCAAGTGTAGGCAGAGTACCTCCCGCTGTTCACACTCTTCAAGTGTAGGCAGAAAACCTTTCCTCTATTCACACTCTCCAAGTGTAGGCAGAGAATCACCCGCTGTTCACACTCTCCAAGTGTCAATAGAGAACCGTATCTTCTTGAAAGATCTTCTCACAAGAAATCTAGAAGGACAAAAGAAAAGAGTGAAGTAATCACAATTCACAAATCGAGATTCTTACCTTTGAGTACCAAGTGAACCCTTCATGCTCCAGTAGTAAGAACTCTCCTTCAAACACTCTCTTTCACTCTCTCCTTCAATATCCCTTCAGTTTGCACGAAGACCAATGGATAAAAAAATTGCATGACAGTTTAAAATGAACCTTTTATATGAAAGACATGAAAAACCGTCTAAAAACTGCAATTATTCAAATCTGTGCGTTATTGATCGTCCCGTATGATCCTAGTTCATACGGACGAACAGTGTAACTACTGTTGTGTACGAACTAAATGTGAACTGGTACGATTTCCCTTCGTACCCGATCATCATCCCGTACGAACCATGTTTGTCCAGTACGAATGGTTATTTATATAATTCATTTTTACAAAAAATAGAACGACTCTTAAGTTTCTAGAACAGAGAAGATCGTCCTAGGATGAACCATATTAATTATTTGGACGAATAGTTCATTTTAACTATTCTAGAGCCCATCGTCCTGGGACGAACCATAATTTTTGTCTAGACGATAGCATCTAGAGAGCATCGTCCTTGGACGTACGCGTACAGAGAGCATCATCCTGGGATGAAGGAAATTATCGTCTGGACGAAGGCATCGAGAGAGCATCGTCTTGGGACGTACGTAAATATCGTGCAAACGAACGCATCCAGAGAGCATCATCCTGGGACGAAGGTAATTATCGTCTTGACGAATTGTACTTAGAAAAAATTTCCCCTCTCCCCGTTTGTTTCATTTGCCCTTTTTAGGAGTAAAACTGACCAGATCATCTCGTATGAACATGGTTCGTACTGTACGATCACTTTCAAAAATTGTGAATTTTAAAGCTCTCCCCAGTGTGTGTGTGTGTGTGTGTGTGTGTGTGTGTGTGTGTGTGTGTGTGTGTGTGTGTGTGTGTGTGTGTGTGTGTGTGTGTGTGTGTGTGTGTGTGTGTGTGTGTGTGTGTGTGTGTGTGTGTGTGTGTGTGTGCGCGCGCGTGCTAAGTTATTTAATTACAATCACACTCTCTCAGACTCAATAAAAAGAAAAAACACATACTTTATTTTACAAAATATTCTAAGCTAGACTTGATTTGAAGTCTTCAACAATCTGAAGTATGATTTTTCTGAAAGGTTAGTGTATTCAAGAGCAAAAATAATTCTTTCAAAAATATGTTAGGAGAATATAATAACCAAAATATTAATATTTGGTATCATCAAAACATACAAGTTGTAAGAATATAAAACATGCAAAGCTAAGTAGCAACTCTCTTCAACACGACATGCCTAAATTAAGATCAATTAAACTTTATTTATTGTAATGTATTGGAAATAAATGTAAATATGTGATTGGGATTATTTTTATAGTACTATAATGATAATAATATGTGTGTAAAAGACAAATAAAGACTAGTTTGACCTGTTGGTTGAAGAGTGCATGTAAAGGATGTTGGGTTGGCAGACTTCCTTTAAATATAATGATTTGGTTTTATCATCTACTGATTCACGTGATATTGATTGGAAGTCATAAGAAGATGATTACTATGCCGACGGGCAAAGAGTGATGATTCTATTTATTAAGCCAACTATTTACTAACACTAACACAATACTGAAAAACACTGTGTTAGTCAAAATTCTTACTTATTTAGTGTGACTACTGAAATGAATGTTATTGATGTATTGCGTATATTATTGTATGGATTTATTATTAATATTGTTATTGATTTATTAATACAAAAAGCATTATATATTCATTGAGCACATGATATATATATATATATATTGAGAATGTGATTGAGATATTGATTTAATACTATATAAAATAATTTGATAGCAGATGCAAATTCCTTTTTAATTTTACTACATTGACTTGATTTTGACAGGATCTACTAATATTTTGATTTGATGCTTTATCTGATTTCTATACTAATTAATATTATAGATATGATGATTGCTTTATAGATTTGACACTCATATTAATTTTGTCACGACCCAACCCGACCGGGACAGATCCCATTCGCATCGGGTCGTAACGGAGCCAACAAATCTAGGATCTGGCTTTGGAATTTGCTTAAGAACTTTCTTCCAAATATAATACAGACAGAAAAACACAGAGCTACTATAAACATCCAAACACAGCGCAGATCATCTATCTTTTTTTTCATCAAAATAATCATATACAGATACAGTGCATGGCTTCAGACAGAAAGAACATAACAGAATAGAAAAGCCATGACTGTACAAAAATTCAAAAGTATCAAGTACCTAATCACAAATTAGACTTAGAACGTCTAGTCCAAGACCTCATTCCCTTTCCCAGAACCTGAAAACCACGCAGAAAATAAGGATGAGCTAACAGCTCAGCAAGACATCAATCACCAATCCAAATCATCAAAAACTCACATCAGAAATCATATCAGAAAAGTATCCGTACAGAATTCGAACAATCATACAGAAATCTTATAAGCAGACAGAACAGATAATAGCTCAATCAGAAATTAGCTTACGGATACAGAAAACTGAAGTCATGTTGAATCAAAATTCAGAACGGATATCATAAAGCTTTCAGAGTAGACAGAATCGTACAGAATAATCAGAATCGTATAGAAATAAGAAATCAAATAATTCACAGAGAAGATTCAGATATCAGATTTCAGATGTCCCTGACACAAGCAGAATCTCGATGGATTCTGGCCCCTTATGTCTCCTTTCCCTGACACAGATAGAATCTCAACGGATTCTGGCCCCTTATGTCTTCCGTTGTGCTTATAGCACCAGAACAGAACAGATATCAGAGGTTCCAGAACATTTTAAGATTTCAGAGCTCATTTCAGATTTCAGAATTCCCTGACCCAGACAATATAATCACGTAGGATTCCGGCCCCTTATAACTCCCTTCTGATAGCACAAACACATCAAATATTCAAATCATCTTATTTCAAAAAATTCAGAAATCGTACAAAAATTCAGCGGCATAACGACAGTATACAGAATTTACACAAAATTCACAGATCCAAAAATTTACCAAATTACCACAGAACATTTACAACTAACAAAATATTTTTCAACATTCTGATAATTTGCAGTTCAATTAAAACACCACAGAATCCAAAATATCCGGTAAAAATATTTCAGAAAATACTTAAAACGTGCATAATTAACATCTCAAAGACATACCAAAAGTTACTAGGTAAAACCTTTAGCAGTGCAAAATAAAATTAATTATTCGCTAACGAAAACAAATTTCAGAACAAAAAATGCGTCAAAAATCTCGTTTCTGAAAATTGAAAAAGGTAGAATGTGCCTTACCTCGAGTCGGTCAACTTCTCTAACTATCACAACGGACGAAAACAGACCGGAGTCGCCCAAAAATCCTCTTTTCCTTCATTTTTCTCTCTGTTGACCTCATTTTTGGTATGAGGTCACTAAGGCCTTTCCAAACTCCAGATTAATTCTAGATCCTATGATCCAATCTAGACCTTAGGATCCTTTCCTAGAGCCAGACCCTAGGTTCTACTCTAGAGCCTAGGGTTCCCTTAGATCCTAGATCATAAAACCCTCTAGATCTTGGGACCAATCTAGACTCAAATCAATTCTCACCCTTGATCAACTTCAACCTCAAGTCAATTCCTACCTTTGATCAACTCTAACTTCAATTTAATTCCTACCTTTGATCAATCTAAATCTCAAACTTCATTCAACTCAAATCCCAATTAATTCAAATTTCAAACATATCCAAACTTTGATTCAATCCACTTGGGAATCCAAAATTTAACTTAGACTTTGATCCTACCTTCGACCTAGCTTTGATTCTATCCATTCATTAACAATCACCACATGATTGTAAATGATTTGGATATTCCAATCACTCAAACTTGAAATCCATTCCAAATCCAGAAATCTAGGCTCAAATCAAAAGTCTTGAGGCCTTGTCCTAAACACCTTTTTAAAGATTTTTCAAACATTTCAAAACCCAGTCAAATGGCCTCTGATCCAGGGTCTATCACTTACAAAGTGATAAGACATGTCTTTAGAGGCTACCCTCCAATTTTGAGCCCATTCTGAGGTCTCTAACCCTAGAATTTGAGTTAAAATTCAAAGGCTGTAAAACCTTCAAATATTTACAGCCCATGCCACTGAACCTAACCCCTTGAAGATTTTGATCTTGGAGCCCTTATCAAAGCCTCCAATCACTTCCAGACTCTTGATCTTAACCCACTGAGCAGTAAACTGTATTTTTCAGATCCATTTTTGACCCTAGTTGACCAATAGGTCACAATTGACCAAAATACCCTTATGGGATTTTAAATGGCCATTTCAAATCAAATCAATTCCAAACTCTTTGAAACCACTTTCAATGAATTTCAAATGTTAAACTCAACTTGTTGAACTCAAACCTAGACCTTGGGTCAACCTGGTTGACCAAGTCAACCAAGTTTGACCAATGGACCCATACACCCCCCTCTTTCAAAAATTTGAATCAAGTCTTTTGAATGCATGGGATGACCCCTTAGGTACCCAAGAGACCACTCTTGGTGACCCAAGCCTTGGGGTCACTTGGGTTAGCCATATGGCTTGACCCAAGTGACCAAAGAGAGGCCTCCCTTGAGCCATCTTTTGATCTTAATCAAATTGAATCCAAATAAGGGTGCTATTGAGTTCCCATTCACCCAATACACCTTCCTTGATCAGCCCAACCTTTGGGCTCACTTTGGTCAAGAGTTAGGCTAACCCAAAGTGCCCAAAATCACTTGGGACTGAGCCAACTCTCAACCTAAGCTCAATTAAACTTGACCAACACCTCCCGTAGGTGGCCCTAGGTCCAATACAACCCCTCCAACCAGCCCATACCTTGGGTTAGCTTGGGTCAAGAGTTAGGCTAATCCAAAGTAGCCAAAAACACTTGGACCCGAGCCATCTTCCAGCTCATATCAAATTGGACCCAATTGCCACTTGCATTGGGTGCATCAGACCCAGACCCACTTCCCACCTCAAGCCCAGGGTCTGGCCTGACCTGGGTTGAGGCCAAATCGACCCGAACCGAGCAGGTTTGGATCAACCCGAGCCACCTTTTAACCCAGATCAAATTGGACCCAATTGCCACCTGCATTGGGTGCACCGGACCCAGACCTACCTCCCATACCAAACCCAGGGTCTTGACCTAACTTGGATCGAGCTCAATTCGACTCGAACCGAGTAGGTTTGGGTCCAACCCAACCACCAGTTTCGTTCTAGGCCTCCCAGGCCAAATTGACTTCACCCTTGGCTTCAGCATGTCCCCATCGGTCTTCCCCGGTCAACCCGACCCAGACCATGGCCGGCGGTGGTCGGAGCCAATAGAATTTGAGTTCCGGTGGTCCCCCCCAGACAATTCCAAGCTCAAGACTGGTGCCCACCGGTTTGATCTCCACGATCCCCCCTGGACGTCGCCATCGTCCACCTGGCAGCGATCCAAGCCTTCCCCAGTTCAATCCCGGCCGTCTAAGCTCCCGAAGGGTGGCCGAATACCCCCGAGTTCGCCAGACCTCACGAGGCATTGACATTTGCTCTCGCTCGATCCCCAGAGCTCCTTCAAACTCCCAGAAGCTTCCTTCGATCCCAGAGATCGATCCCTTCTTCCGTTTCGAGCAAGCGCCGTGAAAGCTCTTGGTGTCCCGCTCGAAGTCGCACCTCCGGCCGTCCTCCGATCCTGACGCCTGAAGGAGAACTGTTCGCCACCGTCCCCTGAAGCTTCCTGATAGAGAAGCTCATTCGTTGAGACCTTCTCTGTGGTAATCTCTCCATCCCGAGCTCCCTAGCTAGGTAGTTTGGTCAAGTGTGAAGGGAACCTTCACCCCAACAGATCTCCACCGTTGGATTGAAGGTTCCCACCATCCTGATCCTCCCTGCGAAATTTCATCGGAGTTTCGCCGATGGGATCGCCCGGATCAAGCCGGAGAAGCCCTGCGGTCTCGGATACGAGCGGGAGGTTGAAGATGAAATCCCAGCCGTTGATCTTGATCAACAGCTCGGATTAAATCCCGCGGTATCGGAGTGTTGTTAATCTCAGTCATTCGATCCGCCATCCAACGGCTGTCGTTAACCCGACCGTTAATCGTTAGCGCCAATCATTGCTGGGCGAATCGACGCGCGACGCGTGGTAATGGCTGCTGACTGTGTAATTGCCGGATTAATAAATCCAAAAATTTAAGGGATCTTCAAAAATTTATAACTCCCTGCACACTTATCCAAATTAGGTGTTCTTAGGCTCATTGGAAAGGTCTCAGAGAGCACTACAAAAGCCCTATGGTTCCAGACCCTGGTTAGGTCAATCTTATATTTAATTTCAATTTGTAGCATTTTATGAATTTCTTTAATTACTTTTTAAATACATGTCTACCAGGTCTGGAATTTTGGGAGATTGAAATTGGACATGTTTCTGACATGTCCAAATTTTACCTCCCCATTTTAAGTTGTTCAAGGGCATTTTCCCTAATTTTTAAGCTTAAGGGTCAAGGTTTGACCCTTAAATTCAAGAAGGGATATTGACCTATCCAATGGGATTTAGGATGTGATTTTTGGTGTGATGATGATGTGTAGGATCAGGAGTGTAGAGCCATTAATTTTGCCCCAAACCAAGCCTAGGATAGACCCCCATAGTGATTTGAAGTTGACTTAGAGCTCACCTTGGGTGGTTTGGTTAACCACCTTAGAGTACTTCAATTGAGCGCAAATTTGGTGGGTTTAGTCCTTAGGGTTCGGTGATCCTTTGGACCAAATTTCATCAAATTTGGAGATCATTTGGTTCCCCAAGTAGGAGCCTCAAAAATCCTTCTAAGAAATGACCTTAATCCTGATTAATTAACAATGGGCTATTCTTAACCTGTGAAATTCATTAAAATGTCCTTAATTATCCTTGATTGATCCCTCAACCAACAAGAATTGAAACCCTCCCTGATTGATCTCTAGCTTTGTCTTAGCTTGATCCTTAGGTAATTAGAGTCTAACCAATTTGTAATTAATCTTGAAAATCTTAAAGATTTCCAAGAGGTTCTAAACACTTGTTGATCCATCCTTAGGTCATTTATGACCTTTGGAATTGATCTCAAGAAATTTAGGGCTCATTTGGGTTCAAATCCTTAAGTAGACCCTTTAGCCGTGGTAATTTGATAATCCCTGTGAGTGTGCAAAATTTCTAAAATTCACTCTTAACTATAGGAAAATTTTGATTAATCAACTTAGTGGATAGTGGCTTCAATTAGAATTCATCACCTCCTAGAGACATTAGACCTCTATAATTTAGCTAAAACTAAGGACCCAGCATCTTAGGTGACCTTAGGTCGGAACGGGCCAGAACTTCTAAAAATCATAACTTTTGATAGAAAACTCCAAATTGAGTGTGTCACCTGCCTAATAACTCATAATTAGGTCTAGTATTTATTAAAAATCTGAAACCCTTAAGATTAATCCTAATTTTGAAAGCCGAATTTTGACCCCTTAGTTAGTGTATCCGGATAACTCTTTAAAACCTATTAACTCCTCTAACCCTTAAAATTCTTTTAATAGGTTATTAAAATTCTCAACCAACCCATTAAAATCAGTAATTAATTCCTCTAATATTGATTCACTCCTTTAATTCCAACCAATTTAAAATAACTTAATTAACCCCGATTGCTACTAGGTAACCCAAGCCTACGAGGCTATTAGTTTAGCCCCAATAGAGGTGAAATAAATTTCACGGCCTCGGTGTGAAACAAAGGTAGTAATCAATTAACTCTTAAAATATATCTAATTAAAATTCCTAATTTATTAATATTTAAAGTTTAACTCAAACCTCCCTTCTAAGCCTTAACAAATCTAAAACTTTAGTCAACTTTAACAAACTACCTACTTTAGGACCTACCCCAACTGCACAACCTTTTTACACACACTTTAGATGTTGTGCTAGGACAACCAACTCTAGATCTAGGTTAGGCCGGTGTTTACTTTACTGCTGTGTGCCGGATTTTACGTGATTTTCACTGCATGTTGTGGATGAAATTGCTTTGTTGTGTCTGCTTACTTTTCTGCACTCTGTGGATGGACTGATGTGTTTGGCAGCTAGATTACCCTTAGGTTAGGTATGATCTGAATGTTCACATAATTTTTTGCAGGTTGAAATTACTAACTAACAAGAGGGGGGGGGTGAATTGTGAAAATCTTTTTCTTAATAAAAATAACCCTAAACAAGAGTTCTAATTTTTTTGTTATTTTTGAAATTCTACAACAAAATTTTAAGCAATTTTTCTTCCACAAATTTCACCATGCAATAGTTATGAAAATTAAATGCAAGTAAAAAGTAAATGACGATAAGGAAAAAATACACCAAGAATTTTTATAGTGGTTCGGTCAAAATATGACCTACGTCCACTCCCCGGAGTCCTCCGCTCTTGGATTTTCACTATCAAAATAGTTCTCCTTTTGCCCTCCTCGGCAAGGCGGAGAAGCCTTTACAAACCTCCCTTTCACCAACCCGGCGTGGCGGAGTGCCAAACTCTATTTTCGTCCTCCTAGCGACGGCAGAGAACCTTCTCGTTTTTCTCCCTTCTGGAGAAGGCAGAGAACCTCGAGGTAACGGATGTAGACGAGCCTTTTCCTTGGAGATCCTCCCTCAAATCCTTCTAGGGCCACAGGAGGAGCAAGATGTAGCAAGCTTGGAGCAACCGTGTAATCTCCCTCACACCTCTTCTCCCTCACAACGCTCACCTCCTCCTTCCTCTCTCAACTCTCAAGAATTTCTCTAGAGCTCTCTCCCTTGGAATCCCCCTCTAACCACGTTCACCCCCTCTGTGATTCTTACTGAAAAAGGACTTTATTGACATCTAAAATGGGCTCCAAAAACCTCTGATTTTAAAAGTAGCCGTTACTGTTCGTACAGTACGATGAAACATCGTACAGTACGATATGTATAAACTAACGTCGTCCTGGTACGAAGATGGTTTGGACGATCAGATTTCATCTCTGTTCATCGTATGGTATGATTACTATCGTACAGTACGATGTGACAAAAATAAAGAGATCGTCCAGGATGATTTTCGGGATGATCATACTTCGTCTCTATTCACCGTATGGTACGATCAGGTTCGTACAGTATAATGTTCAAAAATTAATTAGGCCTGGATTACATGCACTAATTATGGGTTAATTTAAGTAAGTATTAAAAATAGATCGTACAATACGAACACGTTCGTACAGTATGAACGACGCAAAATCACTAACTCAAATTAAACTATGGCTAGGGTTTTGGATCTGAACATATCGTATAGTACGAATATATTCGTACAGTATGATCTATTCACAGAATCGTCTACATAGCTCGGATCATACGGTACGAATTAAAATCGTACACTACGATCTCTAGAGAAGAATTTCTATGACATTTTGCATTTAAAAACAAACTCTCCCCCTGTGTATGTGCATGGTTGCTCTTACTCTTATGCATTTTGTGGCCAGACTCAATAAAATAAAATAAAATAAATAGAAAAATACAATGTTTGACTCATACTCCTAATCTACCATTTCTTGAGTCTTCCTTTCATCCTGAGTCACTTGTGATCTTCTTGAAATATTAGTACTCAAGGACAATAGCAAATAAAATAGTATTCAATGCAAGTTGTTCCAAAACACTCATTATTTGGCATCATCAAAATCTCAAACTCGGGGTCATGGGTTGCAACAATCTCCCCCTTTTTGATGATGTCAAATAATTTGTTGCAAGTGAGTACGAAAAGCATTTCTTTTGTTTTTTTTTGTATTCATATTTTTTTTTTTTTTTTTTTTAAGTAAACACAAGAAAAAAAAATAGGATACCAAAAGCAAGTGCAAAACAAAAGGAATGCATTTAGATAACAGGCACAACAACATGTACAACAAACTTCTCCCCCTTTTGACAGCACAAAAAGGAGGAGCAACTAAAAGTAAAAAGCAAAAGAAGAAAAAACTACAATGCAAACACAAACAATCTAAGCAGATGGGTCCTGATCTGGTGGTGGTGGAGGTGGATTTGGTTGAAAATATTGAAATAGAGCATCAAAGCGGTGATTAATTGCAATGAAACGTTCTCCAAACCACTGCATATCAGTCTCGTGTTGCTGATGTTGTTCTTGAATATGCATGTCGAGACGAGTCTGCAGCTGGTCGAAGCGGGCGACTAAATCATCATTAGGGTGTGCTGGTGCTGGTGCAGGTGCTCGGGGTGCGGCATGGCATCGTGGTCGAGCTGGAGCTGCGGCTGGGGCATCTTCTCCTTTTTTCTTCATCAAAGACTGGATCTTCTGGCTCATGTCCCCGATGAAAGAGAATACTGATGGAAGCATCCTGTATAAAAAATATGAAGAATATCGGGTTCACCAGGGTAGGATAATTGATATTTATTGTGGAGGATATATCCTATTAGGTGACCAAGAGCTAGATTCTGTTTCCGTCGGGTGGTAGGTAGACGAACAAAAGTCATGTGGCGAATGTAGTTGCTAATTAAATCGATCTCATCAAACTTAATGTTGGACATAATAAGATAGGTAGCGATGGACAAGACAGGGGTCAGATTGATACGGTCACCACCTTTGGGTATGATTGAGGTTCGAAGAACATGTTGAATTATACGGGCATTTTGAGTTAAGGATTGAACAAGAGGTTGGTGTTGATGAAAAGCAGTATTCCTAAGGACTCTATTTACATCGCTCCAATCAAATTCATCGGTAAGAAATGAGCGAACCATAGGTCCTTTAGTGGACAGCCTAATATATTGGCGATATCGGCTCTAGTGATCTCAATGGTGCGGCCACAAACAAAAGAGTAAAAAGTGGTGTTATCGACGGTGTAGGTGAGGTTGGCGAGAAATTCAAAAAGAAGTTCAGAATTATATGGAAACGCCAGGGTGAGTAGGAATTCGAAGGTGGTGGAAGCAAAGAGGCCCATTACCTCGAAATTGAGAGCAGCCTGATTAAGCATTTTTGAAGGGGAAATTTTGCAGGCTTTATATCGGTGGTAGGCTTCCTCATTTTCAGTATTCAGGAAACGATCAGGTTGGCGACTCGATGAGGACGAGCTTCCAGCAGTCATCCGACCTCGCTTAGACATTGCAATAGGGCACAAAAATGAGTGAAGGAGTGAGTGATGAGAGGTTTGAGTGAAAAGAACGGCCTAGGCAAGGGTACTTATAGGAAATTTCGAAAATCGTACAGTACGATCTGTAATCGTACAATACGATAGACAATCAATATTCTGACCGCTCGTTTCGGGAAAAGGCAGTCAAATCGTACAGTACGATAGGTATCGCATAGTACGATCATGCGAATTTCGATCGTCCCGAGGCCTGAGTATGACTTTTGACCAAAAGTTTCATACTGTACGAACAGGTGTATCGTACAGTACTATACATAATAAATATCGTACAGAAAAGCTTTAGCTCATATTTATTCTGTGTGCTGATGTGGATCGTACTGTACGAAAGGAATGTATCGTACAGTACGATATTCAATAATGTCATACCAACAGGATTTAATTCATACCAATCCGTTGCTGACGTAGATCGTATCGTACGAAGAAGAGATATCGTACAATACACTAGGCAATTTTACGGGATGAATATCGTACAGTACGATGTAGGTCGTACAGTACGATGAACAGTCCATGCAGAGTTTTAGTATGGTGAGTGTGTGATGATCAGGAGCAGCCAAAAAAAAAATTTGTGTTTTTTTTTTTTTTTTTTTTTATGCTATTATATCTATGACACCTAATCTGGTCCTCAGGGTGCTAAAGGTGTCGAAAGCTAAAGGTTTTGTGAATATGTCTGCCAATTGATCTCCTCTAGCGATGTGATGTAATTCTATATCTCCCTTAGCGACGTGATCTCTAATGAAATGATGTCTAATGTCTATGTGTCTCGTTCGAGAGTGTTGAATTGGATTCTTAGAGATACAAATTGCACTTGTGTTGTCACACATGATCGAGATGGTTCCAACAGGTAGTCCAAGATCAAGAATTTGTTTTTTAACCATAGTACTTGTGCAACACAACTTTCTATTGCAATATATTCTGACTCGGCTGTGGAAAGTGCTACTGAGTTTTGCTTCCTACTGAACCAAGAAACTAATGATTGCCCGATGGTGCTTTTTCTATCTATCCTACATCCTGCAAAGTCAGAATCTGAGTACCCTAGAATTTCAAAGGAAGTGTTGTGTCTGGGATACCAAATTCCTAAGTTTGGGGTGCCTAGTAGATATCTAAGAATTCTTTTGACAGCAGTTAAGTGAGACTCTTTAGGATCGGCTTGAAAACGGGCACAAAGACACACACTAAACATTATGTCCGGTCTACTGGCAGTCAGGTAAAGAAGGAATCCAATCATTCCTCTATATTTTTTCTGATCTACTGATTTTCCACTATGATCCTTATCTAATTGGATTGTCGAACTCATTGGGGTGTTCATGGGTTTTGCACTATCCATTTCATATTTCTTTAAAATATCCTTAATATACTTTGATTGGCTAAGAAAAGTTCCATTATCCATTTGTTTTACACTAAAACCAAGAAAGTAATTAAGTTCTCCCATCATGCTCATTTCAAGCTCATTACTCATTGTTTTTGAAAATTCATCGCATAAGTTTTTATCTGAAGATCCAAACAAGATGTCATCCACATATATTTGAACAATGAGAATTTCTTCTTTGATCTTTTGTAAAAAGAGTGTAGTATCTACACTACCCTTTTTAAATCCTCTATCCAAAAGAAATGAGCTAAGTCTTTCATACCATGCTCTATGTGCTTGCTTTAATCCATATAGTGCCTTCTTTAATTTAAATACATGGTTTGGAAATTATGAACTTTCAAATCCGGGGGTTGCTCAACATAGACATCTTCCTTAATTACCCCATTCAGAAATTCACTCTTTACATCCATTTGATATAATTTAAAGTTCTTGAAGCAAACAAAAGCTAAGAGCACTCTTATGGCTTCTAGTCTAGTAACCGAGGCAAAGGTTTCTTCAAAGTCTATCCCCTCAATTTAGTTGTACCCCTTAGCTACTAGTCTTGTTTTATTCCTTATTATTGTTCCTGAATCATTCACTTTATTCTTAAAGACTCATTTTGTTCCAACAGCACTTTGTTCCTTAGGTCTCTTGACTAACTCCCAAACATCATTTATAGTGAATTGGTTCAACTCTTCTTACATTGCTAGAATCCAAAATTCATCTCCTAAGGCTTGATCTATACTTGTAGGTTCTATTATAGAGATGAATGCTGAATGACTAACCTCCTTCATAAGTCCATGCCTAGTTCTTAAACCTTCTGAAGGGTCTCCTAAAATTAACTCTTTAGGATGACTAGAAGAATATCTTCATTCTCTAGGCAAATCTTCCTGAGTTTCGACCCTTTCTCCTAAGGTCATAGTCTCTACTCCTTGAATTGCCTCTATTTTATCATCTTCAATTTTAGTTTCTGAGGGCATATCTGATTCATCAAATACCACATGGGTGGATTCTTCTACTATAAGGGTTCTCTTATTAAAAATTCTATAGGTCTTCCCTACAGATGAATAACCTAAGAAGACACCCTCATCAGACTTGGGATCAAATTTTCCTAAGGGATGTTTACCATTATTTAAGATGAAGCACTTACACCCAAAGACATGTAAATGTGAAAGGTTTGGTGTCCTACCCTTATGGAGTTCATATGGAGTTTTATTCAGCTTCAATCTAATGTTTACTCTGTTCAAAACATAACAGGCTGTGTTGACTGCTTCTGCCCAAAAGTATCTAGGAAGTGTATACTCCGCTAACATTACCCTAGCAGCTTCTACCAAAGTTCTATTCTTCCTTTCTGCTAAGCCATTCTGTTGGGGTGTTCTAGGGGCTGAGAAATTGTGTTCTATTCCTATCTCTTGACAGAATGACTCAAACCTATAATTTTGGAACTCTCCACCATGATCGCTATGGATTGTTGATATTTCACAACCTAATTTTCGTTGAATCCATGTGGAGAAAATTTTAAATTCCTCAAAAGACTCATTTTTGTGTGCTAAGAATCTTACCCAAGTAAATCTTGTGAAGTCATCTACAATCACAAATCCATAATTCTTTCCACCTAGACTGGTTGTACTAACGAGTCCAAATAAGTCTATGTGTAGAATTTCTAGTGGCCTAGAGGTGATCACATCTCTAATTGAGTGAAAGGATAATTTAACTTGTTTTCCTAATTGGCAAGCATCACATAAGTGATCCTTGGTAAAGTCTAACTTAGGTACACCTCTAACTAGGTTTTTCTGAGTGATGTTTCTAAGAGTTTTCATACTAGCATGGCATAGTCTCCTATGTCATAGCCACGAGTCATCAACTATTATTTTCAAGCAAAATGATTTTGAGCTATCAACGCAATCAAGGTTTAATATGTAAATATTGTTCATTCGTTTTCCTTCTAAAATTATTTCATCAAATAAACTAATCAGGCATCTATCAGTAAAAAATTTAACATCAAAACATTTGTCACACAGTTGACTAATGCTAAGTAAATTATGTTTCAAACTATCAACTAGTAAAATATTTTCAATTAAAAAATTCTTAGCATTACCAACGATACCTGAGCCTATCACTTTTCTGGTAGTGTTGTCTCCCAATGTTACTTTGCCTCCAGTTTTGGTCTCCAATAGGATGAACTTCTTCATATCTCCAGTCATGTGTCACGAGCAGCCACTATCAAGGTACCACATGCTCTCACTAGGTCTTTTGTGAGAGCATCCCTACAATTTCATTCAAAGATTAGATTTGGGAACCCAAGTGAGTTTGGGTTCCTCCTTATGCTTGCATGAATGAGATGTATGCATGTTATGCTGTGATGGATGCAGTTTAGGTCTCCATACTAAGTGTGTCCAACGGTGAAGTGTGCATGTGCAGGCTATGTGACCTAGCATGCCACTAGAGAAACACCTAACACCAGGAAATGGGTTTACTAATATATGTGGGTGGTGGTGCCTCTTTCTAAAGTTTTGTGATGCATGCTGTGTTGGGGGTTTGCGAGAATGGCCTAATGTGAGTGATGCAATTTCATTTTCTAGTTCTTTTATTCTCTCACTAAAAGTTTTATTTTGAGCTGTCAATCCATCAACTTCTATTAATAGCAAGTGCTCACTGTGATCTACTTCTAATGCAAGTGCCGTTAGTTTTTTAAACTCTACATCTAGTTCAATATGTGATGTTTTCATGGATTCATGCGCTTCAATTAGTTCAATATGCTTCTTATTTAATGCATCATACTCATCAAGAAGTAACATGTGATCTTTATCTAAATCGAAATTTTCTTTAACTAAGTTAGCATGCTCAATTTGTAAAGAACTAAATTCAATATTAAGTTTAGCATGCATTTTTTTCAGTTTCCTATACGAGTCATGAATATTCTAAAAAATAAGCAGTAATTCATCATATGAAAGTTGACATACCTCGTCTTGATCCCATTGATCAAGGTTATCGTTAGCCATAAGACACAAATTAGTTACCTCCTCCTCTGCTTCTTCCTCTGATGATGCTGAGGCAGAGCCGGCTCAAAAAGCTTTTTGTGTCCTCATCTTTCCTTTCTTGTATTTGGCTTTCTCATCACCTTTCTCCTTAGCTGGTTGGCTCTTCAGATTAGGGCAATCGGCTCGAAGGTGACATGGCTTCCTGCATTCAAAACAGATTGTATCAGATGAAGTCTTATTGGACCTTGAGCTCTTACCTTTATTCCAGCTGTTCTGATGACGCTTCTGTTTTCTCTTCAGGAAATTTTTGAACTGTCAGGTCATCAGTGCTATCTCATCGTCTTCCTCCCCTGTAGAGCTTTCACTTTCTGAGTTGCTAGCTTTTAATGCCACCGTCCGCTCCTTTTTCTTTTCACCTGCATCACTTTGCCTTTGGCTCACTCCTTGCTCGTATGCAATGAGTGACCCAAGGTGGTTATCAATAGAATAAACATTAAGATCTTTGGACTCAGTGATAGCAGTTATCTTAGCATCATAGGAACTAGGTAGGTATCTAAGAATTTTATTCACTTTCTCAGAATTTGAAATTTCTCTACCTAATGCATGCAAGGATGTCACAATTTGGGTGAACCTAGTGTACATGTCAGAAATTGTTTCGCTAGGTTTCATACGGAATAATTCATAATCATGCAGTAGAATGTTAAGTCTAGACTGTTTTACTTCGTTTGTTCCTTCGTATGTAATGCACAATCTATCCCAAATCTCCTTACCAGAAACACAAGTAGATACTCTCATATAGTCCTCAGATTTCAATGCACAAAAAAAGTAGTTTAAGCACTTAGCATTCAGTTGGGCTAACTCCCTATCCTCATTGCTCCATTCAATAAAAGGTACAGGAGTTTTCAAACCATTAACAATCTTAAACGGTGCAACATACCCATCATTTACTAACCTCCACATACGGTAATCTATAGATTGCAAAAATGTAGACATTCTAATTTTCCAGAAATCAAACGGAATGTTATCAAAAAGTGGTGGACGAGTTATTGAATAACCCTCCGCAGTGTTACGATTACCAAAATTCGACATGATCATTTTTTTTCAAGGTTTTCTAAAACACTATTTTTGAAAAAAAAGCTCTGATACCAATTGAAATTACTAAATGACAAGAGGGGGGTGAATTGTGAAAATCTTTTTCTTAATAAAAATAACCCTAAACAAGAGTTCTAATTTTTTTATTATTTTTAAAATTCTAAAACAAAATTTTAAGCAATTTTTCTTCCACAAATTTCACCATGCAATAGTTATAAAAATTAAATGCAAGTAAAAAGTAAATGACGATAAGGAAAAAACACACAAACAATTTTTATAGTGGTTCGGTCAAAATATAACCTACGTCCACTCCCCGGAGTCCTCCGCTCTGGGATTTTTACTATCAAAATAGTTCTCCTTTTGCCCCCTCTCGGCAAGGCCGAGAAGCCTTTACAAACCTCCCTTTCACCAACCCGGCGTGGCGGAGTGCCAAACTCTATTTTCGCCCTCCTAGCGACGGCAGAGAACCTTCTCATTTTTCTCCCTCCTGGAGAAGGCAGAGAACCTTGAGGTAACGGATGTAGACGAGCCTTTCCCTTGGAGATCCTCCCTCAAATCCTTCTAGGGCCACAGGAGGAGCAAGATGCAGCAAGCTTGGAGCAACCGTGTGATCTCCCTCACACCTCTTCTCCCTCACAACGCTCACCTACTCCTTCCTCTCTCAACCCTCAAGAATTTCTCTAGAGCTCTCTCCCTTGGAATCCTTCTCTAATCACGTTCACCCCCTCTGTGATTCTTACTGAAAAAGGACTTGATTGACATCTAAAACAGACTCCAAAAACCTCTGATTTCAAAAGTAGTCGTTACTGTTCGTACAGTACGATGAAACATCGTACAATATGATATGTATAAACAGACGTCGTCCTGATACGAAGATGTACGAATAGTTCAAAAACAATTCGTACTGCACGATATAATATCGTACGGTACGATCCACAAAACACTATTCATACAGGACGATGGTCTGGACGATCACATGTCGTCTCTGTTCTTCGTATGGTATGATTACTATCGTACAGTACGATGTGACAAAAACAAAGAGATCGTCCAGGACGATTTCCGGGATGATCATACTTCGTCTCTGTTCATCGTATGGTACGATCAGGTTCGTACAGTACGATGTTCAAAAATTAATTAGGCCTGGATTGCATGCACTAATTACGGGTTAATTTAAGTAAGTATTAAAAATAGATTGTACATTACGAACACGTTCGTACAGTACGAACGGCGCAAAATCACTAACTCAAATTAAACTACGGCTAGGGTTTTGGATCTGAACATATCGTACAGTACAAATATATTCGTACAGTACGATCTATTCACAGAATCGTCCACATAGCTCTGATCGTACGGTACGAATTAAAATCATACAATACGATCTCCAGAGAAGAATTTCTATGACATTTTACATTTAAAAACAAACTCTCCCCCTGTGTGTGTGCATGGTTGCTCTTACTCTTATGCATTTTGTGGCCAGACTCAATAAAATAAAATAAAATAAATAGAAAAATACAATGTTTGACTCATACTCCTAATCGACCCTTTCTTGAGTTTTTCTTTCGTTCTGAGTCACTTCTGATCTTCCTGAAATGTTAGTACTCAAGGACAATAGCAAATAAAATAGTATTCACTGAAAAGTTGTTCCAAAACACTCATTATTTGGCATCATCAAAATCTCAAACTCGGGGTCATGAGTTACAACACAGGTGGCCACGCTCATGCAGGGCAATAAAAGGGGGCTAAGTTAATAATAAATGTTAATTGTTATAAATGCTTGCATAGGCGCTTCAGCTGCTAAAGCCCCCAAAAAAAAGAGTGTGGCCAGTGTGTTTTACTTACTTTTTTGCATATATATATTTAACTGCTTGAGAATAATTGCTCTTTTTATTAACTGCTTAGGATAACCCTGCTGGTGAGTCTAGATTTTTGATTTGATATAAATATAATTTGTATAATTGTCAAGTGTTGTGAAAGTTAAGTTTGAGTTGGGATACATAGGTCCAAAGCTTGGATTCCAAAGAGGAAATGGTACCCTTTTGGGGACTATTCCTTTTCCATTTGGAAATCCAAATTTGGATCACACTTCTTTTATACCCAAAGAGGAAAGAGTAGCCTTCCCCTTTAAAGGGAAGTGTCCTCTTATCCATTTGGGTAGTTTGCTACGAAGAACCCAAGGAGTTTGAAGAAAAAGAGTCCAAAGAAGAGCAAAAGTGAAGACTTGAAGATTGAGGGTATCCCACTCAAAATAACTTGCGTCATTACTAGGCTTAGAATCCGGGTTGTTGTCAGTGGTGCCCGGCCACTTTACTTTCTGCAAAACTCTGGTTTGTAATAAGCAAGGCAACTTTGCCTATGAACATTTATTAATTAATTTATATTTAATGTGATGAGTTGATTGCCTCTATGATTGCCTGCTTTTCTTAGTTTTTTGGCGATTGTGTGCCGCTTTTGTTTTCGCCTGGATACGTGAGACTCGTAAGGGTGTGAAAATTTTATACTCATAATTTTAAAAGTCTAAAATTTTAGTGAGTCTAAATAACATAGAAAGATAACAAATCTAGGGAATTAGCCGGGGATCGACCCCGGGGTCGCATGCATATTTTTGCACTTCTTCTTTCCTTATTTTAGACCCTTCCCCGCCTGCGGGTAGAGTCCGGATAGTCTGACCTATGAGGACGAGGTGCCGGACCTGGGGAAGCCCAGTCTTCTAAAAAAAATTATTTTCTAAGCCTGTTTTAAAGTTTCAAGCATACTTGATTTGGGAATTGTCGACCGGCATGCATTGCTTAAGATACAAACTAAAAGAGTAAAAAATTTTAATTGCATCAGTTTAGCATTTTAGCACCCAACATAAGTTAAAGGGGCCAACTAGAAAAATTTTTTAGATGTCGGCCCCAACTCTCCAAAAATTTAATTAAAACGTCCCTATCACTCTTTCATAAAAGACTGAATTCATATATTTTAAATCGATTAGGTGGTTAGCTGGCTCCCCAATCCAGGCCGGGGTAAGTCCAGGTTTTGCATTGCATTAGTTAGGATCGGACGACTATGGTCCAGTTTCCAAAATATATTTAGGATCCGGGGCAGATCTTTGATTATAAGACCCCAAACTTCGGGAATCTAATCCCAAATTTCTAATAAAATGCTTAACTCTAATTAAATATCATTTCAATCCAAAACATAAAGCCCAACACTTAGATTAAGTTGGGACACTTCTGGATGATTCTGGAATCTCAAAGTGTCCCCTACCTCTCCTCCTTTAACTCCATTAATAACTGCTCAATTTTGATCTATTCCCTTTTGAGTTTCCAAAATTCACTTCTCTTTTTGATATCACTCCTAGACAATCTAACAAAATTTCATTCTTATTTTAATCGAGAGTTTTCGTAGGGGATTCTATCTCCCTACGATGTAATTAACTACGAGGGCTTGCGCTCGTAGGAGATTTGAAACCACACACAGTTGATTTCAAAAATCATTTAAAAAAAATCTCTTTAGACTTCTTTGGGAAAAGTTAAAGAGTGACTGCCGACATCATATTAGAAGAATTACCATTGAAAGGTGTTATCTCCCTTTGGGAAGGTACACCCTTCTTTGGTAGGGCTTTGGATATGAATTCGGCAATCACGACCCTTGAATATTACAACTGGATTATTTTGTTGGACTCTACCTCGTCCTCTCGGGGTCGCGCTGAGTCCTCTTTAGAATCTGGTCATAATATTAAAGATGAATCACATGATTCTAAGTCTGAACGTCGTTATGGGATTTTATTTTCATCCTTCGGGGTGATATATTTTTCCGAATGAGTTGGTTTGACTTTTAGAATTAAGATTCAATCTCAGTTCTAAAATTCCCAAAGAAAACTAATATTTTTCAAAACATGTTTTAAAAAAATTCCACCAACAAAAAAATGGCACGCCCGGTGGGACAAATCTCTCTCTCCATTTTTAATAAGAATGCAATTTTATTTCATCGATAGTCTTAACTACTTTTCTTTCGTTGGTCCCTCGACCCATTTCTTCCTTGGGGGAGTGTGGGCAACATCTAAACAACAAATTTTAAAACATTAAAGGAGAGGTTCTACCTCCCGAATTTTGTCATTCGCTAATTTAATCGTCCTGATTTTGACCTTCTGCCCTGGGATTTCCTGTGAGGCGACAATGTCAAATCAGGTCCCCAAATATCCTTTTAAAATTTTGATTAACAAATGCCACACTCAATATCTCTTTTCTTTTCGAATTGAAGGAAGCTTGAAAGATCTCTGCCTTTAAGAAAGTTTTGAAGTATTTTAGTCTTATCCCCTTTACCCTCTTTGAACTTTTAAGAGTGAAGAGGGTTAGACCATTTACTTTATTTGGGTTTTTCTTACAATTCCATAAGCCTTCGGGCAAGGGGAAACTCTATCCGTTGCATTTTGGATTCTGTAGAAAAACCCCATCTTAAGTCATTTGATATCCAAATTGCCTTCAAAATATGGAAAGAAAGACAATAACGATTTTCTCAAAGTTTCAAATCTTCATATGTTACTCCGTATAGTCATCTCTTATGGGCTAACATATGTTCACCTTTTGACAAAACTTTCCTTTTGGCATGTATTTAGTCTCTTTACCTTCCTAACGTATGTTGGGTGTATTTTTTTTTACCACTCAGCATGTGTTGGAAGGTTGAGATTAGTCTACAAGCCTTAAGCTTCAAAATAACAAACTCTTTTCCATCCCTTTTAAAAGGAAATCTAATTTCAATCCTCGAATAACTTTCAGAAAATTTAAATGGCTGGCCAATTAATCTTCTCTTTTGATCGAGCGTTGTCCTCAATTGTTAATGACCAAGGAAGCACTATCATCTTTGGAATGGGATTCAACACCCTTGAACTTTCTATGGATGGACACCAGATTTTTAGCTTGGATGCCAGTAAGGAAGTTCCTCTAGTGGTTGAGTTGATTGTGGGATCTGCACCCACCTTGCTAGTGATTAGTGATGATCAGAAATAATCTAAGCCAGTTGTTGAGCCTCCCACGAAAGTTAAGTCTGTTTTTGAGGAAGGATCTAGCTTTGGACTTAACTTCTCCACTAAGAACCAAAAGAAGAATTACTTGAGGAGACTTAGGAAGAAGATTTCCAAGGCAAAGAGGATCGTGCCTTTTAAGACTTTAGCTCAAGTAGAGCCTGAGGCTGATGAGTAGCTACCTATTCCTGCTTCCTCTCCCCTTCTGAAAGGGAGCCGCTTCTACCCCTTAGCTTCTGCTCAAGGTGAGGAGAGGATAGCTAGGATAGCACGTTCCCCACCATGCCCGGTCGACTACTCGACTAAAAAGACCTCAAGAGAAAAGCATCTGCAGAAAACAAGGGCTTTGAGAAATATAATCCATACCTGTACTGCACAATCTGGGCAAACAAAAGAGCAATACCTGAAACAGTTAAAGGGAGTGATCTCTCATCGCTTCCAAAAAGAAGTATTGAAAGAAGAGGCGTCTGAGGCAAAGAATTTAACTCCAAAACCTGTCAGGAGAAATAAAAAGTATGTCAGACAGCCCGCTATTTCAGTACTGGTTGATGGATACCACTGGGCGCCACGCCCTCCTTCTTCCAAAACAGAGGGCATTATGTTGACTGGGTCTGAGAGAGGCCACCATTCTGTTGGTAGACCCCCGGTACCCCCTTCCAAAGCAGTAAGGTTGGCCTCAGTAATTGTTAAACTAAAGGGGAATGAGACTTTAAAACATCCGGACATCAAGGGCAAGAGGCCCAAATTTTGGAAAACATGTTTTGAAAAATATTAGTTTTCTTTGGGGATTTTAAGATTAAGGTTGAGTTCTAATTCTAAGGTCGAACCAACTTGTTAGAAAGAGTATATCACCCCGAAGGACAAAAATAAACTTTCATAAGGGTGTTCAGACTTAGAATTATGTAAACTCATCTTGAATACTATAATCGGGTTCTAAAGAGAACTTTATATGGCCCTGAGGGAACAAAGTATAGTTCAACTAAATACCCAATTACAATATTCGAGAAGCATGACCATCGCATTCGCATCCAAAGCCTTATCGAAGAAGGATTTATCTCCCCAAAGGGAAATGACACCATTCTACGATAATTCTTCTAATGAAACTACGACGATCATTGTTTAACTTTTCCCAAAGAAATCTAGTAAAGTTTTAGAAATTAATTTTTTAAAATCAGCTGTGTGGGATTCCAAATCTCCTACGAGCGCAAGCCCTCGTAGTTAATTACATCGTAGGGAGATAAAATCTCCTACGAAAACTCCCGATTAAAATGGTGGCAGAATTTTATTAGATTTTCTAGGAGTAATATCAAAAAGAGATGAATTTTAGAAACTCAAAAGGGAATGGATTAAAATTGAGCAGTTATTAACGGAGTTAAAGGAGGAGAGGTAGGAGACACTTTGAGATTCCAAAACCATCCGGAAGTGTCCCAACTTAATCTAAGAGTTGGGCTTTATATTTTGGATTGAAATGATACTTTAATTAGACTTGAGTATTTTATTAGAAATTTGGGACTATATTCCCGAAGTTTGGGGTCTTATAATCAAAGATCTGCCCCGGAACCTAAATCTATTTTGGACACTGGACCACAATCGTCCAATCCTAACTAATGCAGTGCAAAACCTGGACTTACCCCGGCCTGGATTGGGGAGCCAGCTAACCACCTAATCGGTTTAAAAGAAATGAGTCTGGTCTTTTATGAAAGAGTGGTAGGGACGTTGTATTTAAAGTTTTGGAGAGTTGGGGCCGACATCTAAAAATTTTCCTAGTTGGCCCCTTTGACTTATGTTGGGTGCAAAATGCTAAGGACCATGAAATTAAAATTTTGACTCTTTTAATTTGTATCTAATGCAATGCATGCTGGTTAACAACCTCAAATCAAATATGCTTGAAATTTTAAAAACAGGCTTAGAAAATAATTTTTTAGAAGACTGGACTTCCCCAGGTCCGGCACCTCGTCCTCATAGGTCAGACTATCCGGACTCTACCCTCAGGCGGGGAAGGGTCTAAAACAAGGAAAGAGTAATAATGCAGAAATATGCATGCGACCTCAGGGTCGATCCCCGGCTAATTCCCTAGATCCGTTATCTTTCTATGTTATTTAGACTCACTAAAATTTTAAATTTTTAAAGTTATGAGTATAAAACTTTCACACCCTCACGAGTCTCACGTATCCAGGCGAAAACAAAAGCGGCACACAATCGCCAAAAAACTAGGAAAAACAAGCAGTCCTAAAGGCAATCAATTCATCACATCAAATATTAACTAATTAATAAATGTCCATAGGCAAAGTTGCCCTGCTTATTACAAACCAGAGTTTTGCAGAAAGTAAAGTGGCCGGGTACCACTGACAACAATCCGGATTCTAAGCCTAATAATGACGCAAGTAATTTTGAGTGGGATATTCTCAATCTTTAAATCCTCAAATCTTCAATCTCGTTCTTCTTTGGACTCCTTTTTTTCAATCTTCTTGGAATTTTCGTAGTGGATTACCCAAATGGATAAGAGGGCACTTCCTTTAAGGGGAAGACCACTCTTTCCTCTTTGGGTAAGGAAAATGTATGATCCAAATTTGAACTTCTAAATGGAAAAGGAGTGTTCCCTAAAGGGGTATCCTTTCCTCTTTGGAATCCAAGCTTTGGATCTATGTATCCCAACTCAAAATCAACTTTTACAACACTTGACACTTACACAAATTACATTGATATCAAAATAAAAATCTAGACTCACCTGCAGGGTTATCCTAAGCAGTTAATATATAAAAAGCAGTTATTCCCAAGCAGTTGTATATGAGCAGATAAGAAAGTAAACACACTGGTCACGCTCTTTTTATGATTTGGGGGCTTTAGCAGCTGAAGCACCTGTGCAAAGAATTTATAATATTTATGCATTTTTTTTATTTGCCCCCCACTTTTATATTACCCTGCATGAGCGTGGCCACCTGCAGAAAACTGTGTCAACATCCAGATCGTACCTACCTAAGGGTAATCTAGTTGCCAAACACATCAATCCATCCACAGAGTACAGAAAAAGTAAGCAGACACAGCAAAGCAATTTCATCCACAACATGCAGTGAAAACTACGAAAAATCCGGCACACAGCAGTAAAGTAAACACCGGCCTAACCTAGATCTAGAGTTGGTTGTCTTAGCACATCATCTAAAGTGTGTGAGAAAGGTCGTGTGGCTGAAATAGATCCTAAAGTGGATTATTAGTTGAAGTTGTCTAAAAGTCTGGGTTTGTTAAGGCTTAAAAGGGGATTTAGATTAAAATTTAAGTATTAATAAATTAAGAATTTTAATTAAACATATTTAAAAAAATTAATTGATTACTACCTTTGTTTCACACCGAGGCCGTGAAGTTTATTTCACCTTCCTTTGGGCTAAGCTAATAGCCTCGTAGGCCTGGGTTACCTAGTAGCAATCAGGGTTGATTAAGCTATTTAAATTGGTTAGAATTAAAAGAGTGGATTCATACAAAAATGAGTTAGTTACTGATTTTTAAAGCTTGATTAATTTAAGTTTACCATTAATTGATTCGTGGCGTTGTGCCACCATGCTCGAGGAACCAGCCTCCTTAGGACACTTAGCCCCGCAACCTAGAGTAGTCCAGCCGATAAACCAAATTAATGTAATTGAATTAGAGATTTTAAAGCGTTAAATAATTAAAGATTAATCTGTTTTAAGATTTAACACCCCTTAGAATCCATTCGTGGCGTTGTGCCACCAGGCTTGAGGAACCAGCCTCCTTAGGACACTTAGCCCCGCAGCCCGGAGTAGTCCAGCCGATAAACTTCATCTTTAGGGTGGTTGTTGTGTTTTAAAGTATTTGTTAAGTGTTTTAAGCATTAAACCAATATTTTCTGGAGTTTAGAGTGAATTTGAGCTTTTATGAATTTTTTGAATATTTTAATCATTTAATTAAAGGGTCAAAAGTTAAATTTTTGATTAAGCTCAAATTCTGGAATGTTTGTATTTTATTAAAATACTAGATCTCACTACGATCAGTTAGACAGTAAGTACATTGAAATCAGATTTTTCTACATTTTATTACGAAGGTTTGAAGTTTCGAACTAGTTTTAACCTAGAGTTGACCGGTTTGTTGACTTTTTGAAATATTACAGATTTCTGGAATTTAATATTTTTAATAAATATTATACCTTATTATGAGTTGAATGCAAGTGAGTTTGGGTGATTTGGATTTTTCTTGAATTAGTTATGAAGGTTTTAAATTTGAGATATTTAATGAATTTTAAAAGATTTAATTAGAGAGTCATTCTGTGATTTTGCTCCAAATAAGATCCCAACTCCTTGAAATCTTCTCCAAAGGTCAGGAATAACCTAAGGAGAGATTCCCAAGTGTTTGGGAAATTTTTGGAATTTTTAATAATAATTAATTAATTATATTAATTAAATATTGGTTTTTACTTAGAATTAAATTAAAGATTAAATTGCTGTCAAATCAATTGGATTTTAATTTTCATGAGTTAAAGATTGAATTCTGGTCAGTTAGAGGGGTTACACATATTTTTTGGATTTAAACGTGATTTATTACATTTTCTGGAAGGTTTTAAGGCTTAATTAAGGCTTAAACTTAGGAAAATTAATTAGGGAGCTTAACGACTTCAAAAATCAGTGAAATTTTCTCTTAAGGCTGAGAATGTCACTATGTTTAAGTATTCAAAGTTTTGAGTCAATAGGAGGTGAATTCTAATTTTTAGAAATATTCTAAGTTTTCTATAAACCCTTAATTGTTGTCCTTAATGATGTCACTATGTTTAATGGGTTTAAATCCATGTTTGAACTAACCCTCACACTTAACACATAAGACATGTATGAACACATAAACACATTCAACATCTAGATCTAGGAGAGCCTTATACTATGTGGTGTGTGATCCCTAAACATGCAAGGACTAATTAACATAATTAAGGTAAGATTAGTGAATAATCAAGAAATGATTATCCACTAATCATCCCCTTTATTTCTATTCAAATATGTTCAATCTACATTTGAGATTTCAAGTTGAAATTACTAAACGACAAGAGGGGGGGGGGGGGGTGAATTGTAAAAACTTCTTCCTAATAAACTTAACCCTAAACAAGAGTTCTAATTTTTTTGTTGTTTTTGAAACTTTAAAACAAAGATTTATGCAATTTTTCTTTCACAAAATTACACATGCAATAGATATGACAAATTTAAAATGCAAGCAAAAAGTAAACAACGATAAGGAAAGAACACACCAAGAATTTTATAGTGGTTCGGTCAAAATATGACCTACGTCCACTCCCCGGAGTCCTCCACTCCGGGATTTTCACTATCAAAATAGTTCTCCTTTTGCCCCCCTCGGCAAGGCGGAGAAGCCTGTACAAACCTCCCTTTCACCAACCGGCGTGGCGGAATACCAAACTCTATTTTCACCCTCTTGGCGACGGCAGAGAACCTTCTCGTTTTTCTCCATCCTGGAGAAGGCAGAGAACCTCGAGGTAACGGATGTAGACGAGCCTTTCCCTTGGAGATCCTTCCTCAAATCCTTCTCGGGCCACAGGAGGAGCAAGATGCAGCAAGCTTGGAGCAACCGTGTGATCTCCCTCACACCTCTTCTTCCTCACAACGCTCACCTCCTCCTTCCTCTCTCAACCCTCAAGAATTTCTCTAGAGTTTTCTCCCTTGGAATCCCTCTCTAACCACGTTCACCCCCTCTGTAATTCTTACCCAAAAAGAGTTGATTGACATCTAAAAACGGGCTCCAAAAACCTCTGATTTCAAAATTAGCCGTTACTGTTCGTACAGTACGATTCAACATCGTACAGTACGATCTTCACAAACAGCCGTCGTCCTGGTACGAAGATGTACGAACAGTACAAAAATAAATCGTACTGTACGATATAATATCGTACGGTACGATCCAACAAGATACTACTCGTACAGGACGATGGTCTGGACGATCGGATGTCGTCTCTGTTCATCGTATGGTACGATTACTATCGTACAGTACGATGTTCAAATTTTCATTAGCCCTGGATTACATGCACTAATCACGGGTTAATTTAAGTAAGTATTAAAAACTGATCGTACAGTACGAACTTGTTCGTACAGTACGAACGGCGCAAAAACACTTACTTAAACTATGTCACGGCTAGGGTTTTGGATCTGAACATATCGTACAGTACGAAATACTTCGTACAGTATGATCTATTCACAGAATTGTCCACATAGCTTGAATCGTACAGTACGAAATAAAATCGTACAGTACGATCTACAGAGAAGAATTTTAGTTATTTTTGCAGTTAAAAAAGAACTCTCCCCCTGTGTGTGTGCATGGTTGCTCTTACTCTTACGCATTTTGTGGCCAGACTCAATAAAGTAAAAAATACAATAAATGAAAAATACAATATTTGACTCATACTCCTAATCTACCCGGTCTTGAGTCTTCCTTTCTTCCTGAGTCACTTGTGATCTTCCTGAAATGTTAGTGCTCAAGAAAAATAACAGATAAAATAATAATCAATGAAAAGCAGTTCCAAAACACTCATTATTTGGCATCATCAAAATCTCAAACTCGGGGTCATGGGTTGCAACAATCTCCCCCTTTTTGATGATGTCAAATAATTTGTTGCAAGTACGAAAGAAAACCATTTCTTTTGAAAAACATTTCTTTTGTTATTTTTTTTTGTTTTTTTTTTAATTAAACACAAGAAAAAAAAGGTACTACAAGTAAATACGAAACAAAAGATACTGCATTTAGAAAAATAGGCATTACAACATTACAACAAACTTCTCCCCCTTTTGACAGCACAAAAAGGAGGAGCAACTAATTAATATTCTGACGGGTCGTTTCGGGAAAAGACAGTCAAATCGTACAGTACGATACATCTCGTACAGTACGATCAGGCGAATATCGATCGTCCCGAGGCCCTCAGTACGACTTTTGACCAAAAGTTTCGTACTGTACGAATAGGTGGATCGTACAGTACGATACGTAATAAATATCGTACCGAACAGCTATTACTCAGATTGTCCTTTTATGATGATGTGGATCGTACAGTACGAAACGAATGGATCGTACAGTACGATACTCAATAATGTCGTACCAACCGGGTTTAATTCGTCCCAATCCGTGCTGACGTGGATCGTACAGTACGAAACGAATGGATCGTACGGTACGATACTCAATAACGTCGTACCAACCGGCTTTGATTCGTCCCAATCCTTGTGACGTGGATCGTACAGTACGGTATGGATCGTACAGTACGATGAACAGTCAATATAAGTGTTGATGTGGTGAGTGTGTGGTGATCAGGAGCAGTCCTAAAGAGATTTTTTTATTTTTTTTTATTTATTTTTTGTTTTTTTTTTGTTTTTTTTTTTATTTTTTTTTTGTTTTTTTTTATGCATTTATATCTATGACACCTAATATAGTCCTCAAGGTGCTAAAGGTGTCAAAAGCTAATGGTTTTGTGAATATGTCTGCCAATTGATCTTCTGTAGCGATGTGATGTAATTCTATATCTCCCTTAGCGGCGTGATCTCTAATGAAATGATGTCTAATGTCTATGTGTTTCGTTCGAGAGTGTTGAATTGGATTCTTAGAGATACAAATTACACTTGTGTTGTCACACATGATCGAGATGGTTCCAACAGGTAGTCCAAGATCAAGAATTTGTTGTTTTAACCATAGTACTTGTGCAACACAACTTCCTACCGCAATGTATTCTGCCTCGGCTGTGGAAAGTGCTACTGAGTTTTGCTTCCTACTGGACCAAGAAACTAATGATTGTCCGATGAATTGGCAGGTACCAGAGGTGCTCTTTCTATCTATCCTACATTCTGCGAAGTCAGAATCTGAGTACCCTATGATTTCAAAGGAAGTGCTGTGTCTGGGATACCAAATTCCTAAGTTTGGGGTGCCTAGTAGATATCTAAGAATTCTTTTGACAGCAGTTAAGTGAGACTCTTTAGGATCGGCTTGGAAACGGGCACAGAGGCACACACTAAACATTATGTCCGGTCTACTGGCAGTCAAGTAAAGTAGGGATCCAATCATTCCTCTATATTTTTTCTGATCTACTGGTTTTCCACTAGGATCCTTATCTAATTGGATTGTCGAACTCATTGGGGTGTTCATGGGTTTTGCACTATCCATTTCATATTTCTTTAAAATATCCTTAATATACTTTGATTGGCTAAGAAAGGTTCCATTATCCATTTGTTTTACACTAAAGCCAAGAAAGTAATTAAGCTCTCCCATCATGCTCATTTCAAACTCACTACTCATTGTTTTTGAAAATTCATCGCATAAGTTTTTATCCGAAGATCCAAACAATATGTCATCTACATATATTTGAACAATGAGAATTTCTTCTTTGACCTTTTGTAAAAAGAGTGTAGTATCTACACTACCCTTTTGAAATCCTCTATCCAAAAGAAATGAGCTAAGTCTTTCATACCATGCTCTAGGTGCTTGCTTTAATCCATATAGTGCCTTTTTTTAATTTGAATACATGGTTTGGAAATTGTGAGTTTTCAAATCCGGGGGGTTGCTCAACGTAGACATCTTCCTTAATTACCCCATTCAAAAATGCACTCTTCACATCCATTTGATATAACTTAAAGTTCTTGAAGCAAGCAAAAGCTAAGAGCACTCTTATGGCTTCTAGTCTAGCAACCGGGGCAAAGGTTTCTTCAAAGTCTATTCCCTCAATCTGGTTGTACCCTTAGCTACTAGCCTTGCTTTATTCCTTATTATTGTTCCTGAATCATTCACCTTATTCTTGAAGACCCATTTTGTTCCAACAACACTTTGCTCTTTAGGTCTCTTAACTAACTCCCAAACATCATTCCTGGTGAATTGGTTCAGCTCTTCTTGCATTGCTAGAATCCAGAATTCATCTCCTAAGGCTTGATCTATACTTGTAGGTTCTATCATAGAGATGAAAGCTGAGTGACTTACCTCCTTCCTAAGTCCATGCCTAGTCCTTACACCTTCTGAAGGGTCTCCTAAAATTAACTCTTTAGGATGACTAGAAGAATATCTCCATTCTCTAGGCAAATCTTCCTGAGGTTCGACCCTTTCTCCTAAGGTCATCGTCTCTACTCCTTGAAATTCCTCTATTTCATCATCTTCAATTTTAGATTCTGAGGGCTTATCTGATTCATCAAATACCACATGGGTGGATTCTTCTACTACAAGGGTTCTCTTATTAAAAATTCTATAGGCCTTACCTACAGAAGAATAACCTAAGAAGACACCCTCATCAGACTTGGGATCGAATTTTCCTAAGGGATGTTTACCATTATTTAAGATGAAGCACTTACACCCAAAGACATGTAAATGTGAAAGGTTTGGTGTCCTACCCTTAAGGAGTTCATATGGAGTTCTATTCAGCTTCGATCTAATGTTTACTCTATTCAAAACATAACAGGCTGTGTTGACTGCTTCTGCCCAAAAGTATCTAGGAAGGGTATACTCCGCTAGCATTGCCCTAGCAGCTTCTACCAAAGTTCTATTCTTCCTTTCTGCTATGCCATTCTGTTGGGGTGTTCTAGGAGCTGAGAAATTGTGCTCTATTCCTATCTCTTGACAGAATGACTCAAATCTATCATTTTGGAACTCTCCACCATGATCACTATGGATTGTTGATATTTCACAACCTAATTTTTGTTGAATCCATGTGGAGAAAACTTTAAATTCCTCAAAAGACTCATTCTTGTGTGCTAAGAATCTTACCCAAGTAAATCTAGTGAAGTCATCTACAATCACAAATCCATAATTCTTTCCACCTAGACTGGCTGTACTAACGGGTCCAAATAAGTCCATGTGTAGAATTTCTAGTGGCCTAGAGGTGATCACGTCTCTAATTGAGTGAAAGGATGATTTGACTTGTTTTCCTTGTTGGCAAGCATCACATAAGTGATCCTTGGTGAATTCTAACTTAGGTACACCTCTAACTAGGTTTTTCTGAGTGATGTTTCTAAGAGTTTTCATGCTAGCATGCCATAGTCTCCTATGCCATAGCCACGAGTCATCAACTATTGTTTTCAAGCAAAATGATTTTGAACTATCAACGCAATTAAGGTCTAACATGTAAACATTGTTAATTCATTTTCCTTCTAAAATAATTTCATCAAATAAACTAATCAGGCATCTATCAGTAAAAAACTTAACATCAAAACCTTTGTCACACAGTTGACTAATGCTAAGTAAGTTATGCTTTATACCATCAACTAATAAAACATTTTCAATTAAAAAATTCTTAGCATTACCAACGATACCTGAGCCTATCACCTTCCTGGTAGTGTTGTCTCCCAACGTTACTTTGCCTCCAGTTTTGGTCTCCAATAGGATGAACTTCTTCATATCTCCAGTCATGTGTCGCGAGCAGCCACTATCCAGGTACCACATGCTCTCACTAGGTCTTTTGTGAGAGCATCCCTACAATTTCATTCAAAGATTAGATTTGGGAACCCAAGTGAGTTTGGGTTCCTCCTTATGCTTGCATGAATGAGATGTATGCATGTTATGCTGTGATGGATGCAGTTTAGGTCTCCATACTAAGTGTGTCCTACGGTGAATTGTGCATGTGCGGGCTATGTGACCTAACATGCCACAAGAGAAGCACCTAACACCAGGAAATGGATTTACTAATCTATGAGTATGGTGGTGCCTCTTCCTAAGGTTTTGAAATGCATGCTGTGTTGGGGGTTTTCTAGGATGGCCTACTGTGAGTGATGCAATTTCATTTTCTAATTCTTTTATCTTTTCACTATAAGTTTTATTTTTAGCTGTCAATCCATCAACTTCTATCAATAGCAAGTGCTCACTATGATCTACTTCTAATGCAAGTGCAGTTAGTTTTTCAAACTCTACATCTAGTTCAATATGTGATATTTTCAAGGATTCATGCGATTCATGCGCTTCACTTAGTTCAATATGCTTCTTATTTAATGCATCATACTCATCAAGAAGTAACATGTGATCTTTATCTAAATCAGAATTTTCTTTAACTAAGTTAGCATGCTCAATTTGTAAGGAACTAAATTCAATATTAAGTTTAGCATGCATTTTCTTCAGTTTCCTATACGAGTCATGAATATTCTCAGAAATAAGCAGTAATTCATCATAAGAAAGTTGACATACCTCCTCTTGATCCAATTGATCAAGGTTATCATTAGCCATAAGACACAAATTTGTTACCTCCTCCTCTGCTTCTTCTTCTGATGATTCTGAGGCAGAGTCGGCCCAAAAAGCTTTCTGTGTCTTTGTCTTTCCTCTCTTGTATTTAACTTTGTCATCTCCTTTCTCCTTTGCTGGTTGACTCTTCAGATTAGGGCAATCGGCTCGAAGGTGACCTGGCTTCCTGCACTCAAAGCAAATTGTATCAGATGAAACCTTATTGGACCTTGAGCTCTTACCTTTATTCCAGCTGTTTTGATGACGCTTTTGTTTTCTTTTCAGGAAATTTTTGAACTGTCGGGTCATCAGTGCTATCTCATCATCTTCCTCCCCTGCAGAGCTTTCACTTTCTGAGTTGCTAGCTTTTAATGCCACCGTCCGCTCCTTTTTCTTTTCACCTGCATCACTTTTCCTTTGGCTCACTCCTTGCTCGTATGCAATGAGTGACCCAAGGAGGTTATCAATAGAATAAACATTAAGATCTTTAGACTCAGTGATAGCAGTTATCTTAGCATCATAGGAACTAGGTAGGCATCTAAGAATTTTATTCACTTTCTCAGAATTTGAAATTTCTCTACCTAATGCATGCAATGATGTCACAATTTGGGTGAACCTAGTGTACATGTCAGAAATTGTTTCGCTAGGTTTCATACGGAATAATTCATAATCATGCAGTAGAATGTTAAGCCTAGACTGTTTTACTTCGTTTGTTCCTTCGTATGTGATGCACAGTCTATCCCAAATCTCCTTACCAGAAACACAAGTAGATACTCTCATATAGTCCTCAGATTTCAATGCGCAAAAAAAAGCAGTTCAAGCACTTAGCATTCAGTTGGGCTAATTCCCTATCCTCATTGCTCCATTCAATAAAAGGTATAGAAGTTTTCAAACCATTAACAATCTTAAACGGTGCAACATATCCATCATTTACTAACATCCACATGCGGTAATCTATAGATTGCAAAAATGTAGACATTCTAATTTTCCAGAAATCAAACGGATTGTTATCAAAAAGTGGTGGACGAGTTATTGAATAACCCTCCGTAGTGTTACGATTACCAAAGTTCGACATGATCGTTTTTTCAAGGTTTTCTAAAACACTATTATTGAAAAATAAGCTTTGATACCAATTGAAATTACTAAACGACAAGAGGGGGGGTGAATTGTAAAAACTTCTTCCTAATAAACTTAACCCTAAACAAGAGTTCTAATTTTTTTGTTGTTTTTGAAACTTTAAAACAAAGATTTATGCAATTTTTCTTTCACAAAATTACACATGCAATAGATATGACAAATTTAAATTGCAAGCAAAAAGTAAACAACGATAAGGAAAGAACACACCAAGAATTTTATAGTGGTTCGGTCAAAATATGACCTACGTCCACTCCCCGGAGTCCTCCACTCCGGGATTTTCACTATCAAAATAGTTCTCCTTTTGCCCCCCTCGGCAAGGCGGAGAAGCCTGTACAAACCTCCCTTTCACCAACCGGCGTGGCGGAATACCAAACTCTATTTTCACTCTCTTGGTGACGGCAGAGAACCTTCTCGTTTTTCTCCCTCCTGGAGAAGGCAGAGAACCTCGAGGTAACGGATGTAGACGAGCCTTTCCCTTGGAGATCCTTCCTCAAATCCTTCTCGGGCCACAGGAGGAGCAAGATGCAGCAAGCTTGGAGCAACCGTGTGATCTCCCTCACACCTCTTCTCCCTCACAACGCTCACCTCCTCCTTCCTCTCTCAACCCTCAAGAATTTCTCTAGAGTTTTCTCCCTTGGAATCCCTCTCTAACCACGTTCACCCCCTCTGTAATTCTTACCCAAAAAGAGTTGATTGACATCTAAAAACGGGCTCCAAAAACCTCTGATTTCAAAATTAGCCGTTACTGTTCGTACAGTACGATTCAACATCGTACAGTACGATCTTCACAAACAGCCGTCGTCCTGGTACGAAGATGTACGAACAGTACAAAAATAAATCGTACTGTACGATATAATATCGTACGGTACGATCCAACAAGATACTACTCGTACAGGACGATGGTCTGGACGATCGGATGTCGTCTCTGTTCATCGTATGGTACGATTACTATCGTACAGTACGATGTTCAAATTTTCATTAGCCCTGGATTACATGCACTAATCACGGGTTAATTTAAGTAAGTATTAAAAACTGATCGTACAGTACGAACTTGTTCGTACAGTACGAACGGCGCAAAAACACTTACTTAAACTATGTCACGGCTAGGGTTTTGGATCTGAACATATCGTACAGTACGAAATACTTCGTACAGTATGATCTATTCACAGAATTGTCCACATAGCTTGGATCGTACAGTACGAAATAAAATCGTACAGTACGATCTACAGAGAAGAATTTTAGTTATTTTTGCAGTTAAAAAAGAACTCTCCCCCTGTGTGTGTGCATGGTTGCTCTTACTCTTACGCATTTTGTGGCCAGACTCAATAAAGTAAAAAATACAATAAATGAAAAATACAATATTTGACTCATACTCCTAATCTACCCGGTCTTGAGTCTTCCTTTCTTCCTGAGTCACTTGTGATCTTCCTGAAATGTTAGTGCTCAAGAAAAATAATAGATAAAATAATAATCAATGAAAAGCAGTTCCAAAACACTCATTATTTGGCATCATCAAAATCTCAAACTCGGGGTCATGGGTTGCAACACAAGTGAGCTCTCAAATATTTAAAGATTTAAATATGTATAGCTTCAAAATAGATTTCAAAATATATAAATATATAAATGCATATATATATATAAATATATATATTATAAAATAATTGAAAATATTATTAAAATATATTTTGAGGGGTTGAGGGACCCACTGATTTCCAAAGAAATTTGAAAATATATTTTTTTTAATTTTCAAAATATTCAATATTTAATTAAATATTAATAAACTATTAAAATACTCAAATAATTCCAATTAATATCAAAATATACTTAAATAATTTTGAAAACTTTCCTGGAGGTCAGTCATACACTCAAATACATTCATGACAAGTTTCAGACAAAAATAACTTATATATATTTAATTAAAAATAAAATATGATTTTCTGTATTTCTTAAATTACTAATAAAATAATAACCAAAACAGTTTGATTTTATTTTTAAAATAAACTAGATGAAATTCTGAACAATTTGATATATTATACTTATTTTTCGGTTTTATATTTTATTTAATATCATTTTTTGAAGTTCTGTTAATAAAATAGAATTTAAAATGATTTTTTTTATTAAATGGCGGCGCGGCAGGACAGATGGCGCGCTCGGATTCGCGGGATTGAAACCGCGTGACAGCGGGGACACGCGTTAGCCGTGAGCCGCTTCACGCGGTTTCACTTAACCACGTCAGCGGCTAGCGGCAGCCGTTGGATTGACCGCGGGTTCGATCCAACGGCTGAGATCGCATTCCGCTGTTTAATCTCAGCGGAGGAAGATCAAACAGCGAAGGTTTGATCCCGCTGTTCCGAACGGACGGCCCTGATCTCGCCGGTCGATCGATCGAATGCCAAACCGAATACACGGGCGAACCAAGGCGCAGAACGGCAAGATCTAGACCGTTGATCGTGTGATCAACGGTCTAGAAAACGTACATCTGCAGCGAACTACGGATGACGCCCTAGAATCCATTTTTTGGTTCGTTCTCTCGATCGGATGGACGAAACCGCTTGAAATTTTAAACTCAGTGAGGGTACATGAACAGAAATATTGGGGAAACATTCATTTTACCTAAGACATTCAATACATGAAGCTATTTAAACCCATCTAATGTGAGCTAGATTTAAGGTTTTGAGAGATTATACCGTTGGATCTTTGAAATTTCTGGATGGATGAGCTTGTAGACTGTCCAAGTGAAGATCCCTAGCACAAAACCGAGCTCGAACAAGCCTAGATCGACTGCTACAAGCCTGGGACGGTCTAGGTGGTGGACTCGCCGGAGAACTCACCACCGGTGACGTGCAACCACTTGGATTTTGTATCTAGGAGGCGAAGAAGGCTCTGGAGATCCAAAACGAACAAAGAACTCATTCTGGGAGGCTGGGGTTAGTGAGAGAAGGAGCTTTGATCCAATGGCCTCAAAAGCCACCTTTTCCCCTATTCAAACGACCTGGTCTGGATTGGATGGCTGGGATTGATGCATGAGCTCCCTAGATGGTGCCACATGTCCCTGTGATAGCTAGAAGGCTGCCTCAAAGGCTGGACAAGCCTTGCTTCCATTGGGTGGACTTGGGATTAGTGGGAGGAGACATTGCCTAAATTGCCTAAACCAACCCCTTAGACCAGCTTAAGAAGGGGTTAATCAGAGAAATAAAGCAAAAAGGGGAGCTTAGGCATGTGATATAGGGACGAAAAGGGGTTTAGTAGGGCTTTGACCATGAAAAAGGGGTTTTAAGGGGGTCTTGACCATTTTGACCAGTCAACTGGTTAATGGCTGCTGATGTGGCATAGGAGAGGTCAAGGCTACAGGTTGGAGAAGCTCCAAGCTTAATCTCACACTCTTTGAGGTCAAATAGGAGGTTTGACCAATTCAAAGAGGTGCTTAAGGCTTTTATTGACTTGGTTTGACCAGTCAACCAGGTCAAAATTGATGATGTGGCACTTGAGGAAGTAGAGGGATATTTGGAGTAATTCAATCAAGGGTCAAAGGTCAAAGTCAAGGCTTGGTAGGAATAGGAGCAAACACCACCAAGCTTTGACCTAGAATTGAGGGTTGACTTAGTCAAACCAAGTTGGGTTGAGCTCAAAATAGGTTTAGAAATGTTCAAGGCTTTGAATAGAATGATTTTAAAGGTTTGAAGATATTGATGTGGTTAAACGGGTTGAAATGGTTCATTTGAAACCTTAAGGGTTCATTGGGTCAAACCATGTTGACCCAATGGGTGAGTCTGGGCTGGACAAGTTTGAAAAGGTATTTGGAGACCATTGAGGGTGGTCCCTAGGTCAGGGGAGGTCAATTTGATCAAAATCCCTATTTGAGACCTTAAGGGCCTGTTTGGTCAACCTGGGTTGACTTGGTCAACCAGGTTGACCCAGGGTCTGGGTTTGGGCTCAACAGGTTTGAAATGATATTTTAAGACCAATGGAAGTGGTTGCATGGCCTAGAGAGGTCATTTGGGTCAAAACACCTATTTGGACCCTTAAAGGGTCCCTTGGGTCAAACCTGTTGACTTGGTCAACCAGGTTGACCCAGGGGTTGGGAATAGGTTCAAAAGATTTGAAATGACATTTGAAACTTGTTGGAGGGTTGCATTCAATTTGGAGTTCATTTGGTTTGAAATCCCTATTTGAGCCCCATAGGGGTATTTTGGTCAATTTTGACCTATTGGTCAACTATGGTCAAAAATGGGTCTGGAAAATGCAGTTTACTGCTCAATGGGTTAAAATCAAGAGTCTGGAAGTGATTGGAGGCTTTAATAAGGGTTCCAAAGTCGAGATCTTCAAGGGGTTAGGTCCAGTGGCATGGGCTGTAAATATCTGAAGGTTTTACAGCATTTGAATTTTAATTCAGATTCTGAAGTTAGAGACCTCAGAATGAGCTCAAAGTTGGAGGGTAACCTCTAGAGACATGTCTTAGCACTTTGTAAGTGATAGGCTTTGAATCAGAGACCATTTGACTGGGTTTTGAAATGTTTGAAAATTCTTTGAAAAGGGTCTTTAGGACAAGACCTTAGGATTTTGAATTTGAGTTTGGATTTCTGGATTTGGAATGAATTTCAAGTTTGAATGATTAGTATTGGAGTATTCAAATCATTTACAATAATGTGGTGATTGTTAATGAATGGATGGGGTCAAGGCTAGATTGAAGCTTGGATCAAAGTCTAAGTTGAAGGTTGGATTATCAAATTGATTGGATCAAAGTTTGGATATGTTTGAAACTTGAATTAATTTGAATTTGAGTTGAATGAAGTTTGAGATTTAAATTGATCAAAGGTAGGAATCAAATTGAAGTTGGAGTTGATCAAATGTATGAATTGATTTAAGGTTGAGGTTGATCAAGGGTGGGGATTGATTTGAAGTTGAAGTGGTCCTAAGATCTAGAGGAATTCTAAGATCTAGGATCTAAGGGAATCCTAGGCTCTAGAGTAGGCCCTAAGGTCTGGCTCTAAGAAAGAATCCTAAGGTCTAGAATGGATCCTAGGATCTAGAATTAATCTGGAATTTAGAAGGGCCTTAGTGACCTCATACAAAAATGAGGTTAACAAATGGACCCCCAATGTGTGTAGTAGAAGAGACTTCTGCTGCACACATTGGCGTTGACCGAATGAGAGTTTTGAATAGAATTTTAGAACTGTGAGGAAGGGTATTGCCCAACCTCAGGTCTATAGAATGCTGATAGAAGACTTACTCCTAATAGACAGATCAACTGGAAAACCAAAGTAGGGAATACCTAGCTTTGGGTCTAAGGAAGGGCATCACCCAACCTTAGGCCTATAGGACGCTGATAGAAGACTTACTCCAAATAGGCAAGAGAACTGGAAACCAGAGTAGGGAATACCTAGCTCTAGGTCTAAGGAAGGGCATCACCCAACCTTAGGTCTACAGGATGCTGATAGAAGACTTACTCCTAGTAGACAAATCAACTGGGAAACCAAAGTAGGGAATACCTAGCTTTGGGTCTGAGGAAGGGCATCACCCAACCTCAGGTCTATAGGATGCTGATAGAAGACTTACTCCTAATAGACGGATCAACTGGAAAACCAAGGTAGGGAATACCTAGCCTTGGGTCTAAGGAAGGGCATCACCCAATCTTAGGCCTATAGGATGCTGATAGAAGACTTACTCCTAATAGGCAAATGAACTGGAAACCAAAGTAGAGAATACCTAACCTTGGGTCTGAGGAAGGGCATCACCCAACCTCAGGTCTACAGGATGCTGATAGAAGACTTACTCCTAGTAGACGGATCAACTGGAAAACCAAGGTAGGGAATACCTAGCCTTGGGTCTAAGGAAGGGCATCACCCAACTTTAGGCCTATAGGATGCTAATAGAAGACTTACTCCTAATAGGCAAATCAACTGAAAACCAAAGTAGGGAATACCTAAATTTGGGTCTGAGGAAGGGCATCACCCAACCTCAGGTCTACAGAATGCTGATAGAAGACTTACTCCTAGTAGACGGATCAACTGAGAAACCAAAGTAGGGAATACCTAGCTTTTGGTCTAAGGAAGGGCATCACCCAACCTTAGGCCAATAGGATGCTGATAAAAGACTTTCTCCTAATAGGCAAATTAACTGGCAAACTAGGATGGTGCCACGAGGGGCATACTCCACCACTAGCGAATAGTACGATCCTAAGGGAGGGAGCAATCCGGCCCTTAGGAGAAGGCAAAAAGAGCGTTAAAAGTAAGGGAATTTTTTTTTTTTAAAGGAAAGAATTAGATTGCGAAATAAGAAGAAAATTTTATTAATTGATAAAACGAGCTACATCAAGCATAGTATTTCTTAAGGAAACGCCCATTAACAGGTAGCATTGGGTGATTTCCTTTACAATATACTAACTGATACGAGCCTCCTTCGTAGACAGTCTCTATAATGAAGGGTCCTTCCTACGTAGGTTCAAATTTGCCTCCCAACTTCCGATGGGTCAAGATAGGCCTCCGAAGGACCAACACCAAGTCTCCTGCTTGGAAGGTCCTAGGTCGCACTAGCTTATCATGGGCTATACCATACGAGACTTATATAACTCTAAACTTTGTTGAGCTTGAAGACGTTGCTCTTCAAGGCCTTCGAGTTCTTCCAATCGTAGTTTTGCATTTTGTTCATTTGTAATTTGACTCTAAACTGCAATCCTGAGCGAAGGGATTTGTATTTCCAAGGGTAGAACAGCCTCAGATCCGTACACTAGTGCAAACGGGGTGGATTGGGTCGGGGTTCTATAAGTGGTACGATAAGCCCACAAAGCTTCCACCAACCGCTCATCCCACTGTCGTTTATTATCATCAAGGGTCTTTTTAACAATTTGCACCAAGGTTTTGTTGAAGGCCTCGGCCAATCCATTTGCCCGAGGGTAGTAGATCGTCGAGTATCTCCAGTCAATATTATGGCGCCTCACAAAATTATTGATTTTTGTAGACTTGAATGCGGACCCATTATCGGATATGATTCTGCGAGGTACGCCGAATCGATATACGATATGATCATGAAAGAATTTTAAGACATGATGTGATGTTACTTTGCGTAGGGAAATTGCTTCCGCCCACTTTGAAAAGTAATCAGTCGCTGCTAATATGAAACAATGACCTCTCGCGGAAGGAGGGTCAATCGGCCCAATGATATCTGTGCCCGAACTTTCGAAGGGCCACGAGGCTATCGTAGGGTGTAACACATTAGGCGGTTGATGTAAAACCACACCATGGACCTGACATTGATGACAGTGCTTTGCAGTATTCATGCAATCGTCAATCATTATAGGCCAGAAGTATCCAAGTCTTTTAATCTTTAATTTCATTTTTGGACCCGATTGATGTGCACCGCACAGTCCTAAATGAACTTCATTAATAATCTTCAGGGCTTCTCGCTTGTCCAAACAGCGCAGCCACATGTGATCGAAGGACCGACGGTACAACAGATCGTTGACAAGTGCGTATGATAGGGCACGTTTCTTAATCTGGTTGGAGAGTGATTTATCCTGGAGAAGCTTCCCTTCTTTAAGGTAATCGATTAAGGGTCATCTCCAATCGCCTCCTTCGTCGGTTGTCGAAGAGGCAGAAAGGATCTGAAGGGGAGTCTTACTCATGTGTTCCAAATCTATAGGAGAGAGGGCTTTTACGACCCTGAATCTTTATAGGAATGGAATCCTCCTCAGGACAGGCAAATTCCTTTGCGAGTTTTGCTAAGGCATTTGCCGCGGAATTGCTACCACGGGGAACCCTATACAAAGTAGCAGTAGGAATTTGTTCCAACAAGTGAAGTGTATATTGGTGATATCTTAGGAGATTCGGATTCAAGACTTTATAAATTCTGGCCACTTGGTTAATCACCAACTGGGAATCTCCAAAGATCTTAATCTCTTTAATTTCCATTAGAATTGCAAGTTTCAAACCGGTTATCAGAGCTTCGTATTCAGCTTCGTTGTTTGTACAGGGCTCCGATAAATGGTAGGAAAAATGCATCATTCCTTTTTCTAGTGTTATGAAAATTAGACCGACTCCAGCCTTTCCAGGAATTACAGATTGTTGGGTTGCATTCCTACGAGAGGATGCTGCTCCATCAAAATACAATTCCCAGACGGCCTCACCAGATTCCCTCAAACTCATGACTTGTTCGTCGGGTAGATCATCATTCAGAGGAGAATCTGCCGGCAGCGGGTGTGCTGCCAGAAAATCGGCGACAGCTTGTCCTTTCACAGCGCGAAGGGGAGTGAAAGTAATCTCAAATTGCAGTAATATCATAGACCAACGAGCTAAACGTCCTGACAACGTAGGTCGGGTCATAAGATATTACAAATGATTAACTCTTGAAATCAAACTGATTGAGTGTGAGAGCATGTAATGCCTCAGTTTCTGAGCTGCAAAAATCAAAGCGAGACAATACTTCTCAATTGACGGGTATCGAATTTCAGTAGGAAGAAGTCTCCGACTGAGGTAATAGAGAGCGTTCTATTTCCCTTCGTCATTGACTTGAGCCAACAGGGCACCTAAAGACTCATCTAAGGCTGCGGTGTAGAGAATTAACGGCTTTCCCGGAATTGGGGCTGCCAAAACTGGTGGGTTGGAAAGGTACTGCTTAATATCATCGAAAGCATTTTGACAGTTCTCATCCCATACGAACTTATCATCTTTTTTCGCAAGGACAGAAAAGGGTTGACATCTCCCAGAAAGATTAGAAATAAACCTCCTTATATATGCCAATCTACCTTGTAGAGACCTTAACTGGGTGAGGCTCTTAGGAGATGGCATATCTAAGATGGCTTCAATTTTAGCAGGATTCGATCTCGATTCTGCGGTGCCTCACTATGAATCCTAAGAATATTCCCAAGGCGACGCCGAAGGCACACTTCAAGGGGTTCATTTTCAAATCGTAGCGGCGTAACTGTTCGAAAACAACTCTTAAGTCATACAGGTGAGCCTCTTTGACCTTGCTTTTGACAACTAAATCATCAATATAATATTCAACTTGATTATGAATTAAGTCGTCAAAGATACGGGTCATGGCCCGTTGGTAGGTTGCTCCGGCATTCTTTAAGCCGAATGACATCACCTTATAACAAAAGATTCTAATAGGGGTTCTGAACGCAGTATTTCTCTCATCTTCTAGGGCCATCTTGATTTGGTTATAACCCGACGAGCCATCCATGAATGAGAAAATACCGTGTGAGGAGGCAATGTCCACCATGAGTTCTGGTATTGGTAGAGGGAACTCATCTTTAGGACATGCCTTATTCAGATCCCTATAATCGACACAAATCCGAATTTGACCATTTTTCTTTCGAACTGGCACGACGCTGGCCACCCAGGAGGGATATTGCTCCTCTCGAATGAATCCGGCTTCTGTCAATTTCTTAACTTCAGAAACGACTTGTTGTTCGATCTCTAAGCACATGCGTCGAGGAGCTTGCTTAATAGGAATGGCATCATGCTGAACCCCAAGTTTGTGAACTGCTACCTCAGCAGGCAAACCTGGCATTTCGTCGTATGTCCAGGCAAAGCAATCCCTGAATTCGGACAACAACTGAATTAAGTCTTGGGTTTCACCCTCGCTCAATAAAGCACTTATGAAAATCGGGTGGGGGTTATCATCGTTTCCCAGGTTAATTTCTCTCAACTCATCGACTGTCGACTTAATTTCTTCTTCAAATTCAGGGGGTGCATCCCGAACTTGAAGATCATCGGGATCGTCTAAAGTCTCCAAACAAAGTCCATCTAGAGGATAAGAAGGATTGTAGGGACATTTGGAGAATCGAGATGGTAAGTTATCATTAGGCAATACTCATCATCATCGAATGAACTAACTGTTCCAAAGCCAATATCACTTGTTGGATTTTTATTTATATTTGTTCGCCAAATATTCTCGTGGTATCTAGCTTGACCCTTAGTCCATCGGTATGGTATAGAACCTTTAGAAAAAGTGTTTTTTACACAAACAGGGAAGTAGCCGAAAGGTAATTCCATTAATTCATTAAAATCAGCCTCCTCAAGGGTTACATCACGTTCGTCCCTTGCGGAGGAGGAGCCAGGAAAGAATTTCTGGACTTTCTTAACTTCACCATCCAAGTTGGGGGCCACTTTGACTTCCAACCCTACAACCCTGCCTGTCGATAGTGGGGTCAGAGAAAGGGCCTCAATCCTTCTAGTGAGCTTTTCATACATTATTAATTCAGGTTCGTCACTTTTAACTTTTGAGATATCTACCTTCAGGGTCACTGTCCTGGTCTAAGGTAAGATCAAATTTTGGAGGAGCATTTATGTTCTGATAATCAAGAGAGAGGGCAGTACCTTGACTTTCTAGTTCACCATCAGAATCTGATTCCAAATCAATATACACAGGTGCTGCTCTCCTATCTAATGAAGCAGGGCCTCGACCTCATGCCCTTAAAGCCATCCTCCCACCTCTTTGAGGTAATGTGCTTGGAGGCCTAAGGACAACGATATCAAGAGTCGTTTTCACTACTCGATTGTGTCATTTCTTGATTGATATTTTTATCTATTTCCTTCTTTTGGTCGAATTTTTGTCCAACCATTTTCTCCTCAATTTTGATCTCCAATTTAGAACGGGACGAGGACCATTTTGGTATGAAATACGCAGCATCTTCGTAGATCCCAATTTCTTGAATCGAGAATGATTGCAAATCACCCTTAATCACATGTTCAATGCCGTCTCGTTGATACTTAACGCATTGGTGCAGGGTAGATGGAACCATTCTATATTCGTGAATCCAAGGTCTACCTAGAAGTGCGTTAAAGGACGTAGTCAAATTAATTATATGAAATTTAGCTTCAATTTTTAACCCTCCTATTTCTAGGAGTAAAGTGATTAAACCTAAAGCTCTCTCTCCCTTCTCGTTGAACCCACGAAGCACCAACCTGTCGGTTGAAAGCTTGCTAGTATCAACTCTGAGGTAAGCAAGAGTCTTTATGTTCATCACGTTGACCGATGCACCCGGATCAACAAGGACTCTTGATAACTTGAAGTTTCCCACATCTACTGTAATGTAGAGGGGGCGATTGTGGTCAGCAGTTCCCAAGAGTAAATCTTCGTCTGAAAAGGTAACCCCGGGGACCTCTTTGAAGTAGAGAGCCTCACCTTCTGAAGTTGCAGCCAACTGTGTTAAGCAAATCTCAGGGTCGAGAAGTGCTTTAATTAAAGACTCCCTCATTTCTTTGGAGAGAAGGAGGGCGTCGTAAATACTTAATTTTGCTGGCAACTTCCTAAGGTGGGCTAGGACGTTGTAATCAACCTTAGGAACGACAGACTCGAAATCCGGAGGAATTAAAGGAAATTCTTGGTTGCTGAGGGGAATTTGGATTTAGATCTTCGAATGAGGATTGCTTGCCTTTGTCCTGAGGGGGCAACCTAGGAGGTAAGACTTTACCGCCACGGAGTTGCACCTGCTCGATGTCTTCAGGCGGGCAAACCAGAGCGGTGTCTACACTCACTGTAGGCATTGGATCGTCGTTTCCCAAAAGAGAGTCAGAATCTGAAAACTCTATCTCGATAGAACTTCCCTGAAAATCACATTGGGGGAAATCACTTTCTGATAAGGCTTCACATTCGACATCTTCTTGAGTAGTCAATTCGGGAAGGTCGGTTTGATTAACCTCAATATCTATTTCATTAGGAGTTTGATTCAAAACAGGAGAGTCATCAATTTGCATTTTAGATTCATGACCAATGATCAAGACAGAAGTAGAAGGATGTTTTTTATTCATCTTTTGACCCTTCGCCTTTGATGGGGCAAAATAAAAGTCAGATAACAAAAGAGGGGAAAGGGTTTAACACCACCATCCGCCATTTTAATACATCTCTCATCCACACACTTCCTCTCTACAAAATCAAATTTCTTTTCTTTTACATTCTTCTCAGTAGTTTCTATGACTACTGGAGAGGGAAGTGGCTCAACATCCTTCTGCGAAGCGTCCAGGTCAACCTTCCACACCGTGGCCTGGACTATCGTAGTCAGCTATTGAGAAAGACGAAAAGACTTGTTAATCGACTTTTTAAGTGCCCGGGACAAAGCAATGTCCCAACCATCTTCAACAAGACAAAAAGAGTTAGGAGGATTACCTGAAATGGTTTTAATTGAAGCCTTTTCTGGATCGACCAAGTATTCCTTAGGTATTATGATGTTACCTTGGGTGTAGTTCCTCTCAAGCCAATCTTTGAACACAACACAGTCTTCAAGAGGGTGACTAAGCATCCTGTGGTACGGGCAATACTTGGGATCATCTTTCTTGCTCTCATCCTCAGGCCTCCTGGCCTCTGGTAACTGAAAATCTGGTTTCTTTAACAAACTCCTGAAGATCTTCTTAACTGCTTCCCTCTTAAATGGATATGGCTTTGCCAATCTCTCTCTAAAAGGGATGAAGGCGGGATCTCTAGTATGCTGAGGAACTATCTGAAAGGGCTGCTTCTGAAGTGGCTGTGGTGGAAGTGGAGTGCTAGGCTGACTAACCACTGGCCTCTTTCCTTTATCTACTACTGAGACCACAGCTTTCTTTCAAAGGTTTTCACCAATTTAGAACCCTTCCTATCTTCAGACTGCTCTCGTAAGAATGGCATCTTAGGAGCCTCTTCCTGCAAATTGCTAGCCTTATTAAGAAGTTTTTCAAAAGTTTTAATAGTGAAACCCTTCAGGAGAAAAGCAACAGGGCCGTGGATATTCTTCAAAAGAATCTCCACAGCATGTTGCTCTTGCAACTGGGGTTCACACTTCATCAAGAGGTTTCGCCACCTCAAGATGTACTCAACCAGAGACTCTCCCGGCTTTTGCTTTTCAACTACGAGATCGCCCACGGTGGTGCGTTGTTGCGCTCCAGAAAATCTCTTAAAAAACAGGTTTTCTAGCTCGCTAAAGGTTCTTACTGAACCGTTGGGCAGATCGGCGTACCATTCAAAAGCAATGCCGGATAGACTACTTACAAATTGGCAAAATAGTAGAGCATCTGACCCTCCTACATTGCAACAGCTTGCTCGGAAGTGGGCTAGATGCTGTCTCGGATTTTCAATTCCAGTGAAAACTTTAAAAGTTGGTGGCACAAAGCCCTTTGGGTAAGGAACTAAGTCATATTCTTCGGGGTAGGGTCTACCCTTTGAAATAGACACGGTTCTTTGAGAAAGGGCTAAGGCCTCCCTTACCTGGTCCTTCGATTAATTGCTTAATATCCTTCTGAGGCGGGATCGGAGGAGTGGTGGAAACTGCGGGGTGAACTGGAGGTGCCTCTACTAGACAAGGAAGGGTCACAGGTTGTGACTCGAGAGGTCTGGAACTAAATTCTGCCCTTTTGGCCTTTTCTGTGAGCTCTCGAGCTGACTGGTGGATTTTAAGAGACTCTTCCTGTGACTTATCCAACTTCTCTTGCATCTCCCTAACTTGTGACATCATGCTTGCGAGTTGAGTCTCCAAATTTTTTATATGCTCCTCATCTCTGGCCTTTACAGACTCATATGAATCTGACTCAACAGTATGTGGATCATCATCTTTAGCAAATCGGCATTTGTTGGGCTCAACTTCTTTATTAGACCCTCTAGTCTCGACCACATGAATGGTACCAACATAATCTTCTTCATCTCCAAGGAGATCATCCATATCAGGGTCAAAGGAGGCCATTCCTTCTTTGTTCAACAAAATGTTTCTTATTTCTTGAACTACCTCCTCGACCGGTCTATCCCCAATTGACTTAGGATCAAGGGATAAGTATCCTTTGTACTCAGCCATATCGAATAATTCTTCAGAATCCATGAGGAAAATGATTTCTATGAGTTTTGGGTTAGGATCTGGTTGAGACTTTATATCTGGTTCATCTTCCATTTCTAGGTCCTGGTCAATTCTCTCCTCTTTGACTATCCCAGAGCTGGTAGTCAGAAGAGTGGCATCCTCTACAGGGAGAGGGACATATACCTCAGGGGGAGAAGCAGGAGCTTGTAAGATGATAGCTCCCACATTGGGCAAGGTAAGGTCCTCAGACACCTGACTAGGGAGCCTAGGAATGACGCTTGGACCTTGGGTATCATCAACTGGGGTAGCAGGGATGGTGACTATTGGATCTTGAGTTAGACTGGCTATGGTATGACTGTCAACTGTAACAACTGGGGTACTAGTCTGGACATCCATCAAGTCAATTGAACCCGGAGTAGGGTTGGCTGAAACTCGTTGGAGCTGTAAAATGAATTTAGAAGTTCTAGGAGGTAGTGTCAGACTCTCCAACTTGGTTCTCTTTGGCACATATTTCTTTTCAGGAGATTTGGGTCTTTTTCCCTTAAGATCTATAGACTTTTGAATCTCAACCTCCTTTGGCTTAACAATCGCTGAGGCCAATCTTACAGGTTTATGTGGGGGTACCGGGGGGGGGGGGGGGGGGGGTCTACCAGCAGGATGGTGGCCTCTTTTGGACCCAATCAACACAATACCCTCTGTTTGGGAGGATGGAGGGCGTGGCACCCAGTGATAGCCATCAACCAGTACCGAAGTAGCGGGCTGTCTAACATACTTCTTATTTTTCCTGACGAATTGTGGGGTCAAATTCTTTGCTTCAGACACTTCTTCCTTCAACACTTCTTTTTGGAAGTGATGTGAGATCACTCCCTTCAATTGTTTTACATATTCCTCCTTAGTCTGTCTAGACTGTGCAGCGCATGTATGAATTATGTTTCTCAAAGTCCTTGTCTTCTGGAGATGTTTTTCTTTCTCAGTCTTCTTAGTCGAGTAGTCGACCGGGCATGGTGGAGAACGGGCTATCCTAGCTGCCTTCTCCTCCCCTTGAGCTGAAGCCAGGGGGTAAAAGCGACTCCCCTTTAGGAGGGGAGAGGAAGCAGGAATAGGTAGCTCCTCAGCAGCCTCAGGTTCTACTTGAGCTAAGGTCTCAAAAGGTACAACTCTCTTAGCCTTAGAGATCTTCTTTTAAGTCTCCTCAAATAGTTTTTCTTCTAATTCTTAGTGGCAAAGCTAAGTCCAGAACTAGACCCCTTCCTCAAAAACAGACTTGACTTCAGTGGGAGGCTCAACAACTGGTTCAGACTGTTTCTGATCATCACTAACTACTGGCAAGGTGGGTGCAGATCTCACGATCAACTCAACCACTGGGGGAATTTCCTTACTGGCATCCAAACTAACAATCTGGTGTCCATCCATGGAGAGCTCAAGAGTACTAAATCCCATTCCAAAAATGATAGTGCTTCCTTGGTCATTAACAGTCGAGGACAACTCTCGGTCGAAAGAGAAAATCAATTAGCCAGCCATTTGGGTTTTTCTGAAAGTTACATAGAGGATTGAAATTAGATTTACTTTAAAAGGGTGGTGAAAAATATATTATTATTTTTTGAAAATTGAGGCTTGTAAGAATATCTCAACCCCCCCAAACATGTGTCGAGCAGTGAAGGATATTGCTTAACACATGTTAAAAGGGTGAAGAGACTAAGCACATGTCCAGAAAGTTTTCTAAAAAAAAACTTGACATATGTTAGCCCACAAGGAGGACGTATGGGGTAACATATGACAACTTAGAATTTAAGAGAATTTTGAAGAAATTTTGAGTCTTGGAGGGTTTAAGGGAGGTTTTATCACAAACTCCAAAACACAACGGACAGAGTTTTCCCTTGCCCGAAGGCTTATGGAATTGTGAGAGAACCGAAGTGAAAGGAATAGTCTAGCCCTCCCTACCCCTAGAAATCAAAGGGGAAAATGAGGGGGGTTAAAACTAAAGTAATTTGAGATGTCTGAAATCAAAAAAAAATTGAATTCTTTTCAATTTTAAGGATTTATATGTTGAATGAGAAATTTATCGACCATAAATCCATAAGATTGAAAAGGATATCCAAAGATCTGATTTGATGCTGTCGCCTCACAGGCTATGCCGGGGCAGAAAGTTCAAAATCAGAACAAAAATCTATATAAGGTCAATTTTGGAGGTACAACCTCTCTTTTAATATTTATTTTTTTCTTAGATGTTGGCCACACTCACCCAAGGAAGAAATGGGTAAAGGGACCAACGGAAGAAATGATAGTTGAAATTATCGATGAAACAAAATTCTACCACTATTAAAGATGGGGAGAGAAATTTGGTCCCACCGGGCGTGCCATTTCTTTGTTGGTGGAATTTTGGAAAACATGTTTTGAAAAATATTAGTTTTCTTTGGAGATTTTAAGATTAAGGTTGAGTTCTAATTCTAAGGTCGAACCAACTTGTTAGAAAAAGTATATCACCCCGAAGGACGAAAATAAACTTTCATAAGGGTGTTCAGACTTAGAATTATGTAAACTCATCTTGAATACTATAATCGGGTTCTAAAGAGAACTTTATATGGCCATGAGGGAACAAAGTATAGTTCAACTAAATACCCAATTACAATATTCGAGAAGCATGACCGTCGCAATCGCATCCAAAGCCTTATCGAAGAAGGATGTATCTCCCCAAAGGGAAATAACACCATTCTACGATAATTCTTCTAATGCAACTACGACGATCATTGTTTAACTTTTCCCAAAGAAATCTAGTAAAGTTTTAGAAATTAATTTTTTAAAATCAGGTGTGTGGGGTTCCAAATCTCCTACGAGCACAAGCCCTCATAGTTAATTACATCGTAGGGAGATAAAATCTCCTACGAAAACTCTCGATTAAAATGGTGGCAGAATTTTGTTAGATTTTCTAGGAGTGATATCAAAAAGAGATGAATTTTAGAAATTCAAAAGGGAATGGATTAAAATTGAGCAGTTATTAACGGAGTTAAAGGAGGAGAGGTAGGAGACACTTTGAGATTCCAGAACCATCCGGAAGTGTCCCAACTTAATCTAAGTGTTGGGCTTTATATTTTGGATTGAAATGATACTTTAATTAGAGTTGAGCATTTTATTAGAAATTTGGGACTATATTCCCAAAGTTTGGGGTCTTATAATCAAAGATCTGCCCCGGAACCTAAATCTATTTTGGACACTGGACCACAGTCGTCCAATCCTAACTAATGCAGTGCAAAACCTGGACTTACCCCGGCCTGGATTGGGGAGCCAGCTAACCACCTAATCGGTTTAAAAGAAATGAGTCTGGTCTTTTATGAAATAGTGGTAGGGACGTTTTATTTAAAGTTTCGGAAGAGTTGGGGCCGACATCTAAAAATTTTCCTAATTGGCCTTTTTGACTTATGTTGGGTGCAAAATGCTAAGGACCATGAAATTAAAATTTTGACTCTTTTAATTTGTATCTAATGCAATGCATGCTGGTTAACAACCTCAAATCAAATATGCTTGAAATTTTAAAAACAGGCTTAGAAAATAATTTTTTAGAAGACTGGACTTCCCCAGGTCCGGCACCTCGTCCTCATAGGTCAGACTATCCGGACTCTACCCGCAGGCGGGGAAGGGTCTAAAACAAGGAAAGAGTAATGCAGAAATATGCATGCGACCCCGGGGTCGATCCCCGGCTAATTCCCTAGATCCGTTATCTTTCTATGTTATTTAGACTCACTAAAATTTTAAACTTTTAAAGTTATGAGTATAAAACTTTCACACCCTCACGAGTCTCACGTATCCAGGCGAAAACAAAAGCGGCACACAATCGTCAAAAAACTATAAAAAACAAGCAATCCTAAAGGCAATCAATTCATCACATCAAATATTAACTAATTAATAAATGTCCATAGGCAAAGTTTCCCTGCTTATTACAAACCAGAGTTTTGCAGAAAGTAAAGTGGCCGGGTACCACTGACAACAATCCGGATTCTAAGCCTAATAATGACACAAGTAATTTTGAGTGGGATATTCTCAATCTTCAAATCCTCAAATCTTCAATCTCGTTCTTCTTTGGACTCCTTTTCTTCAATCTTCTTGGAATCTTCGTAGTGGATTACCCAAATGGATAAGAGGACACTTCCTTTAAGGGGAAGGCCACTCTTTCCTCTTTGGGTAAGGAAAAGGTATGATCCTAATTTGGACTTCCAAATGGAAAAGGAGTGTTCCCTAAAAGGGTATCCTTTCCTCTTTGGAATCCAAGCTTTGGATCTATGTATCCCAACTCAAAATCAACTTTCACAATACTTGACACTTACACAAATTACATTGATATCAAAATAAAAATCTAGACTCACCTGCAGGGTTATCCTAAGCAGTTAATATATAAAAAGCAGTTATTCCCAAGCAGTTGTATATGAGCATATAAGAAAGTAAACACACTGGCCATGCTCTTTTTATGATTTGGGGGCTTTAGCAGCTGAAGCACCTGTGAAAAGAGTTTATAATATTTATGCATTTTTTTTTTGATTTGCCCCCCCTTTTATATTGCCCTGCATGAGCATGGCCACCTGCAGAAAACTGTGTCAACATCCAGATCGTACCTAACCTAAGGGTAATCTAGTCGCCAAACACATCAATCCATCCACAGAGTACAGAAAAAGTAAGCAGACACAGCAAAGCAATTTCATCCACAACATGCAGTGAAAATTATGAAAAATCCGGCACACAGCAGTAAAGTAAACACCGGCCTAACCTAGATCTAGAGTTGGTTGTCTTAGCACATCATCTAAAGTGTGTGAGAAAGGTCGTGTGGCTGGAATAGATCCTAAAGTGGGTTATTAGTTGAAGTTGTCTAAAAGTCTGAGTTTGTTAAGGCTTAAAAGGGGATTTAGATTAAAATTTAAGTATTAATAAATTAAGAATTTTAATTAAACATATTTAAAAAAATTAATTGATTACTACCTTTATTTTCACACCGAGGCCGTGAAGTTTATTTCACCTTCCTTTGGGCTAAGCTAATAGCCTCGTAGGCCTAGCTTACCTAGTAGCAATCAGGGTTGATTAAGCTATTTAAATTGGTTAGAATTAAAAGAGTGGATTAATACAAAAATGAGTTAGTTACTGATTTTTAAAGCTTGATTAATTTAAGTTTACCATTAATTGATTTGTGGCGTTGTGCCACCAGGCTCGAGGAATCAGCCTCCTTAGGACACTTAGCCCCGCAGCCCGGAGTAGTCCAGCCGATAAACCAAATTAATGTAATTGAGTTAGAGATTTTAAAGCGTTAAATAATTAAAGATTAATCTATTTTAATATTTAACACCCCTTAGAATCCATTCGTGGCGTTGTGCCACCAGGCTTGAGGAACCAGCCTCCTTAGGACACTTAGCCCCGCAGTCCGGAGTAGTCCAGCCGATAAACTTCATCTAGGGTGGTTGTTGTGTTTTAAAGGATTTGTTAAGTGTTTTAAGCATTAAACCAATATTTTTTGGAGTTTAGAGTGATTTTGAGCTTTTATGAATTTTTTGAATATTTATTAAAGGGTCAAAAGTTGAATTTTTGATTAAGCTCAAATTCTGGAATGTTTGTGTTTTATTAAAATACTAGACCTCACTACGATCAGTTAGACAGTAAGTACATTGAAATCAAATTTTTCTACATTTTATTACGAAGGTTTGAAGTTTCGAACTAGTTTTAACCTAGAGTTGACCGGTTTGTTGACTTTTTGAAATATTACAAGATTTCTGGAATTTAATATTTTTAATAAATATTAGACCTTATTATGAGTTGAATGCAAGTGAGTTTGGGTGATTTGGATTTTTCTTGAATTAGTTATGAAGGTTTGAAATTTGAGGTATTTAATGAATTTTAAAAGATTTAATTAGAGAGCCATTCTGTGATTTTGCTCCAAATAAGATCCCAACTCCTTGAAATCTTCTCCAAAGGTCAGGAATGACCTAAGGAGAGATTCCCAAGTGTTTGGGAAATTTTTGGAATTTTTAATAATAATTAATTAATTATATTAATTAAATATTGGTTTTTACTTAGAATTAAATTAAAGATTAAATTGCTATCAAATCAATTGGATTTTAATTTTCATAAGTTAAGGATTGAATTCTAGTCAGTTAGAGGGGTTACACATATTTTTTGGATTTAAACGTGATTTATTACATTTTCTAGAAGGTTTTAAGGCTTAATTAAGGCTTAAACTTAGGAAAATTAATTAGGGAGCTTAACGACTTCAAAAATCAGTGAAATTTTCTCTTAAGGCTGAGAATGTCACTATGTTTAAGTATTCAAAGTTTTGAGTCAATAGGAGGTGAATTCTAATTTTTAGAAATATTCTAAGTTTTCTATAAACCCTTAATTGTTGTCCTTAATGTTGTCACTATGTTTAATGGGTTTAAATCAATGTTTGAACTAACCCTCACACTTAACACATAAGACATGTATGAACACATAAACACATTCAACATCTAGATCTAGGAGAGCCTTATACTATGTGGTGTGTGATCCCTAAACATGCAAGGACTAATTAACATAATTAAGGTAAGATTAGTGAATAATCAAGAAATGATTATCCACTAATCATCCCCTTTATTTCTATTCAAATATGCTCAATCTACATTTGAGATTTCAAGTGACCTCTCAAATATTTAAAGATTTAAATATGTATAGCTTCAAAATAGATTTCAAAATATATAAATATATAAATGCATATATATATAAATATATATTATAAAATAAATGAAAATATTATTAAAATATATTTTGAGGGGTTGAGGGACCCACTGATTTCCAAAGAAATTTGAAAATATTTTTTTTTAATTTTCAAAATATTTAATATTTAATTAAATATTAATAAACTATTACAATATTCAAATAATTCCAATTAATATCAAAATTTACTTAAATAATTTTGAAAATTTTCCTGGAGGTCAGTCATACACTCAAATACATTCATGCCAAGTTTCAGACAAAAATAACTTATATATATTTAATTAAAAAAAATTATGATTTTCTGTATTTCTTAAATTACTAATAAAATAATAACCAAAACAGTTTGATTTTATTTTTAAAAAAAACTAGATGAAATTCTGAACAATTTGATATATTATACTTTTTTTTCGGCTTTATATTTTATTTAATATCATTTTTTGAAGTTATGTTAATAAAATAGAATTTAAAATGATTTTTTTTATTAAATGGCGGCGCGGCAGGACAGATTGCGCGCTCAAATTCGCGGGATCGAAACCGCGTGACAGTGGGGACACGCGTCAGCCGTGAGCCGCTTTACGTGGTTTCACTTAACCACGTCAGTGGCTAGCGGCAGCCGTTGGATTGACCGCGGGTTCGATCCAACGGCTGAGATCGCATTCCGCTGTTTAATCTCAGCGGAGGAAGATCAAACGGCGGAGGTTTGATCCCGCTGTTCCGAACGGACGGCCCTGATCTCGCCAGTCGATCGATCGATTGCCAAACCGAATACACTGGCAAACCAAGGCGCGGAACGGCAAGATCTAGACCGTTGATCGTGTGATCAACGGTCTAGAAAACGTACATCTGCAGCGAACTACGGATGACGCCCTAGAATCCATTTTTTGGTTCGTTCTCTCGATCGGATGGACGAAACCGCTTGAAATTTTAAACTCAGTGAGGGTACATGAACAGAAATATTGGGGAAACATTCGTTTTACCTAAGACATTCAATACATGAAGCTATTTAAACCCATCTAATGTGAGCTAGATCTAAGGTTTTGAGAGATTATACCGTTGGATCTTCAAAATTTCTGGATGGATGATCTTGTAGACTGTCCAAGTGAAGATCCCTAGCACGAAACCGAGCACGAACACCCCTTGATCGACTGCTACAAGCCTGGGACGGTCTAGGTGGTGGACTCGCCAAAGAACTCGTCGTCGGTGACGTGCAACCACTTGGATTTTGTAGCTAGGAGGTGAAGAAGGCTCTGGAGATCCAAAACGAACAAAGAACTCGTTCTGGGAGGCTGAGGTTAGTGAGAGAAGGAGCTTTGATCCAATGGCCTCAAAAGCCACCTTTTCCCCTATTCAAACGGCCTGGGCTGGATTGGATGGCTGGGATTGATGTATGAGCTCCCTAGATGGTGCCACATGTCCCTGGGACAGCTAGAAGGCTGCCTCAAAGGCTGGACAAGCCTTGCTTCCATTGGGTGGACTTGGGATGAGTGGGAGGAGACATTGCCTAAATTGCCTAAACCAACCCCTTAGAGCAGCTTAAGCAGGGGTTAATCAGAGAAATAAAGCAAAAAGGGGAGCTTAGGCATGTGATATAGGGAGGAAAAGGGGTTTAGTAGGGCTTTGACCATGAAAAAGGGGTTTTAAGGGCGTCTTGACCATTTTGACCAGTCAACTGGTCAATGGCTGCTGATGTGGCATAGGAGAGGTCAAGGCTACATGTTGGAGAAGCTCCAAGCTTAATCTCACACTCTTTGAGGTCAAATAAGAGGTTTGACCAATTCAAAGAGGTGCTTAAGGCTTTTGTTGACTTGGTTTGACCAGTCAACCATATCAAAATTGATGATGTGGCACTTGAGGAAGTAGAGGGATATTTGGAGTAATTCAATCAAGGGTCAAAGGTCAAAGTCAAGTCTTGGAAGGAATAGGAGCAAACACCACCAAGCTTTGACCTAGAATTGAGGGTTGACTTAGTCAAACCAAGTTGGGTTGAGCTCAAAATAGGTTTAGAAATGTTCAAGGCTTTGAATAGAATGATTTTAAAGGTTTGAAGATATTAACGTGGTTAAACGGGTTGAAATGGTTCATTTGAAACCTTAAGGGTTCATTGGGTCAAACCATGTTGACTGGGTCAACTAGGTTGACCAAATGGGTGATTCTGGGCTGGACAAGTTTGAAAAGGTATTTGTAGACCATTGAGGGTGGTCCCTAGGTCTGGGGAGATTAATTTGATCAAAATCCCTATTTGAGCCCTTATGGGCCTGTTTGGTCAACCTGGGTTGACTTGGTCAACAAGGTTGACCCAGGGTCTGTATTTGGGCTCAACAGGTTTGAAATGATATTTTAAGACCAATGGAAGTGGTTGCATGGCCTAGAGAGGTCATTTGGGTCAAAACACCTATTTGGACCCTTAAAGGGCCCCTTGGGTCAAACCTGTTGACTTGGTCAACCAGGTTGACCTAGGGGTTGGGAATAGGTTCAAAAGATTTGAAATAACATTTGAAACTGGTTGGAGGTGGTTGCATTTAATTTGGAGTTCATTTGGTTTGAAATCCCTATTTGAGCCCTATAGGGGTATTTTGGTCAATTTTGACCTATTGGTCAACTATGGTCAAAAATGGGTCTGGAAAATGCAGTTTACTGCTCAATGGGTTAAAATCAAGAGTCTGGAAGTGATTGGAGGCTTTAAAAAGGGTTCCAAGGTCGAGATCTTTAAGGGGTTAGGTCCAGTGGCATGGGCTGTAAATATTTGAAGGTTTTACAGCCTTTGGATTTTAATTCAGATTCTGGGGTTAGAGACCTTAGAATGAGCTCAAAGTTGGAGGGTAACCTCTAGAGACATGTCTTATCACTTTGTAAGTGATAGACCCTAAATCAGAGACCATATGACTGGGTTTTGAAATATTTGAAAATTCTTTGAAAAGGGTCTTTAGGACAAGACCTTAGGATTTTGAATTTGAGTTTGGATTTCTGGATTTGGAATGGATTTCAAGTTTGAATGATTAGTATTGAAGTATCCAAATCATTTACAATCATGTGGTGATTGTTAATGAATGGATGGGGTCAAGGCTAGATTGAAGCTTGGATCAAAGTCTAAGTTGAAGGTTGGATTGTCAAATTGATTGGATCAAAGTTTGGATATGTTTGAAACTTGAATTAATTTGAATTTGAGTTGAATGAAATTTGAGATTTAAATTGATCAAAGGTAGGAATCAAATTGAAGTTGGATTTGATCAAATGTAGGAATTGATTTAAGGTTGAGGTTGATCAAGGGTGGGGATTGATTTGAAGTTGAAGTGGTCCTAAGATCTAGAGGAGTTCTAAGATCTAAGATCTAAGGGAATCCTAGGCTCTAGAGTAGGCCCTAAGGTCTGGCTCAGAAAAGAATCCTAAGGTCTAGAATGAATCCTAGGATCTAGAATTAATCTGGAATTTGGAAGGGCCTTAGTGACCTCATACAAAAATGAGGTCAACAGAGCGCAACAACGAACTACTGTGGGCGATCTTGTTGTTAAGAAACAAAAGCCGAGAGAGTCTCTAGTTGAGTACATCTTGAGGTGGCGAAACCTCTCGATGAAGTGTGAACCCCCGTTGCAAGAACAACATGCAGAGGAGATCCTTCTTAAGAATATCCACGGCCCTGTTGCTTTTCTCCTGAAGGGTTTCACAATTAAAACTTTTGAAAAACTTCTTAATAAGGCTAGCAATTTACAGGAAGAGGCTTATTAGATGCCATTCCTACAAGAGCAGTCTGAAGATAAGAAGGGTCCAAAATTGGTTAAGACTTTTGAGAAGAAGGCAGTAGTGTCGGCAGTTGACAAGGGAAAATGGCCAATGACTAGTCAGCCCAGTGTTCCTCCACCACCGCCACCACAGCCAGTTCAGAGACAGCCCTTTCAAGTTACTCCCCAGTACACCAGAGATCCTAACTATATCCCTTTTAGAGAGATATTGGCAAAACCATATCCATTTAATAGGGAAGCAGTTAAGAAGATTTTCAGGAGTCTGTTAAAGAAACCAGATTTTCAGTTGCGAGAGGCCAGGAGGCCCGAGGATGAGAGTAAGAAAGATGGTCCTAAGTATTGCCCGTACCACAGGATGCTTAGTCACCCTCTTGAAGATTGCATTGTGTTCAAAGATTGGCTTGAAAGGAACTACACCCAAGTTAATATTATAATACCTAAAGAATACTTGGTCGATCTAGAGAAAGCTTCAATTAAAACCATTTCAGGTAACCCTCTTAATTCTTCTTGTTTTGTTGAAGATGGTTGGGACATTGCTTTATCCCGGGCACTTAAAAAGTTGATTAATAAGTCTTTTCGTCTTTCTCAACAGCTGACTACGATAGCCCAGGATCCGACGTGGAAGGTTGACCTGGACGCTTCGCAGGAGGATGTTGAGCCACTTTCCTCTCCAGTAGTCACAGGAACTACTGTCGAATGCTTAAAAGAAAAAGAAGTTGATTTTGTAGAGAGGAAGTGTGTAGATGAGAGATGTATTAGGATAGCGGATGGGGGCGTTAAAACCCTCTCCCCTCTTTTGTTATCTGACTTTTACTTTGCCCCATCAAAGGCAAAGGGTCAGAAGATGAATAAAAAAACATTCTTCTGCTTCTATTTTGATGATTAACCATGGAAATGAAATGCAAGTTGATGACTCTCCTGTTTTAAATCAAAATTCTGGTGAAGAGAGTCTTAATATCAAAGAGATTGACCTTCCCGAATTAGCTACTCAAGAAGAGGTCGAATGTGAAGCTTTATCAGAAAGTGATTTCCTTCAAATCAATTTCTAAGGAAATCCTATCTTGATAGAACATTCAGATTCTGACTCGCTTTCGGGAAGTGATGATCCACCGCCTATGGTGTGTGTAGACACTACCCTAGTTTGCCCTCCCGAAGATATCGAGCAGGTGCAACTCCGTGGCGGTAAAGTCTTACCCTTTAGGCTTCCACCTCAGGAGAAAGGCAAGCAAATTCCCTTCGAAGATCTAAATCCATAATCCCCTCAACAACCAGACTTTCCTTTAATTCCTCCGGGTTTTGAATCTGTCGTTCCTAAGGTTGATTATAACGTTCTAGCCCACCTTAGGAAGTTGCCAGCAAAATTAAGTATTTATGATGCCCTCCTTCTCTCTAAAGAAATGAGGGAGTCTTTGATTAAAGCACTTCTCGACCCCGAGATTTGTTTAACCCAGTTAGCTGCAACTTCAAAAGGTGAGGCATTTTACTTCAAAAAGGTTCCTTGAGTTACCTATTCAGATGAAGACTTGCTCTTGAGAACTGCTGACCATAATCGTCCCCTTCACATTACTGTAGATGTAGGAAACTTTAAGTTATCAAGAGTTCTTGTTGATCCGGGTGCATCGGTCAACATAATGAACTTAAAGACCCTCGCATACCTCAGAGTTGATATTAGCAAGCTCTCGACCGATAGGTTGGTGCTTCGTGGGTTCAATGAAAAGGGCGAGAGGGCTTTAGGTTCAATCACCTTGCTCTTACAAATAGGAGATTTGAAAACTGAAGCTAAATTTCATATAATTGATTCGGCAACGTCCTTTAATGCCCTTTTAGGTAGGCCTTGAATTCATGAATATAGAATGGTTCTGTTTACCCTTCACCAGTGCATCAAGTACCAACGAGATGATATTGAACATGTGATTAAGGGTGATCTGCAACCATTTTCTATTCAAGAAATCGGGATCTACAAGATGCTACATATTTTGTTCCAAAAGGGTCCTCGTCTCGCTCTAAGCTAGAGATCAAAACTGAGGAGAAGTTTGTTAGACAAAAGTCCAATCAAAAGAAAGAAAAAGAGAAAGAAAAAGAAAAATTTGTTGATCAAAAAATGGATACAATTAAGTAGTGAAGACGACTCCGACATCGTTGTCCTTAGGCCTCCAAATGCATTACCTCAAAGAGGTGGGAGGATGGCCTTAAGGGCACGAGGCCGAGGCCGTGCTTCATCAGAGAGGAGAATAGCACCTGTTTATATCGATTTGGAATCAGATTCCGATATTGAGTCCAAGGACCAAGGTGCTGCCTTCTCCCTCAAATACAAAAATGCAAATACTTCTCCAAAATTTGATCTCACTTTAGAAGAGGACAGTGACATTGAGGAAGAAATTATAAAAGTAAAGTGACGAGCCTGAATTAACAATATATGAAAAGCTCAGTAGAAGGATTGAGGCCCTTTCTCTGACCCCACTGTCAGCTGGCAGGATTGCAGGGTTAGAAGTCAAAGTGGCCCCCAACTTGAATGGTGAAGTAAAGAAAGTCCAGAAATTCTTTCCTGGCTCCTCCTCCGCAAGGGATGAAAGTGATGTAACCCTTGAGGAGGCAGATTTTAATGAATTAATAGAATTACCTTTTGACTACTTCCCTGTTTGTGTGAAAAATACTTTATCTAAAGGTTCTGTACCATACCGATGGACTAAGGGTCAGGCTAGATACCACGAAAATATTTGGAAAATAAAAATTAAGGATAATCCTACAAGTGGAATCGGCTTTGGAACAGTTAGTTCATTCGATGACGATGAGTATTGCCTAATGATAACTTACTATCTTGAATCGCCAAATGTCCCTGCAGATCCTTTCTGTCCTCTTGATGGGCTCTGTTTGGAGTCTTTAGATGATCATGATGATCTTTAAGTTTGGGATGCACCCCCTGAATTAGAAAAAGAAATCAAATCGACAGTCGATGAATTAAAAGAAGTTAACCTGGGAACCGATGACGATCCCCGTCCAACCTTTATAAGTGCTCTATTGTGCGAGGGTGAAACCCAAGATTTGATCCAACTTTTATCTGAGTTTAGGGATTGCTTTGCCTGGACATACGACAAAATGCCAGGTTTACCTGCTGAGGTAGTAGTTCATAAACTTGGAGTTCGGCATGATGCCATTCCTGTCAAACAAGCTCCTCGACGCATGCGCTTAGAAATCGAACAACAAGTCGTTTTTGAGGTTAAGAAATTGGCCGAAGCCGGGTTTATTCGGGAGGTACAATACCCCTCTTGGGTAGCCAGCATCGTGCCGGTCCGAAAGAAGAATGGTCAAATCCGGATTTGTGTCGATTATATGGATCTGAATAAGGCATGTCCCAAAGATGAGTTCCCTTTACTAATACCAGACTCATGGTAGATATTGCCTCCTCACATGCCATTTTCTCATTCATGGATGCCTCATCGGGTTATAACCAAATCAAGATGGCCCCAGAAGATGAGAGAAATACGGCATTCAGAAGCCCTATTGGAATCTTTTGTTATAAGGTGATGCCATTTGGCTTAAAAAATGCTGGAGCAACCTACCAACGGACCATGACCCGTATCTTTGACGACTTAATTCACAATCAAGTTGAGTGCTATATTGACGATTTAGTTATCAAGAGCAAGGTCAAAGAGGCTCACCTGTATGACTTAAGAGTTGTATTTGAGCGGTTGCGCCGCTACAATTTGAAAATGAACCCCTTGAAGTGTACCTTCGGCGTCACCTCAGAAAATTCTTAGGATTCATAGTGAGGCACCGCGGAATCGAGATCGACCCTGCTAAAATCGAAGCCATCTTAGATATGCCATCTCCTAAGAGCCTTACCCAGTTAAGGTCTCTACAAGGTAGATTGGCATATATAAGGAGGTTTATTTCTAATATTTTCGGGAGATGTCAACCCTTTTCTGTCCTTGCGAAAAAAGATGTTAAGTTCGTATGGGACAAGAAGTGCCAAAATGCTTTCGATAACATTAAACAATACCTTTCTAATCCTCCAGTTCTGGCAGCCCCAATTCTGGGAAAGCCGTTAATTCTCTACACTGCAGCCTTAGACGAGTCTTTAGGCGCCCTGTTGGCTCAAGTCAACGACGAAGGGAAGGAGAATGCTCTTTATTACCTTAGTCGAAGACTTCTTCCTACTGAAATTCGATACCCGTCAATTGAGAAGCATTGTCTTGCTCTAGTTTTTGCAGCTCACAAACGGAGGCACTACATGCTCTCCCACTCAATCAGTTTAATTTCAAGAGTTAATCCTTTGCAATATCTTATGACCCGACCTAAGTTGTCAGGACGTTTAGCCCGTTGGTCTATGATATTACTACAATTTGAGATTACTTTCACTCCGCTTTCGTGCTGTGAAAGGACAAGCTGTTGCTGATTTTCTGGCAGCACACCCGCTGCCGGCAGATTCTCCTCTGAACGATGATCTACCCGACGAAAAAATCATGAGTTTATGGGAATCTGACAAGGTCGTCTGGGAATTGTATTTTGATGGAGCAGCATCCTCCCATAGGAATGCGACCCAACAATCTGTAATTCCTGAAAGGCTGGAGTCGGTCTAATTTTCATAACGCCGGAAAAGGGAATGATGCATTTTTCCTACCATTTATCGGAGCCCTGCTCAAATAGTGAAGCTGAATATGAAGCTCTGATAACTGATTTGGAACTTGCAATTTTAATAGAAATTAAAGAGATTATGATCTTTGGAGATTCCCAGTTGGTTATTAACCAAGTGGCCGGAACTTATAAAGTCTTGAAACCTAATCTCCTAAGATATCACCAGTATACACTTTACTTGTTGGAACAAATTCCTACTGCTACTTTGTATAGGGTTCCCCGTGGAAGCCATTCCGCGATAGATGCCTTAGCAAAACTCGCAAAAGAATTTGCATGTCATGAGGAGGATTCCATCCCTATAGAGATTCAGGGTCGTAAAGCCATCTCTCTTATAGATTTGGAACACATAAGTAAGGCTCCCCTTTAGATCCTTTCTTCCTCTTCGACAACCGACGAAGAAGGCGATTGGAGACGACCCTTAGTTGACTACCTTAAAGAAGGGAAGCTTCCCAAGGATAAATCACTCTCCAACCAGATTAAAAAACGTGCCCTATCATATACATTAGTCAACAATTTATTGTACCGTCGGTCCTTTGATCACATGTGGCTACGCTGCTTGGACAAGCGAGAAGCCCTGAAGATTGTCAATGAGGTTCATTCGGGACTATGTGGTGCACATCAATCAGGTCCAAAAATGAAATTGAGAATTAAAAGACTTGGATACTACTGGCCTACAATGATCGACGATTGCATGAATACTGCAAAGTACTGTCATCAATGTCAGGTCCATGGTGTGGTTTTACATCAGCCGCCTAATATGTTACACCCTATGATAGCTTCGTGGCCCTTCAAGAGTTGGGGCACAGATATCATTAGGTCGATTGACCCTCCCTCCGCGAGAGGTCATCGTTTCATATTAGCAGCAACTGATTACTTTTCAAAGTGGGCGGAAGCAATTCCCCTACGCAACATAACATCACACCATGTCTTAAAATTCTTTCGTGACCATATCGTATATCGATTCGGCGTACCCCGCAGAATCATATCCGATAATGGGTCCACATTCAAGTCTACAAAAATCAACAGTTTTGTAAGGCGCCATAATATTGATTGGAGATACTCGACGATCTATTACCCTCAGGCAAATGAATTGGCCGAGGCCTTCAACAAAACCTTGGTGCAAATTGTTAAAAAGACCCTTGATGATAACAAACGACAGTGGGATGAGCGGTTGGTGGAAGCTTTGTGGGCTTACCGTACCACTTATAGAACCCCGACCCAATCCACTCCGTTTGTACTAGTGTATGGATTTGAGGCCGTTCTACCCTTGGAAATACAAATCCCTTCGCTCAGGATTGCAGTTCAGAATCAAATCACAAATGAATAGAATGCAAAACTGCGGTTGGAAAAACTCGAAGGCCTTGAAGAGCGACGTCTCCAAGCTCAACAAAGTTTAGAGTTATATAAGTCCCGTATGGTTCAAGCCCATGATAAACTAGTGCGACCTAGGACCTTCCAAAGCAGGAGACTTGGTGTTGGTCCTTCGGAGGCCTATCTTAGCCCATCAAAAGTTGGGAGGCAAATTTGAACCTACTTGGGAAGGACCCTTCGTTATAGAGACTGTCTATGAAGGAGGCTCGTATCAGTTAGTAGATTGTAAAGGAAACCACCCAATGCTACCTGTCAATGGGCATTTCTCTAAGAAATACTATGCTTGAAGTAGCTCATCTTATCAATTAATAAAATTTCCCTTTCTTGATGCACAACTCGATTCTTTCCTTTTTAAGTTCTTTCACCTCTTAACGCTCTTCGCCTTCTCCTTAGGGTCGGACCGTTTCCTCCCTTAGGATCGCACCTCGCTAGTGGTGGAGTACGCCCTTCGTGGCACCACCCTAGCATTTGACGTAGGGATTAGTGGTGGAGAACGCCCTTCGTGGCACCATCCTGATTCCCATTCTCTAGTGGTGGAGTACGCCCTTCATGGCACCATCCTAGTTTGCCAGTTTTGGTCCTCTGTGTGGAGCAAGTTTCCTCCCCACATGACCATTCGCTAGTGGTGGAGTACGCCCTTCGTGGCACCATCCTAGTTTGCCAGTTTCGGTCCTCTATGTGGAGAAAGTTTCCTCCCCACATGACCATTCACTAGTGGTGGAGTACGCCCTTCGTGGCACCATCCCATTTTGCAAGTTTCGGTCCTCTGTGTGGAGTAAGTTTCCTCCCCACATGACCATTCGCTAGTGGTGGAGTATGCCCTTCGTGGAACCATCCTAGTTTGCCAGTTTCGGTCCTCTGTGTGGAGCAAGTTTCCTCCCCTCATGACCACTCGCTAGTTGTGGAGTACGCCCTTTATGGCACCATCCTAGTTTGCCAGTTTCGGTCTTCTGTGTGGAGCAAGTTTCCTCCCCACTTGACCATTCGCTAGTGGTGGAGTACGCCCTTCGTGGCACCATCCTAGTTTGCCTGTTAATTTGCCTATTAGGAGTAAGTCTTCTATCAGCATCCTATAGGCCTAAGGTTGGGTGATGCCCTTCTTTAGACCTAAGGTCAGGTATTCCCTACCTTGGTTTCTAGTTGACCCGTCTACTAGGAGTAAGTCTTCTATCAGCATCCTGTAGACCTAAGGTTGGGTGATGCCCTTCCTTAGACCCAAAGCTAGGTATTCCCTACTTTGGTTTCCAGTTAATCTGCCTATTTGGAGTAAGTCTTCTATCAGCATCCTATAGGCCTAAGGTTGGGAGATGCCCTTCCTTAGACCCAAGGTCAGGTATTCCCTACCTTGGTTTTTCCAGTTTCCTTATCTATTAGGAGTAAGTCTTGTATCAGCATCCTGTAGACCTAAGGTTGGGTGACGCCCTTCCTTAGACCCAGGGTTAGGTATTCCCTACCTTGGTTTCACCAGTTTTCCTTGTCTAATAGGTGTAAGCCTTCCATTAGCATCCTATAGGCTTGAGGTTGGGAGATGCTCTCCCTTACACTCTTAAGATTCTACTTCTATTCGGTCAACGCCAATGTGTGCAGCAAAAGTTCCTTCTACCACACACATTGGGGGTCCATTTGTTGACCTCATTTTTGGTATGAGGTCACTAAGGCCCTTCCAAACTCCAGATTAATTCTAGATCTTAGGATCCAATCTAGACCTTAGGATCCTTTCCTAGAGCTAGACCCTAGGGCCTATTCTAGAGCCTAGGGTTCCCTTAGATCCTAGATCATAAAACCCTCTAGATCTTGGGACCAATCTAGACTCAAATTAATTCCCACCCTTGATCAACTTCAACCTCAAGTCAATTCCTACCTTTGATCAACTCTAACTTCAATTTAATTCCTACCTTTGATCAATCTAAATCTCAAACTTGATTCAACTCAAACCCCAATTAATTCAAATTTCAAACATATCCAAACTTTGATTCAATCCATTTGGGAATCCAAAATTTAACTTAGACTTTGATCCTACCTTTGACCTAGCTTTGATTATATCCATTCATTAACAATCACCACATGATTGTAAATGATTTGGATATTCCAATCACTCAAACTTGAAATCCATTCCAAATCCAGAAATCTAGGCTCAAATCCAAAGTCTTGAGGCCTTATCCTAAACACCTTTTTAAAAGATTTTTCAAACATTTCAAAACCCAGTCAAATGGCCTCTGATCCAGGGTCTATCACTTGTAAAGTGATAAGACATATCTTTAGAGGCTACCCTCAAATTTTGAGCCCATTCTGAGGTCTCTAACCCCATAATCTGAGTTAAAATCCAAAGGCTGTAAAACCTTCAAATATTTACAGCCCATGCCACTGAACCTAACCCCTTGAAGATTTTGATCTTGGAGCCCTTACCAAAGCCTCCAATCACTTTCAGACTCTTGATCTTAACCCACTGAGCAGTAAACTGTATTTTTCAGATCCATTTTTGACCCTAGTTGACCAATAGGTCACAATTGACCAAAATATCCTTATGGGATTTCAAATGGTCATTTCAAATCAAATCAATTCCAAACTCTTTGAAACCACTTCCAATGAATTTCAAATGTTAAACTCAACTTGTTGAACACAAACCCAGACCTTGGGTCAACCTGGTTGACCAAGTCAACCAAGTTTGACCCATGGACCCATATACCCCCCTCTTTCAAATTTTTGAATCAAGTCCATTCCAAGTCCTTTGAATGCATGGGATGACCCTTTAAGTACCCAAGAGACCCCTCTTGGTGACCCAAGCCTTGGGGTCACTTGGGTTAGTCATATGGCTTGACCCAAGTGACCAAAGAGAGGCCTCCCTTGAGCCATCTTTTGATATTAATCAAATTGAATCCAAATCAAGGTGCTATTGAGTTCCCATTCACCCAATACACCTTCCTTGATCAGCCCAACCCTTGGGCTCACTTTGGTCAAGAGTTAGGCTAACCTAAAGTGCCCAAAAACACTTGGGATTGAGCCAACTCTTAACCTAAGCCCAATTGAACTTGACCAACACCTCCCGTAGGTGGCCCTAGATCCAATACACCCCCTCCAGCCAGCCCATGCCTTGGGCTAGCTTGGGTCAAGAGTTAGGCTAACCCAAAGTAGCCAAAAACACTTGGACCTGATCCATCTTCCAGCTCAGATCAAATTGGACCCAATTTCCACTTGCATTGGGTGCATTAGACCCAGACCCACTTCCCGCCTCAAGCCTAGGGTCTGGCTTGACCTGGGTTGAGCCCAAATCGACCCGAACCGAGCAGGTTTGGATCAACCCGAGCCACCTTTTAACCCAGATCAAATTGGACCCAATTGCCATCTACATTGGGTGCGCCGGACCCAGACCTACCTCCCATACCAAATCCAGGGTCTGACCTGACTTGGATCGAGCTCAATTCGACTCGAACCGAGCAGGTTTGGGTCCAACCCAACCACCAGTTTGATCCAGGCCTCCCCAGGCCAAATTGACTTCACTTTTGGCTCTAGCATGTCCCCATCAGTCTCCCCCAGTCAACCCGACCCAGACCATGGCCGGCGGCGGTCGGAGCCAATGGAATTTGAGTTCCGGTGGTTCCCCTTCAGACAATTCCTGGCTCAAGGCTGCTGCCCATCGATTTGATCTCCACGATCCCCCCTGGACGTCGCCATCGTCCACCTGGCAGCGATCCGAGCCTTCCCCAGTTCAATCCCGATCGTCCAAGCTCCCGAAGGGTGGCCAAATACCCCCGAGTTCGCCAGACCTCACGAGGCATTGGCATTCGCTCTCGCTTGATCCCTAGAGCTCCTTTGAACTCCCAGAAGCTTCCTTCGAGCCCAGAGATTGATCCCTCCTACCATTCGAGTAAGCGCCCGTGAAAGCTCTCGGCATCCCGCTCGAAGTCGCACCTCCGGCGTCCTCCGATCCCGACGCTTGAAGGAGAACTATTCACAACCGTCCCCTGAAGCTTCCTGATAGAGAAGCTCATTTGTTGAGGCCTTCTCTACGATAATCTCTCCATCCCGAGCTCCCTAGCTAGGTAGTTTGGTCAAGTGTGAAGGGAACCTTCACCCCAACGGATCTCCACCGTTGGATTGAAGGTTCCCACCATCCTGATCCTCCTTGCAAAATTTCATCGGAGTTCGCCGGCGGGATCGCCCGGATCAAACCGGAGAAGCCCTGCGGTCTAGGATACGAGCGAGAGGTTGAAGATGAAATCCCAGCCGTTGATCAACGGCTCGTATTAAATCCTGCGGTATCGGAGCGCTGTTAATCTCATCCGTTCGATCCGCCATCCAATGGCTGTCGTTAACCCGGCCGTTAACCGTTAGAGCCAATCATTGTCGGGTGAATCGACGCGCGACGCGTGGTAACGACTGCTGATTGTGTAATTACCGGATTAATAAATCCAGAAATTCAAGGGATCTTCAAAAATTCATAACTCCCTGCACACTTGTCTAAATTAGGTGTTCTTAGGCTCATTAGAAAGGTCTCAAAGAGCACTACAAAATCCCTATGGTTCCAGACGCTGGTTAGGTCAATCTTAGGTTTAATTTCAATTTGAGCATTTTATGAATTTCTTTAATTACTTTTTAAATACATGTCTACCAGGTCTAGAATTTTGGGAGATTGAAATTGGACATTTTTCTGACATGTCTAAATTTTATCTCCCCATTTTAAGTTGTTCAAGGGCATTTTTTCTAATTTTTAAGTTTAAGGTTCATGGTTTGACCCTTAAATTCAAGAAGGGATATAGACATATCCAATGGGATTTAAGGTGTGATTTTTAGTGTGATGATGATGTGTAGGATCAGAAGTGTAGAGCCACTGATTTTGCCCCAAACCAATCCTAGGATAGACCCCCATAGTGATTTGAAGGTGACTTAGAGCTCACCTTGGGTGGTTTGGTTAACCACCTTAGAGTACTCCAATTGAGCTCAAATATGGTGGGTTTAGTCCTTAGGATCAGGTGATCCTATGGACCAAATTTCTCAAATTTGGAGTTCATTTGGTTCCCCAAGTAGGAGCCTAAAAAATCCTTCTTAGAAATGACCTTAATCCTGATTAATTGACAATGGGCTATTCTTAACCTGTGAAATTCATTAAAATGTCTTTAATTATCCTTGATTGATCCCTCAACCAGCAAGAATTGAAACCCTCCTTGATTGATCTCTAGCTTTGTCTTAGCTTGATCCTTAGGTAATTAGAGTCTAACCAATTTGTAATTAATCTTGAAAATCTTAAAGATTCCCAAGAGGATTCTAAACACTTGTTGATCCATACTTAGGTCATTTATGACCTTTGGAATTGATCTCAAGAAATTTAGGGCTCATTTGGGTTCAAATCCTTAAGTAGACCCTTTAGCCGTGGTAATTTGATAATCCCTGTGAGTGTGCAAAATTTCTAAAATTCACTCTTAACTATAGGAAAATTTTGATTAATCAACTTAGTGGATAGTGGCTTCAATTAGAATTCATCACCTCCTAGAGACATTAGACCTCTATAATTTAGCTAAAACTGAGGACCCAGCATCTTAGGTGACCTTAGGTCAGAACGGGCCAGAACTTCTAAAAATCATAACTTTTGATAGAAAACTCTAAATTGAGTGTGCCACCTGCCTAATAACTCATAATTTGGTCTAGTATTTATTAAAAATCTGAAACCCTTAAGATTAATCCTAATTTTGAAAGCCAAATTTTGACCCCTTAGTTAGTGTATCCGGATAACTCTTTAAAACCTGTTAACTCCTCTAACCCTTAAAATTATTTTAATAGGTTATTAAAATTCTCAACCAACCCATTAAAATCAGTAATCAATTCCTATAATATTGATTCACTCCTTTAATTCCAACCAATTTAAAATAACTTAATTAACCCCGATTGCTACTGGGTAACCTAGGCCTACGAGGCTATTAGTTTATCCCCAAGGAAGGTGAAATAAACTTCACGGCCTCGGTGTGAAACAAAGGTAGTAATCAATTAACTCTTAAAATACATTTAATTAAAATTCCTAATTTATTAATATTTAAAGTTTAACTCAAACCTCCCTTCTAAGCCTTAACAAATCTAAAACTTTAGTCAACTTTAACAAACTACCTACTTCAGGACCTACCCCAACCGCACAACCTTTTTACACACACTTTAGATGATGTGCTAGGACAACCAACTCTAGATCTAGGTTAGGCCGGTGTTTACTTTACTGCTGTGTGCCGGATTTTACGTGGTTTTCACTGCATGTTGTGGATGAAATTGCTTTTCTATGTCTGCTTACTTTTCTGCACTCTGTGGATGGACTAATGTGTTTGGCGGCTAGATTACCCTTAGGTTAGGTACGATCTAGATGTTCACATAATTTCTGCAGGTGGCCACGCTCATGCAGGGCAATAAAAGGGGGCTAAGTTAATAATAAATGTTAATTGTTATAAATGCTTGCATAGGTGCTTCAGCTACTAAAGCCCCCAAATAAAAGAGCGTGACCAGTGTGTTTTAATTACTTTTTTGCATATATATATATATATACAACTGCTTGAGAATAATTGCTCTTTTTATTATCTGCTTAGGATAACCCTGCAGGTGAGTCTAGATTTTTAATTTGATATAAATGTAATTTGTATAATTGTCAAGTGTTGTGAAAGTTAAGTTTGAGTTGGGATACATAGGTCCAAAGCTTGGATTCCAAAGAGGAAAGGGTACCCTTTTGGGGACTATTCCTTTTCCATTTGGAAATCCAAATTTGGATCACACTTCTTTTATACCCAAAGAGGAAAGAGTGGCCTTCCCCTTTAATGGGAAGTGCCCTCTTATCCATTTGAGTAGTTTGCTACGAAGAACCCAAGGAGTTTGAAGAAAAGGAGTTCAAAGAAGAGCAAAAGTGAAGACTTGAAAATTGAGGGTATCCCACTCAAAATAACTTGTGTCATTACTAGGCTTAGAATCCGGGTTGTTAACAGTGGTGCCCGGCCACTTTACTTTCTGTAAAACTCTTGTTTGTAATAAGCAAGGCAACTTTGCCTATGGACATTTATTAATTAATTTATATTTAATGTGATGAGTTGATTGCCTCTAGGATTTTAAAAGAAGATAACGTATAAAGATAACGAATCTAGGGAATTAGTCGGGGATCGACCCCGGGGTCGCATGCATATTTCTGCACTTCTTCTTTCCTTATTTTAGACCCTTCCCTGCCTGCGGGTAGAGTCCGGATAGTCTGACCTATGAGGACGAGGTGCCGGACATGGGGAAGCTCAGTCTTTTAAAAAAAAAATTATTTTCTAAGCTTGTTTTTAAAGTTTCAAGCATACTTGATTTGGGAATTGTCGACCGGCATGCATTGCTTTAGATACAAACTAAAAGAGTAAAAAATTTTAATTGCATCAGTTTAGCATTTTAGCACCCAACATAAGTTAAAAGAGCCAACTAGGAAATTTTTTAAGATGTCGGCCCCAACTCTCCAAAACTTTAATTACAACGTCCCTATCACTCTTTCATAAAAGATCGAATTCATATATTTTAAATCGATTAGGTGGTTAGCTGGCTCCCCAATCCAGGCCGGGGTAAGTCCAGGTTTTGCACTGCATTAGTTAGGATCAGACGACTGTGGTCCAGTGTCCAAAATAGATTTAGGATCTGGGGCAGATCTTTGATTATAAGACCCCAAATTTCAGGAATCTAATCCCAAATTTCTAATAAAATGCTCAACTCTAATTAAATATCATTTCAATCCAAAACATAAAGCCCAACACTTAGATTAAGTTGGGACACTTCCGGATGGTTCTGGATTCTCAAAGTGTCCCCTACCTCTCCTCATTTAACTCCATTAATAACTGCTCAATTTTGATCCATTCCCTTTTGAGTTTCCAAAATTCACTTCTCTTTTTGATATCACTCCTAAAAAATCTAACAAAATTTCATTCTTATTTTAATCGAGAGTTTTTGTATGGGATTCTGTCTCCCTATGATGTAATTAACTACGAGGGCTTGATCTCATAGGAGATTTGAAATCACACACACCTGATTTCAAAAATCATTTTTTTAAAAAAAAACATCTCTTTAGACTTCTTTGGGAAAAGTTAAAGAGTGACTGCCGACATCATATTAGAAGAATTACCATTGAAAGGTGTTATCCCCCTTTGGGAAGGTACACCCTTCTTTGGTAGGGCTTTGGATATGAATTCAGCAATCACAACCCTTGAATATTACAACAGGATTATTTTGTTGGACTCTACCTCGTCCTCTCGGGGTCGCGCTGAGTCCTCTTTAGAATCTGGTCATAATATTCAAGATGAATCACATGATTCTAAGTCTTAACACTGTTATGGGATTTTATTTTCATCCTTCGGGGTGATATATTTTTCCGAATGAGTTGGTTCGACTTTTAGAATTAAGATTCAATCTCAGTTCTAAAATTCCCAAAGAAAATTAATATTTTTCAAAACATGTTTTAAAAAAAATTCCATCAACACTCTCTCCTGGACGTTCTTTTCTTTTTAAAATATCTCATTTCCTTATATATCCAGACTGATCGTACCGGACGATCGCAACTTCGTCTCGGATGAACTATGCTCTGGACAAATTTCGTCCAGACAAAATTATTTACCTTCACATACGACTGGGCTCTGGATAGATTTCGTCCAGACGAAATTAATTATCGTCCCGTACGATCTGCTCTCGGTAAGAATTTCGTCTAGACGATCCTATTTTCGTCCAGACAAACCATACAGCCAGCACTGTTTTCCTGCACAACCTGTACCGATCGTCCCGGACGATCGAACTTTGTCCGGACGAACCTGGGAGCAAAATGGTCTTTACAATCTCCCCAACTTCAGAAAAATATCGTCCTCGACATTGCCAAACAAAAACTTAGTCAGAAAAGATACGGATATGCTTGCCTCATGTCTGACTCCTTCTCCCACGTTGCTTTTCATGATGTTCGGTGCTTCCACTGAACTTTAACCATAGGAATTTGTTTACTTCTTAACTTACGTACATCATAAGCCAAAATCAATTCAGGTTCTTCTTCATACCTCAGATTCTCCTGAATCTCTACTTCATCAGAAGAAAATTTCTTTCCAGAATCAGATATCCACTTTCTCAAAGTAGATACTTGAAAAACATTTTGCACATCAGACATCTGCTCAGATAGTAATAGTCTGTAAGCAGACTTCCCAATTTTTTCAAGAATTTCAAACGGTCCAACATACCTTGGACTAAGCTTGCTCACCTTTCCAAATCTGCTGACTCCTTTCATCGGACTGACTTTGACATACACAAAGTCACCAACTTGAAATTCAACAAACATGTGCTTCTGATTGTAATACTTCTGTTGTCGATCTTGTGCAGCTTTCAATCTTTCTTTAATCAGATTGACTTTCTTAATAGTTTCATCCACAAATGTTGCACCCATTTCTTGTCTATCTCCTACCTCAGGCAGAGTCAAAGGAGTTCTACACTTCCGGCCATACAAAGCTTCATAAGGTGACATACCAATACTGGACTGAAAACTGTTATTATAAGCAAATTCAATCAAAGGAATATGATATTCCCAGCTTCCTCCAAAGTCTAAAACACATAATCTCAGAAGATCTTCCAGTACCTGGATAGTCCTCTCAGACTGTCCATCAGTCTGCGGATGAAATGCCGTATTGAAATGCAACTTCGTACCCAATCCTTGCTAAATACTCTTCCAAAGTTTGGAAGTAAATCGTCAATCTCGATCAGATACAATCACTTTAGGCACACAATGTAAACTAACAATCTCCTTCACATATATTTGTGCCAACTTATCCACCGGATCCGTCTGCCTAATCGGAAGAAAATATGCAGACTTCGTCAATCGATCCACAATCACCCAAATGGCATCATGCCCTTGCCTTGATCGAGGAAAACCCATAGTAAAATCCATCGTTACCTCCTCCCACTTCCACTCAGGGATAGGCAACGACTGCAAAAGACCTCCTGGTCGTTGATGCTCTGCCTTTACCAACTGATAGGCTTCACATTTCGAAACAAAATCCGCCACATCCTTTTTCATTCCAGGCCACTAGAACAAACTCTTCATGTCTCCGTACATCTTCCCACTTCCCGGATGAATTGTATAGCCTGAATGATGTGATTTGTACAGAATCTCCTTCCTCAGATCTCCAAACACAGGAATCCACAACCTGTTCTTGCAAAAAATAACACCAGAATCAGAAACTCGAAGTTCAGGCTTCTTACTAGATTCAATCTGAGTAATCAACTTCAAGTAATCAGAATCCGACTTCTGAGCTTCTTGAATCCTTTCTTCCAAGGAAGACTGAATGTTCATCTGAGTCAAAACAACAAAATTCGCACCAGTAGAGGAAATCACCTCTAACTGTAATCTTTTCATATCTCGTATCAGATAGGCATCAAAAGTGAGCTGAATACCTGATAATCCAGAAGACTTCATGCTCAGAGCATCTGCTACCATATTAGCCTTACCAGGCTGATACTGAATCATCAGGTTGTAATCTTTGATCAACTCAAGCCATCTTCTTTGCCTCAAATTCAGATCCTTCTGAGTGAATATGTACTTCATGCTCTTATGATCCGTAAAGACCTCACATCTGACATCATACAAGTAGTGACATCAAATCTCAAAGCAAAAATAACTGCAGCCAACTCCAAATCATGCGTCGGGTAATTCTTTTCATGTGGTTTCAACTGTCTCAAAGCATAAGCAATTACCCTATCATGGTGCATCAGAACACAGCCCAAACCTTTCAGTGAAGCATCACTGAACACCTAAAATCCTTCCGTACCTGACGGAAGTGCTAACACTGGAGCTGAAGTTAAACAATCCTTCAACTTCTGAAAACTAGCCTCACACTCCAATGTCCAAATAATAGCTACTAACTTCTGAGTCAGTCTCGTTAGAGGCATAAAAATTTGAGAAAATCCATTCATAAATTTTCTATAATATCCAATCATGCCTAAGAAACTACGTACCTCAAATACCGTAGTAGGCCTTGGCCAATCAGCAATAGCTTGAATCTTCTGGGGATCGACAGAAATACCTTCACCCCTCACTACATGCCCCAGAAAAGAAATGCTCTTCAGTCAAAATTCACACTTGGAAAACTTAGCATACAACTGATATTGCCTCAAAGTATCCAACATAATGCTTAAATATCTAGCATGATCTTCCTCAGAAGCATAATATACCAGAATATCATCGATGAAGATGATCATAAACTGATCCAGATACTCCTTGAACACTCTGTTCATCAGATCCATAAAAATAACAGGTGCATTGGTTACCCCAAAAGGCATAACAAAAAACTCGTAGTGCCCGTACCGAGTACTGAAAGCTATTTTCAACACATCAGCTTCCTTTACCTTCACCTGATAATATCCAGATCTCAAATCAATTTTCAAAAATACAGAAGAGACAGAAAGTTGATCAAACAAGTCATCAATCCGTGGTAATGTATACTTATTCTTGATCGTGACTTTATTCAAATCTCTGTAATCAACACACATACGGAGTGTTTCGTCATTCTTCTTCATAAATAGTACAGGTGCGCCCAAGGAGAAACACTAGGACGAAATCCTCTATCCACCAACTCCTAAAGCTGAACTTTCAACTCAGAAAATTCATTCAGTGCCATCCTGTACGGAGCTTTCGATATCGGAGCTATACTCAGAAAAATATCAATAGAGAACTCAACATCTCTATCTGGAGGTAAGCCAACCAACTCTTCAGAAAATACATCAGAAAACTCCCGTACAACCGGGATATCAAAAATAGAACCCACATCCATGTTCATATCCCGTACAGAAGCCAAAAATACTGGGCAACCCTTCTTCCACAATCTTTTGACTTCCAATACAGAAATCAGACAGGATAAAACACCTAGTAATCCTTGGAATACCCATCTTTCTCCATCCATAAGCAAGCTCACTTACTTCTTCAAACAGTCAATCTGAGCCTCATACAGACTCAGCCAATCCATACCCAAAATCACGTCGTAAGAAGAAATCGGCAATAAAATCAAACTCGATTTTCACTTCTTGCCAGAAATATCAATCTCACAAGAACAAAACTTCCGGGCGATCAAATTGCTTCTAGCCGGCAAAATAACAGAAAGATAAATTGGTAACAAAATAGAATCCATATGCAAAGCATCAAAACAACATTCGGAAAGAAACGAGTGACTGGCTCCAGAATCAAACAAAACACGACAGGGCTGATCAGAAATATAAATCGTACCTGTCACCACATCCGGAGCATCTCGAGCCTCCTGATGACTCAAACTATATACTCGAGGCTGAACTAGAGCTGGAGCTACTGAACCACTAGACTCCCGCTGACTACTAGTAGGTGGTCTCTGTGCCACAGAACTCGAACCACCACCTCTACCACCAGAGGATCCTTCAGTCACAGTGCGTGGAGGAACAGTCATCGGCCTTCCTGTTGAACCAACAGGTCTAGTCTTAGATCAGAACTCATATCGTCTATCAAATCCAGCCTATGGACACTCTATAATCCGATGTCCTTACTGACCACATCTGAAACACTGACCAGTCATCCTATAGCACTGGCCAAAATGTAGTCATCCACAACTTTGGCACACAGGTGCCCCACTGACAGATCCAGAACTAGTCATACTAGTAGTGGCAGTACTAGAAAATCCTGAATGTCCACTCCTCCTGGAATCTACAAAAACAAATCTCCTCTTGCCAGAGGAACCACTGCTAGAATTATCACCCCCGAACCTCTTCCTACTCGCAGTCCACCGCTGCTGAGTAGCCATCAGATCATTCTCTATCAAACGAGCTCTCTCCACAAGCTCAGAGAAATAAAAAATGTGAAATGGCACTAGGGGCTGCCTCAGACTATCTCGTAGTCCCCTCAGAAATTGATAGCACTTCTCAGCAGAAGTACTCACCAACTATGGGGCATATCGGGCTAAAACAGTAAACTCGGCCTCATACGGCATCACAGTCCTGCTTCCCTGAACAAGTCTCAGAAAAGTCTAAGAAAGGTTCCATTATCCATTTGTTTTACACTAAAGCCAAGAAAGTAATTAAGCTCTCCCATCATGCTCATTTCAAACTCATTACTCATTGTTTTTGAAAATTCATCGCATATGTTTTTATCCGAAGATCCAAACAAGATGTCATCTACAAATATTTGAACAATGAGAATTTCTTCTTTGACCTTTTGTAAAAAGAGTGTAGTATCTACACTACCCTTTTGAAATCCTCTATCCAAAAGAAATGAGCTAAGTCTTTCATACCATGCTCTAGGTGCTTGCTTTAATCCATATAGTGCCTTTTTTAATTTGAATACATGGTTTGGAAATTGTGAGTTTTCAAATCTGGGGGGTTGCTCAACGTAGACATCTTCCTTAATTACCCCATTCAAAAATGCACTCTTTACATCCATTTGATATAACTTAAAGTTCTTGAAGCAAGCAAAAGCTAAGAGCACTCTTATGGCTTCTAGTCTAGCAACCGGGGCAAAGGTTTCTTCAAAGTCTATTCCCTCAATCTGGTTGTACCCCTTAGCTACTAGCCTTGCTTTATTCCTTATTATTGTTCCTGAATCATTCACCTTATTCTTGAAAACCCATTTTGTTCCAACAACACTTTGCTCTTTAGGTCTCTTAACTAACTCCCAAACATCATTCCTGGTGAATTGGTTCAGCTCTTCTTGCATTGCTAGAATTTAGAATTCATCTCCTAAGGCTTGATCTATACTTGTAGGTTCTATCATAGAGATGAAAGCTGAGTGACTAACCTCCTTCCTAAGTCCATGCCTAGTCCTTACACCTTCTGAAGGGTCTCCTAAAATTAACTCTTTAGGATGACTAGAAGAATATCTCCATTCTCTAGGAAAATCTTCCTGAGGTTCGACCCTTTCTCTTAAGGTCATCGTCTCTACTCCTTGAATTGCCTCTATTTCATCATCTTCAATTTTAGATTCTGAGGGCTTATCTGATTCATCAAATACCACATTGGTGGATTCTTCTACTACAAGGGTTCTCTTATTAAAAATTCTATAGGCTTTACCTACAGAAGAATAACCTAAGAAGACACCCTCATCAGACTTGGGATCGAATTTTCCTAAGGGATTTTTACCATTATTTAAGATGAAGCACTTACACCCAAAGACATGTAAATGTGAAAGGTTTGGTGTCCTACCCTTAAGGAGTTCATATGGAGTTTTAATCAGCTTCGATCTAATGTTTACTCTGTTCAAAACATAACAGGCTGTGTTGACTGTTTCTGTCCAAAAGTATCTAGGAAGGGTATACTCCGCTAGCATTGCCCTAGCAGCTTCTACCAAAGTTCTATTCTTCCTTTCTGCTATGCCATTCTATTGGGGTGTTCTAGGAGCTGAGAAATTGTGCTTTATTCCTATCTCTTGACAGAATGACTCAAATCTATCATTTTGGAACTCTCCACCATGATCATTATGGATTGTTGATATTTCACAACCTAATTTTCGTTGAATCCATGTGGAGAAAACTTTAAATTCCTCAAAAGACTCATTCTTGTGTGCTAAGAATCTTACCCAAGTAAATCTAGTGAAGTCATCTACAATCACAAATCCATAATTCTTTCCACCTAGACTGGCTGTACTAACGGGTCCAAATAAGTCAATGTGTAGAATTTCTAGTGGCCTAGAGGTGATCACGTCTCTAATTGAGTGAAAGGATGATTTGACTTGTTTTCCTTGTTGGCAAGCATCACATAAGTGATCCTTGGTGAATTCTAACTTAGGTACACCTCTAACTAGGTTTTTCTGAGTGATATTTCTAAGAGTTTTCATGCTAGCATGGCATAGTCTCCTATGCCATAGCCACGAGTCATCAACTATTGTTTTCAAGCAAAATGATTTTGAACTATCAAGGTCTAACATGTAAACATTGTTAATTCGTTTTCCTTCTAAAATAATTTCATCAAATAAACTAATCAGGCATCTATCAGTAAAAAACTTAACATCTGCTAAGTAAGTTATGCTTTAAACCATCAACTAATAAAACATTTTCAATTATAAAATTCTTAGCATTACCAACAATACCTGATCCTATCACCTTCCTGGTAGTGTTGTCTCCCAATGTTACTTTGCCTCCAGTTTTGGTCTCCAATAGGATGAACTTCTTCATATCTCCAGTCATGTGTCGCGAGCAGCCACTATCCAGGTACCACATGCTCTCACTAGGTCTTTTGTGAGAGCATCCCTACAATTTCATTCAAAGATTAGATTTGGGAACCCAAGTGAGTTTGGGTTCCTCCTTATGCTTGCATGAATGAGATGTATGCATGTTATGCTGTGATGGATACAGTTTAGGTCTCCATACTAAGTGTGTCCTACGGTGAATTGTGCATGTGCGGGCTATGTGACCTAACATGCCACAAGAGAAGCACCTAACACCAGGAAATGGATTTACTAATCTATGAGTGTGGTGGTGCCTCTTCCTAAGGTTTTGTAATGCATGCTGTGTTGGGGGTTTTCTAGGATGGCCTACTGTGAGTGATGCAATTTCATTTTCTAGTTCTTTTATCTTTTCACTATAAGTTTTATTTTGAGCTGTCAATCCATCAACTTCTATCAATAGCAAGTGCTCACTATGATCTACTTCTAATGCAAGTGCAGTTAGTTTTTCAAACTCTACATCTAGTTCAATATGTGATGTTTTCAAGGATTCATGCGCTTCAATTAGTTCAATATGCTTCTTATTTAATGCATCATACTCATCAAGAACTAACATGTGATCTTTATCTAAATCAGAATTTTCTTTAACTAAGTTAGCATGCTCAATTTGTAAGGAACTAAATTCAATATTAAGTTTAGCATGCATTTTCTTCAGTTTCCTATACGAGTCATGAATATTCTCAGAAATAAGCAATAATTCATCATAAGAAAGTTGACATACCTCATCTTGATCCAATTGATCAAGGTTATCATTAGCCATAAGACACAAATTTGTTACCTCCTCCTCTGCTTCTTCTTCTGATGATTTTGAGGCAGAGTCGGCCCAAAAATCTTTCTGTGTCTTTGTCTTTCCTCTCTTGTATTTAACTTTGTCATCACCTTTCTCCTTTGCTGGTTGACTCTTCAGATTAGGGCAATCGGCTCGAAGGTGACCTGGCTTCCTGCACTCAAAGCAAATTGTATCAGATGAAACCTTATTGGACCTTGAGCTCTTACCTTTATTCCAGCTGTTCTGATGACGCTTTTGTTTTCTCTTCAGAAAATTTTTGAACTGTCGGGTCATCAGTGCTATCTCATCATCTTCCTCCCCTGCAGAGCTTTCACTTTCTGAGTTGCTAGCTTTTAATGCCACCGTCCGCTCCTTTTTCTTTTCACCTGCATCACTTTGCCTTTGGCTCACTCCTTGCTCGTATGCAATGAGTGACCCAAGGAGGTTATCAATAGAATAAACATTAAGATCTTTAGACTCAGTGATATCAGTTATCTTAGCATCATAAGAACTAGGTAGGCATCTAAGAATTTTATTCACTTTCTCAGAATTTGAAATTTCTCTACCTAATGCATGCAAGGATGTCACAATTTGGGTGAACCTAGTGTACATGTCAGAAATTGTTTCGCTAGGTTTCATACGGAATAATTCATAATCATGCAGTAGAATGTTAAGCCTAGACTGTTTTACTTCGTTTGTTCCTTCGTATGTAATGCACAGTTTATCCCAAATCTCCTTACCAGAAACACAAGTAGATACTCTCATATAGTCCTCAGATTTCAATGCACAAAAAAAGCAGTTTAAGCACTTAGCATTCAGTTGGGCTAACTCCCTATCCTCATTGCTCCATTCAATAAAAGGTACAGAAGTTTTCAAACCATTAACAATCTTAAACGGTGCAACATATCCATCATTTACTAACATCCACATGCGGTAATCTATAGATTGGAAAAATGTAGACATTCTAATTTTCCATAAATCAAACGGAATGTTATCAAAAAGTGGTGGACGAGTTATTGAATAACCCTCCGCAGTGTTACGATTACCAAAGTTCGACATGATCGTTTTTTCAAGATTTTCTAAAACACTATTTTTGAAAAATAAGCTCTGATACCAATTGAAATTACTAAACGACAAGATGGGGGGGGTGAATTGTAAAAACTTCTTAATAATAAACTTAACCCTAAACAAGAGTTCTAAGTTTTTTGTTGTTTTTGAAACTTTAAAACAAAGATTTATGCAATTTTTCTTTCACAAAATTTCACATGCAATAGATATGACAAATTTAAAATGCAAGCAAAAAATAAACAACGATAAGGAAAGAACACACCAAGAATTTTATAGTGGTTCGGTCAAAATATGACCTACGTCCACTCCCCGGAGTCCTCCACTCCGGGATTTTCACTATCAAAATAGTTCTCCTTTTGCCCCCCTCGGCAAGGCGGAGAAGCCTGTACAAACCTCCCTTTCACCAACCTGGTGTGGCGGAATACCAAACTCTATTTTCACCCTCTTGGCGATGGCAGAGAACCTTCTCGTTTTTCTCCCTCCTGGAGAAGGCAGAGAACCTCGAGGTAACGGATGTAGACGAGCCTTTCCTTTGGAGATCCTTCCTCAAATCCTTTTCGGGTCACAGGAGGAGCAAGATGCAGCAAGCTTGGAGCAACCGTGTGATCTCCCTCACACCTCTTCTCTCTCACAACGCTCACCTCCTCCTTCCTCTCTCAACCCTCAAGAATTTCTCTAGAGTTTTCTCCCTTGGAATCCCTCTCTAACCACGTTCACCACCTCTGTAAATCTTACCCAAAAAGACTTGATTGACATCTAAAAACGGGCTCCAAAAACCTCTGATTTCAAAATTAGCCGTTACTGTTCGTACAGTACGATTCCATATCGTACAGTACGATCTTCATAAACAGCCGTCGTCCTGGTATGAAGATGTACGAACAGTACAAAAATAAATCGTACTGTACGATATAATATCGTACGGTACGATCCAACAAGATACTATTCGTACAGGACGATGGTCTAGACGATCGGATGTCGTCTCTGTTCATCGTATGGTACGATTACTATCGTACAGTACGATGTTCAAATTTTCATTAGGCCTGGATTACATGCACTAATCACGGGTTAATTTAAGTAAGTATTAAAAACGGATCGTACAGTACGAATCTGTTCGTACAGTACGAACGGCGCAAAAACACTTACTTAAACTAAGTCACGGCTAGGGTTTTGGATTGAACATATCGTACAGTACGAAAGACTTCGTACAGTACGATCTATTCACAGAATTGTCCACATAGCTTAGATCGTACGGTACGAAATAAAATCATACAGTACGATCTACATAGAAGAATTTTAGTTATATTTTGCAGTTAAAAAAGAACTCTCCCCCTGTGTGTGTGCATGGTTGCTCTTACTCTTACGCATTTTGTGGCCAGACTCAATAAAGTAAAAAATACAATAAATGAAAAATACAATATTTGACTCATACTCCTAATCTACCCGGTCTTGAGTCTTCCTTTCTTCCTGAGTCACTTGTGATCTTCCTGAAATTTTAGTGCTCAAGAAAAATAACAAATAAAATAATAATCAATGAAAAGCAGTTCCAAAACACTCATTATTTGGCATCATCAAAATCTCAAACTCGGGGTCATGGGTTGCAATAGGGTGAACAGGGAGTGGCCTAGGAACTGGCTGCCTAGCCATCGGGCGCACTGGCTGCGCACGAACAGCAACAGGACGAGCAGGTGCCCGGGCAGGCTGCCGAGCAACTGGTCGTCCAAACGGTCGCATGGCTGCGCGTCCTCTCCTCTGAGGGGGAGAGAATGCAGCAGCCTCGGAGGGGGTCGGCCCGCCCAGAGTGACATACACCGAGTCGGTAAAAGAACCGAAGGCGATTCCCCCCGCAGGTGGGCTCGACAGTAGGAACTCAGGGAGTGTCACCCGCGAGTCAGAGCCAAAACAGAAAGTAACCGAAGGACCGGAGTACGCCATTGCAATATCTGTTAACACAAACTGCAATAATTAGCGTAAAGAAAAATCACTGAAAGGAACCAGAGAAAGGGACGGAATAGCCTTTAAAGGCTAGAAGAGGAAGAACCTAACTAAAGAACACTTAACCCGGAGTGCACACAAGAGAATATAATTTAACATCCGAAGATGGAGAGAGAAACCTGTCCCACCGTGGTCGCCAGAAATATGTGGATCTCCGAAAGGATTTCGCTCATGTGGTTCGGATGCAAAGGGTACGATCACACTATCCCGTAGGACAAAATGGTCGTAGACCTTTACACCCGGCACAAGCAGGCTGATGGAAGAGCAGATGGAGTTATACATACGATTAGCCATGGAGGGTGGCGGCTTTCACCTACTAACCTCGATGGATAATAATATGCATAACCCAAAAGTTCACGAGATTTCTCCCATTCGATACATCAGCTCGAATGGAGTTTATTTGATTATGGGGATCGGTTTCCTACGAGCGCAAGCCCCCGTAGTTAATTACATCTTAGACCTTGATCTAACAAAACTCTCGATTAGGGATGTTAGATTATCTTTTTAAAATGAATTTAGTGCAAGGGGATTTTCTAGGCTTTCCTAATCAAAGGGGAATGTCCCAACTTAGTTCAATCAAATCACACGTGGTTCAGTCAACATTCGGCCGGTCTGAGGAAGAGAAAACTGGAGGAAAAGAAAAGACACTGCATTCAAACATACACGAGAGAAAGAAGGAAGTGACGTCATCTGTGTGACGCGGATGGGTAGGGTTTATAGCTTCCGAAAGGATGGAGAGCTTACCCACCAATAAGGTGTATAGTGGTACACCTGTACCACTTACCTTTAGACCCTAAATCTATAAAAGATGTAGTATCGTACACACGATACTGACATCTATGACCTAACTAGTGCAATCCTGGACTTACTCCTCGCCTGAAAGAGGAAACCAGCTAAAACCACCTAATCGTATAAAATCCATGTTGTCCAGTCCATATGAAGAAGGGTGTGTAGTTAAACACTAAAATTTGGGATCGACAACTAGAGAAGTTCCTAAATGATCCCACACTAATGAGTGGTACTATGCTTCTAATACTAATGCAATTAAATTTTAATTTTTCATTAGTTGCTAATGCAGTTTATGCTAGTCAAAGTCTCCAAATCAGGAATGTATGAAATTTTAAAAAGGCTTATAAAATAATTTTTAAGAATGACTAAACTTTCCCAGGTCCGGCACTTCATCCTCATAGGCCAGATTATCCGGACTCTACCCGCAGGCGGGGAAGTTGTCTAAAAGAAGAGAGAATGCATGTATGTTACCCCGGACGATTCCGGCTATTCCCTAAAATTGTTATATTTCTATGTGAGTTATTCTTAAATTTTTATTTAATAATTGCGAGTAGAATAATTTTTATTCCTAAAAGAGCCTAACGATCAAGCACAAGCACATGCAAGAAAGAAACCTATAAAAAGCATGCTGGTTCTACTGCGCAAATAAAGTAAACAAACAACAACAAAAAAATAAAATCCCACAAAAAAGAGTATACATGGCAAGTGCCATACAATATTACATCTCATAGTACAGAAAAGTAATGGTGGCCGGGCTCCACCGATAATATCCCAGGAATGACGCAAATCTTAAAATAAGGCATTTTTATCTTCGATCTTCAGTCTTCTTTTTCACTTCATTGATTCGTCTTTGGATCATCTTCAGTCCTTCGGTCTCCTTGTAGTGAACGCTCCAAAAGAATGCCCAAATGAAAAAGGAAACCCTTGTAAGGGTTTACTTTTCCCTTTGGACTCCTCGTAGTGAATGCTCCAAAAGGATATCCAAATGAAAAAGGAAACCCTCTATAGGGGTTTACTTTTCCCTTTGGATTCCTATCTCTTTAAAATGCATTATTTTTAGATCTTCATAATAATTACTATCAAATACATTACATTATTGAAAATAGAAAATCTAGACTCTCCTGCAGGGGTTATCCTAAACAGTTTATAATAAAAATTCATCCAAGCAGTTATATATATGAAAATGCTGAAAAATAAATCAAACTTGGCTGTGCTCTAATCATTAGGGGCTAAGCAGCTGAAGCAGGTACCTAAAGCAATTATAAATGATATTATTAATTTTAGCCACCTTTTTAGCGCTGTGTAAGCACGGCCACCTGCAGGAAGACAGCATTAGTATGAAAAAGCGTACCTAACCTATGGGTATTCTAACTCTCATAACAACAATGCAGAAAAGAAAAGAAAATAGCATGAAAAGCATCATAGAAAAGCTACAACATGTAGCAAAAACAACCAGCACTCAAGTCACATGCAGAGCGTCACAACACAACACATAAAAGAAAAGCAAAACAACAACCTAACCTAAAGCTAATAGTCGTGTCCTATCAAACTCATTTAAGTGTGTGTAAGCTGTGTGGTTTTGGTAGATCCTATATGGGATAGTTTAATTAAAATTATTTTTTACATTCTTGTTTGTTAAAAGGGGCAAAAGGGAATTTTAGTTAAAATTCAAATCTTAGTATTTTAGGATTGATTTTAGGATGTTTTATTTTAGTGTTTGATTAACTACCACCTTTATTTCACACCGAGACCGTGAGATTTATTTCACCCTCCTTGGGGCTAACTTAATAGCCTCGTAGGCCTGTATTATCCAGTAATAGTTAACTTTGTTGGATTATCTTAGTTTGTTATGAAAAGAAAAGAAAAAAAAGGGTGTATTAATCATTCATTAATCAAGTTTGTTAATTGATTTTAGAGGTTATCCTAAAGTTTGATATTTAGAAATGTTTTTTTTTATCCTAATGAATTTTAATTTAAAATTTGATCTCCTAATTAGATCTACTTCTTTTAAACTTTAGATTGGTTAAGGGTCAATTATTAGTTTATTTAGATTTGATTTAAGTTTATGATTTAGATTTATAATTTAATAATTACAAATGTTAATAATAACTTAATTAAGAGTTAAGTATTTTAATAGATTTCTAAGAGTTAGAATAAGATCGATTGGTTGATTATTAGTGAATTAAGAAAACCAAAATCCAAATCTAGGAAATCGTGTCAGTAGGTTTTTGTTTTTTTTTTTTATGTTTCTATCCTATAGGGAGCATGCATCCTAAGTCTATATTTTCTAAGACTCGGTCCTTAGTTTTTTTTTTCCTTAGATGTCACTAGTGTTGTAGGATTAAAAGAGGTGTTCTTTTCTAACCCTTAAGACTTCTATACGGATGTCAAAAGGTTTTTTTTAAGGATCTAACAAAAGCAAAGCAATCCTAATTATAATTGAAGTTTCTACAAGGCCCTAAGGGTGGAAGGCGTACAATCATCTAGGCCCCTAAAGGTTTTCAAAGTTTCTAAGAAAGCTTACAGCACCGGGGGCTATGACCCGGTGGTTCCGCCCGTAGCGCCCCTACCGGAATGAATAGGGGCGACTGATACTCGGATCCGATTGTCCTAGCTCCCTCTCCAAATGCTCCAATGCTCCTTATCCATTGCTTTCCAAACGCTACCTCGCAAAATATAGAAAAAATGTGGATTAGAGCAGTTCTATAAGCAAATAATTATGTAAGGAAATGAAAATGCAATAAAAACTAGAACGTACCTTTTGTACACCGGTTGGGCTCCCTGGGTTTTGGGCTCTCCTCATTTTGCAAGTGTTTAAAATATAAAGCACAAAAGAAGTGACAAAAAAAAACTAAAGGGCAAAGCGAAAGACAACTAAAAGCGACAAAAAGAAGAAGAATGAAAATCGTATATGAAAGGGATGTAGGCATTATTGTTTTGGACACACTTCTTTAAAGTCAAATGTATCCTAAAGCAACATTCAATGCCCTTTGCTATTCCCACAATCCAAATGAGGCACTTGATATGTTTGGAACCTCTACCTACAACATATTCTAGACACATCTTATAACCACTAAAGGGAGACTAACTCCTAACACTTAGTCCAAAAGTAAAATTCTCTCTTGTTTTACATTCATCCAAAATTCTTTACTTTTTATTAGAAGCTAACACCAAAGGAAGAAAATTCAAATGGGAAAGGATTATCCTATTTCAAAAAGACACTAAAGGCCTTCTAACACAAAGGAACTACTAAAGCTCTAAAACCCCACTATTTATCTTTTAGAAACCAATGTAAATCAATAGAAAGACAATTCAAGCACTAATCATCATCTTGCTCTAAGAAAGACTACTAAGAGATTTTACTACACTAAGCAAGTCACAAAACTAGAAGTCTCAAAGTATTCTATGAAAATTTCTAAACAAAAATATTACACAAGACCTACAAAAGTCATCCACCCAAAATCTCTTCATTTCGCTAGCCTCAAAATCCTACAAAAAGACCCACAATCAAGTATCTTATCCTTCATTTGGAGTGGGGTATGAAAATATAAAACTTTCCAACAATGAGGCTTTATAAAACTCCTCATTGGAAAGCATTCACGAAATTCGCCGTATAAAATCCTTTAAAAACAAAATCGATTTAAAATCAATGATAAGTTATCTCAACATAAGCAAAACAGAATCTTTTCCTATAGAAAGCAAGTTCACAAAACCTCTCAATACAAAAAGAACTCACAAAACCTCGAAAAGGCTCTCAAACAATCTTCGTTAGCGACCAAATCCATGAAATTTGATGCAAATACTTTACCAAAATGACAAGAAAAGAGCCTCATTGTAATACAAATCCTTATAAATCTCATTAAAGACTATGAAATAGAGGAGAATAGATAATGTTAAACTATTGCATTTCACATCAATTTGCTAAAGTGTAACCATAACATTCTCAACTCGAACTCTTTAATATAATCTACTCCCTAATTATTAAATCTATTACATGCCAAGTCTATGTTTGAAACAAAAGGTATATGAGATTTCAAATACAATTGCTGACTAGCCTTTCGTATAAGACTCCATCAAATAGAGAAGGAAGCGTATAAATATTTCAATATTTGCAAACTCTTATAGTCAAACATGCCTTCAATGATATGAAACACTGAACTTCTAAAGCAAGGGTTTCCAAATACTATACTATATAATATCAAGAGTTTAGAAGATGCTCTAATTTAAACTTATAGACATGCTTTGTGCCAAAACATAGAAAAATATGCCCTTAGCTTATTTCCCTAAACAATTTGAGGGCCAAAACAATAAAGAAACTGCACTTGCATCAATCCCAACACAATTCGGCAACTAAAAAACAGTGAAAATCTGCATGTTACTTGTTCCCAAATCCATTTAGACAGTTAAAAATAGTAAAAACTGCATGTATATCATTCCTACAATGATTTGGAACTTAAAACACATCAAAATCTGCATGTTATTCATACCAAAAGCAGTTTGGAATCTGAAATAAGTAAAAAAAATCTGCATATACCATGTTTCCTAATGCGATTTAGAGGTTAAACAGTGGGAATTCTGCACATGCTATGTCTCCCAAAACAATTTGGCAACTAGAAAACAGTGAAAAATATGCATACAAATCGACAAATTCATAATATCAAATGCATACGTGAGATTGAAACAAACTCTCACATTCAACTCTTTCAAATTCGATCAAAGTCACAAATCACCTTGCATGCATATTTTGGGAAAGAATCACATAATATTCCATAGCTTTAACAATTTATACATGAACAATATCTTTAAGTGAAGTACCACATGATGCAATTTAAAAAAAAGAAAGAAAATAAGTAGGTCTCTCGTATAAAGTGACTAAGCAAGTTCTCTTCCAAACAAGCTTACACATGTCTTTCTTTTAGTAAGCAAAACAATGAATGCTTTAAGTGCAAATGTTGACAAATAACATAGCTTTCTCACAATCTCTAGCAACCTAAGCATAAGATTTCAAATCCTCTATCAAATAGAATAAGTAATGACAAGGCAATGATTTTATATACCCAATGAACAAAAAAACTCGCCTCTCCAAAAAAAAAGATCATGAACCAACGTGTTCATTTGTATACTACTCTCGCTAAAGCTAACATAACTATCACAAATATATGTGCTAATGAACATCACATTCTCCATATGACTTATCAAGAGTACCAAAGAGGCATGATCTCCTTAACTTTCACATGAATCCACCCATATGTCCATACCTTGCAAAATCTCTCATGGTTAACATAACCATGACCATTTTCAAAAAGAATTAAGATTCCACTTGATAATCAAATAAATTTAACCACATTAGATAGCAAGAAGTGACAATAGATGCATCATTAAACAAATCATTTCAACTATAAGTTGGTGAAGATATAGCCATTCTCATTATCCACATGACGATCACTTAGGAGAGTTATTAGCAACCAAAGATAAATGTGATATGCTAGCTTAGGCTTGCCATTTAACATAAGCTTAAGAAAAGGGCATCAATAAAACTTCTCATGAAAAACGTTAATGGCAAGGAGGCATTGAGATCTTTATTAAAGAAGCTTTAAAGGAAACTTGACAAGCATGGCGATGTTAAAAAAAACAAAGGGGAATGCAAAGAAGGAGTTCACTAAACCTTTAGTTCACATGTTTCATAAGTCTCCAATCATAAGTCATCAAAATTGTCTTAAAGGCATTTCACCAAACGCTTTACATACATGTTTTTTTTTTAGAAAGGAAGCAATAGGTTTCCTCAAGACTTGCTACCATTCACACCTAAAATTTCTAAGACAAATAGCATGAATCAAATACATGAACTTCCCATTGCTAATCATCATATAGGGGAAATAAACAAGCTATCACATGGCACCAAAATCAACTACTCCAACTATCATGAAATCTAGAGTGCATACATTCACCTAGCAATCAAAAGAATTAATGGTGTGATGACATACACACCATAAGAGCACACTTCACTTAGCCAAAATTAACTTCCCATAACACCATGAGAAGCAAAACAAGGCTAGGGAAGAAGAAGAAGAAGAAGAAGAAGAGCAGGAGGAGGATGAGGGAGAAGAAGACTCACAGAGAGGAGTTGAGTCTTGGAGAGAGCAGCGTGGATCGGGGCTCACGAACGGAGGGCGTCGGGTTCAATCTCGCGAACGCAGAGGGGCCAACATCAGGCTGGGGTCGCGCGAACAAGGGGATCGGACGGCGTCGGGCTGGTTCCAGCCTGGGATCGTGCTAATGGAAGAAGACGAGAGAGAGAGATAGGGCTCAGTCCAGGTGGCGTCGGGTTCGGACCTGGCGCACGAAGGGGTGGCTGCTGAGTTCGATCCGACCAGATGAGGAGCAGGAGGAAGTCGTCAGCCTGGCTGGGGTCGTGTGAACCGAGGAGACCGGCGTCGGGCACCTCACACAAGGAGAAGAAACGAGAGAGGGAGCTTGAGAGAGAGCCGGAGGGGGAGAATGCCGAGAGAGAGGGCCGGAGAGGGAGAATGCCGAGAGAGAGGGCCTTCTTCTCGAGTAAATCACGTTTGTTGCTGAAAGAGGAAGCCCGCCTTCTTCGATCCATCGCCGCAGTGGTTTGAAACACACGAATGAAGTCTGTTGTCTGCTTCGTATCGCTACTCTGCCCGTGAAAAATCGCAAATATCAGGTAAAGAACTCTGCCAACTGCTCATTCAATCGGGATAATTCGATTGAATTTCCTGATGTGAGAATCGAATTTGAATTCATCAGAAAGTGGATTGGAATATAATTGGAATTATCTTGAGCTGAATAACATTAAATGGTTAAGACCGGGCTAAACTCGAGTCCGAATTTGACTCAATTTGAGTCCATTTGGATTCGAGCTGGTGCGACGAATTTGATCGAACGAAATTTGGTTCAAAATAACGGTCCATTTAAATCAAATTCAGTACGACATGATTAAAGTGAACTGATCGAGCCTAATTGAACACGTTCGAGTCTGATCCGGCTCGTGTCGGGTCGATTCGAGCACGAATTAGGCTCGACGGGGTTCGATTAAGTCGATCGAAAGTGCTCGAACATATTCGAACCAAAATTGAGGTCAACAGGGGGCCCCTTTTATTGAGAAAGGGGGGCTCTATTTATAGAATTTCTAAAGTGGCATGGCTTGAAAATAGATGAAAGATTAGTGGACCTTTTCCTTTATCCCCCATCACTCCCCTTTAGTCCTCTTCATATACGGGAGGCCTTCCCTTATCTTTAGATAAGCGGTATCCCTTATCTGACTGCAAGACCCTCCATATAAAGAGCTCATGATGGGGATCACGCTTCTTTGAGAGATCCCATGACCAAGAGAGATTCACACCCATAGTTGATTGGTGATGGAGGTTGGAAAGATCATTATTAAGAGATGAAGGTTGGAAGGGACATAGTTTGACATCGGATAAAAGTCCGACGAAAGTCCGACGACGGATAAAAGTCCAGTGACGGATAGAAGTTCGGTGATGGGTATAAGTCTTGTGATGGACAAATGTCTTGCCACGGGTCGAAGTTTAACATCGAATAGAAGACCGATGAAAGTCCGGCGATTGGAAGAAGTCCGACGACGGGATAAAGTTTGGTGTCATGTAGAAATACGGTGTCTAGAGAAGTCCGACATTGGGTAAAATTCTGACAATGTATGGCGACGGGCAGAAGTATGGCGACAGATTAATGTTTGATTATTATCGATAGCGATTGACAGCCGGGTGAAGAGCTAAAGGGGGGAGTGTGTTGATAATAGTAGTTGAGCAAGGTGCCACTAATATCTAATATGGCGAAGGGACGATGATGGCCATAGTTGAGTTATATTTTCTTGGAAGTAGTCCGCATCCACACCGTCGTGTGCGAACATCAAACACCCCTGATAGAAGGGGTCAAAGTAATGTAACTTGCCAATAGTCTAGCGACACTAACACTATTAACTGAGCAGAGGCCTGATGATGATTATGTTATAACTTTTCTTTGAAGAGGAAGTTATAAGAAACACATTAATGTGCAGTAGAGAAGATGTCACTTGAATCCACCGGTGATATTTGACCATTTTGAAGTTGAGAATCTACCAACAATATATGACCTATCTGATGTTATATGTTAGAGTACTGCTCGATGACATTAACCTATATGAAAGAGATTGAGAAAATCTACCAATGATGTATGACCTATCCAAGGTTGTATGTCATAGCACTGCTCGATGATATTGACATGTATAGAAGAGGTTGAGAGAATCCACCAAGGATGCATGACCTATCCAAGGTTGTATGTCAGCACTACTCGATGAAGTTAACCTCTATGGAAGAGGTTGAGAAAATCCACCAAAGATGTATGACACATCTGAGTTTGTATATTAGAGCACTACTCGATGACATGTACTTGTATGGAGGAAGTCGAGAGAATCCACCAAGGATGTATAACCTATCTGAGATTGTATGTTAGAGCATTGCTCGATGATGTTAACCTATATGAAAGAGGTCGATAGAGTCCACCAAAGATGTATGACCAATTCGAGGTTGTATGTCAGAGCACTCCTTGATGGTGTTAACCTATATTAAGATGTCAAGAGAATCCACCAAGGATGTATGACCTATTTGAGATTGTATGTCAGAGCATTGCTCGATGAGTTAACATATGTGAAAGAGGTAGAGAGAATCCCCCAAGAATGTGAGACCTATCCATGGTTGTATGTTAGAGCACTTCTCTATGATGAAAAATTTTATAGAAAAGTTTAAGAGAATCCACCAATGATGTATGACCTTTCTGAGGTTGTATGTCATAGCACTGCTCGATGATGTTAACTTGTATGGAAGAGGATGAATCGACTCTCCCTAGGATTAATTTTTCCTTGATTAGGAGGGGGTGAATGCCGTGTGTATCCTGCATCGAAGGTGAATAATGGTCTATCTTAAGACTATTATTGCTTTTTGAGGTCAAGATTAAGACCTTACCCAAGGAGTAGAAGTCCAGTTAAGGACTTGTGATTTTTTTGAAGTATCCTTGTATTTGTTGGGAGTTTCCTAAAAATAATTTCCCTAGGTATCGTCTTGGATGTTAGAAGTATTAAATAAATCTTCTTGACCACCATTATAGTCAAAGTTGTCCCCCAGTCCAATTTTAATTTTCATAAAATTGATGCAGTAATAGCTGATGTCAAGACGTTGAAATAAATGATCTTTTGAGGTTGTAGAAAAATTTTCCTCATTATCGAGAATCACGTTGTATATTGGCATCAAACTGTTGCATACTAGAATATTCGTGATAGTAGAGAAATATAAAATTTAATGTCTTAGCTTTGAACAAAGATCCAACACAAAAACATACAAAAGAGATGGTGTAGCATTCATAAGATACACCAGAGTTCTTATGTGGAAACCCCTAAAAAGGGGGAAACACCATGGTTCCTGATCTAGTCTGAATGAATTCACTATTATTTGCAGTCGATTACAAATGAGACCTTTCCTTGGGGGGAAGGCCTTAGGTTGATGTCGAAAATGTACATCAAATTACAAGGTGAGAATTGGAAAAATTAGTATTTAAATGTTCATTTAGTAGGCATAATTATAGTTGGCGGGCGACGGTGGTCAGAAAGACCATTGTCTGGCAAGGGAGGCCAGAAGGACTATAGTCATAAATAGATAGTGGTAAAAAAGATCGTTGTCTAGAGACGAAGGTCGAAAGGACCGTAGTCGGTGGGAGATAGTGGTAATAAAAATTACTATTTGGCGATGGAGGTCGGAAGGACCATGGTTAGTAGGAGATATGGGTTAAAAATACTGTTATCTGGAGATGGAGGTCGGAAGGACCGTAATAGGTGACATAGGTCGAAATTACTGTAGTCGGTAGGAGATAGGGATCAGAAAGATCAAAATCTGGCTATGGAGGTCAGAAGGAGACAAGGGTCAGAAAGATCATTGTCTGGCGATCGAGGTCAGAAAGACCGTAGTAAGAGACGGAGGTTGGGAGGACCATTCGGCATGAGACATGGGTTAGAAAGATCGTAGTCATAAGACGATGATCCGGCGGAAGTCCATATATGTTTCGGTGGTCTGACAGAACTCCAACTTCTGTTGGTGGTCTGACAAAAGTTTAGGCCTTAGTTGGTGGCCCGACTGTGGTTTAGCAAAACTCCCGTGTCATATAGTGGTCCAACGGAACTCCGACGTTGGGCAGTGGTCTGGTAGAAGTTGGAGTGGTTTGGGTGGATGGTCGATGTTGATTCACTTGATCATAGACCATTTACTGTACATTTGAATGTCTTAGTGAATTCATAATTCAGTGATCTTGGGCTCGTTATTCTTCTCGTCGAGCCGCTCGATTCGACTATAAGCATGCCACATTTGGAAACTGTTTGGTAATCCAAATTGTGGTTTGAACCTTCTAACAATGCTTCGAGTCCTTGATTTGAACTCATTTGAGCTTGGATTGATTCGATTTTGATATCGTTGGGTTCGTAATTCCAAGACGCTTAGTTTGACTATAAGTTTGCTAAAATCAGAGTTTGGATGGTCCCAATTTTCATTATTTCTTATGATAAATTTATTAATATGCTGATATCCCATTGGCTGCTTGGATTTGATGCGATTGAGGTACATTAAACTATGGTGATTAAGCTAATTAAGGATTAAATAAGTTAAGATGATTTGTTGAACAGGTGTCTAGGCATGAGGCCCACTGATTTTGAGTGCTTGTTTTTAAATAATTATTGGAAATTTAAGAATTGGTTTCTTATGGCATGTCAATTTACTTCTTATGGTTTGTTAATTTTTTTCAAAATCTATGTTAATAATGTAATTCATTATTAAGATCTTACTTGTGATTTTGTAACAAATCTATGCACAAATTGATATTATTCTGCAACGAATCATGATCATACACGTGCAATTATGTATGCTTTAACCTTTTAACATTTTTTATGCAAAGGAAAATTAATAAAAGAATAAAATAAAGGTTTCATCTAATCTCTATGGCAGCAATTAAGCACTTTCATTATAACATGAAGGTCATGGAACAACTTTAGTATACAAGAGTCAAATATTATTCATCCGAAAAGTCATAGGAACTTTTCAGCTCCGGAAGGTCATGGAACAACTTCAGTATACAAGAGTCAAATATTATTCATCCGAAAAGTCATAGGAACTTTTCAGCTCCGGAAGCTCTGCTAGGGCTTTTGTCTCCCTAGCTTTCCTGCCCCTCCATTGCTGCTACCTTCTACATTCCTTTTTCATGGGCCAGTCTTTTCTTTGGCAACCATAACACATGCAACTTCCCTATATCTTCCCACCCCACTCTAGAATATATTATCTCTTTCTCTCATGTAGACAAAGTCGCCTTCAACGCCATGGATCCCACCCTTTTCAACGCCACCTTCCCCACATTTTCAAATGCCTCCTCCCCCTCCATTGCTACTACCTTCTCCATCCCATTTCATGGGACAATCTCCTCTCTAGAAACCATAACACATGCAACTTCCCTATATTCTCCCATCATATGACATATCATATTATACCTTTCCCTCATGAATGCATTAATGTGATGTATGAAGAATGGAATCAAGATTTGGTGGGATCTTCACTGGGAAAAAGACCTTTTTACGAGCCTCTTCTCTCTGCTATCCATAAAGTATGGAGCCTCAAGGGTACTCTTAACCTCATTTCACTAAGTGATGATTTTTTCTTGTTCAAATTTTCTTCTGCAGAAGATTACGAAATGGTGTGGTCCAATGTGTCAGGTTCTTGCTTGGAAAACCTTTCATTTTTAGAAAATTGCCCCCCCCCCCCCCCCTTTTTTAGTCCCAAACGTAAAGAATTTGCCTCTAATCCCATATGGTTTAAGATTCATGATCTCCCTCTATATTGTTGGACCCCTATCATAATTTCAAAAATAGCCACAAAAGTTTGTATTCCTCTTGCGGTTGATTCCCACACAACCTCCAAATATTGTCTCACTTTCGAACATGCGTGTCTTCAAATGGATTCCTCTGCAACTTATCTTGAGCTCATTCCTATCTCGGTAGAAGGCAAGATTTTCAACCTAAGAATCCAATATGAATGGCGCCCTACCTCGTGCCAAAGTTGTAAATCTCTGAACCACACGGACAACTCCTACCCCTTTAACCTTAATACAGATCCAAAACCCCCTTCTCATCCCCAACAGGGCCGCAACTCCAACCGCAGACCTAGACCATTATCCCAGAACTCTAAGGGGATCCTCCCCATCCCAAATGTTCCCACACAAAACCAATGCCATAGACGCCACTCTCACCCCCATAGAAGAGCAGACAACTCTACAAAATCAACATAACTTCTCTGCTGACAATCTTAGCCCAATCCTACCTAATCTCAACTCCCCCTCTAAGGTTCCATAAATTCCAAAAACTATAATTCCACATTCTGATGTTTATCCACAAAAAATCATCTCTCATAACAAATTCAATATCCTCTAAGATCCCATGTGCTTTAAGGCTTTTAGAACTCAGGGAAATGAAGCTTCTCCTAACAAGTCTTCCTCATCTCTGGCCTCTAGTGACCATCAAACTCTTATGCTTCCAGGTTCTGAGCAGACCCTTGCAGATGACCCAACCAAAGACAAACTCTAAGCAGCTTCCATCTGCTCCTCGCATATGCATAAAAAAAACTCAGGGCAAGCGTGCCAAGAAATGCCTCATCCCTACATTTAAGTCCTTATGGCTTTTTCTTTTTATAGTGGCTTGGAACAAAAGGGGCTTCAATCACCTTGATAAAGTTTCCATCTGTAAATAATTTGTGCATGAACAAGGCCTGGATGGAAATAATTTTAGTTATGCTAGTCTAGGTCATATCTGGATTAAATGAAACCAGTCAAATATTTCTTTCTCTCCTAATTGCTTCTATGGCCAGATGATCACTGGTGATCTTCATTCTGCTGGCCTCCCTCCTTTTCTCCTATATGTTGTTTATGCCTCAAACTCCTGTGATGAATGTTTTTTTCCTCTAGGATGAACTCGAAAGGGTTAACCCACACAATGCTTTGCCCTGGGTGGTGATGGGGGATTTTAATTACTGACATTTTTAATCCAAGAAGACTGGTGGGTCTTTACTTTCTACTTCCAAGCTAGCTCTGCTAAATGCCATGAACTTTGAGGCCAACCTGTTGGACCTTCTCTCTACTGGTAATTTCTTTGCCTAGTATAATTAGAGAGTGGACAATCCTATTGACCTTAAATTGAATAGGGTGTTTATCAATGAAAGATGGCTTAATTCCTATCCCTTCACCTTATACAAAGTCCTCAACAACTATATCTCATATAATTATCCTCTTCTTCTTCAAGTGGAGGAAACACAGAAGAAAAGCCATAAATTTATGTATAAAAATTTTGGTATAAAATTTTGGTGTTCTGGGATATCCTCACCACTATTTTCTCTTCTCAGTTCCAAGGCAATCCCATCATTTGCTTTTATCAGAAGCTTAAATAACTCAAAGCCACAATCATAGGGGAAAATTAGAGCTCCTTTAACTCTATTACTACTACTCTGGATAGACTCTCTAACTAGCAACAATTCTGCAATGAGCAATTGGATATAGACCCCCTCAACCCTGAGTTATATAAAAACTACAAGGCCATTATCTCTCAACTGTTGCATTACTCTTCCATCTAGTCCTCCTGGACCATTCAAAGATCAAAGGTTAAGTGGCTAACCCATGGGGAGGAGTATTTGAAGTACCTTTTTTCTAAAATTAAGAAACATAAGGCCAGAAACAATTTTGTTTTAGCTGCTCGCCTTTTAGGACCTTTACAACATCGCTAGTCCAACAAACTTGCAATCATTTCTCACTTTGAAAAACTCTATAATTCCCCCTCCCCTACAAACTAACACCTCTCATATTCCTATTGGTTATGTTATACTAGACCATATGATAAACTTGCTTCTCTTACCTATCTCCACTAAGGAGGTGCATGTAGTTGTATTTTCTAGTTCCTCCGTCTATACGCCTGGACCTGATGGTTTCAATTTCAATTTCTACAAGAAAACATGGTCTGTTATTGGACCCATTGGTTTGCACTACAGTAAAATCCTTCTTCTCCAAATGTTTCATGTCGAGACACGCTAAAACAACTGCTCTTTCCCTCATTCCCAAAACACCTTACGCCAACAACATCTCGAACTTTAAACCATTTGCTCTTTGCAATGTTTTTAACAAGATCATTGTGAAGATGCTTGCTTTGAGGATGAAACCCATCATGCCATATATTATACATCAAAGTCAAGATGCTTTTATCTCTAAGTGATTATCTACTGAAAACACTTTATTAGCTGTTGAATTCAGAGCTTGTTTAGAAAGAACTTTAATTGCAGAGCCTTTTGTGCCAAATATGACATCAGAAAAGCATTTTTCACTATTTCTCACTGCTTCCTTCTATCGAGAATTTCCCAAAAGGGATTTCCCCCTAAATTCATTAGCTGGATAAAGACCTGTATTTCATATGTTAATTTTTTAATTTGTATTGATGAGGAGTTAGATGGCTTCTTTTCTTCCACTTCGAGTCTTAGAAAGGGTTGTCCCCTTAGCCCGTATCTTTTTTTTTTCAGAATCATGGATGCGATTTCTTGTATACTATATACTAAGGTCCTCTAGGAAGATTTTTGAAGGTTTCAACTCTAATGGTTTTCAACTATCACACCTTCTATATGTGGATGACCTCTTGATTTTTGGTAAAGTTGAAGTCCAAAACTGTAACAGACTTATGAATATCCTCTCTATTTTCTCTAACCTCATTAGCCTGCATCTCAACCTCCAAAAAAGTTCGCTCATCATCTCTCACCTAACCCACAACAAAGACAATATATCCCTAGCTTTACAAATTTTGAATTGCTGCACAATGTTTACCTATGTAGAAATTCCTATTTCCTTAAAGAAACCTAAAATTGCTGACTTCCCCCCTCTTATAGATAAAATCTATAACCTTCTTGCTCGCTGGAAAGCCAATTTGTTGTCTTTTGTAGGTAGAACTCCATATCTTAAATAAACAATATTGGATTCGTGGGTAATTTATTTACAAGGCTAATGAAAAATTATGTGCTAAATTCTTATATTATAGTGGTTCTCAAGAAAAATGCATTCACTTCATTTCCTAAGAAAACACTTGTAAACCTATTTCCAAAGGTGGACTAGGGATCCCTTCACTTCAAGGTATTAAATTTGCTCACAATTGTGTGATTATATATATAATGTATAATTATCCTGCACCCCTCTCCAACAAGCTAAACACTATATATACATCACCTTCAAGGCCAATTCAGCGCAACCACTATGTTTTATTTTTGGAAAAGTTTACTCCTCACGACTACTCAAGCTAGGGAGAGTTTTCATTTTAGGTGGCTGCTAATAACCCCATTGCTTTCTCCTTGGATCACTATTTTTTTTTTTTTTTGGTGACATATTCATTAATGCTTTTCCATATCAAACTGTAATAAATAACTATGTTTACCATGTCCGTCTTCCTGGTTGGATAAGTAACAATTGCTCTGCCAGATTTCATTAATTCAGTCATAAGAGAAGCTATTAACACCTTTCCCATCTCTACAAACCCCATTCATCTAGCTTGAAAAGGAAAAACTGATGTGGCTTTTAAAGATTACTATGCTGAGTTTTTTTGCTAATGTGTAGAATGTCTCCTAGGCACCTCTAGTTTGGCACAATAAAAAAACATTGTTTTTTTCTATTTTCACGTGGTTGCTCTTATGTGTGTGTGTGTGTGAGGGGGGGGGGGGGGGGGGGGGGGGGGGGGTTGCTCTTAAAACGATTGATGTGCTCTTGAGAAGGAATATTCCTATCTTTGATTAAATGCAACTTGTGCCGGAACTATGTCGAAACTCACTCGTATCTCTTATTTGAGTGTGAATACTCTTTTACTGTTTTGCTCTGTCTCCTACCTGCTTTCGAAGCCTTTCTTTTAAGGCCAAATGTCACTCAAGCTCTAGATTTTGCCAGGAATGTGGTAGGCTCTAGAAGCTACAAAAACTATTTTTTGCTAATACTAAATGCCACCATCTATCACATCTGGAGAGAACAAAATGCAAGGAAGTTCAACTCAAAAGTTGTTATGCGGTGACACTTTCTCATATGATTTCTAGAGCAATTAAATTGAAAATTTCATATTGGAAAGATCGAGCTTTACTGCAGGATAAGCTGGAATTTTGAACATATCTTCCAGTTTGCCTACTTGTTGAGCTGCTATGTTCTGGCTGTCTCCAAATTCTGGCCGACTGTGATGACTCCTATATACTTTTGTAGATATGGAAGGATTTTTTATTTTTGAGCTATTGGACGATGATGTTTTCCTACCTTCGCATACCCCTTGGATGGTCTTTGAGAAATCACGGGTGCCGATGCTTACGACCATCACAAATGATGTTGTATTCCTGAATCCATGCCTGATAGCTAGGCTGGCATACATTGTTTTGGATCTTGTTATTTTAGGTTCTAATTTTCCTCTTCTCTTCTTCCCTTCTTTTGCCCTTCATTTTTTGTCACGAAGGTTTTTTAGTTCTTTTGTCTTTTTTTCTTTTACATATGTAATCTTTCTGCTACTTAATAGATTGGGCTTAGCCCCTAATTTTCCAAAAAAAAAAATATTCATCGATTCTTGTTCCTAAGCTCCCATCCCACAGCTCTAGTATTCACTACCGTCGCATAAGATGTTCTCTACTTCATTATTTTTCTGCTCTGCACCTCTGTTATTTCACCATGCAACCACTATAGCTTTACATGTTTACTTAATTGTTATAAAAAATCTAGACAGTTGTTATCTAACCACCTCAATGGCATTTTTATATTTACCATTCCAACTTTACTATATATCAATGGCATTGTTCATATTCAGCTCCTTATTCATGACCTAACGCACTCAGATACAAAAACTATTTACTGCCAACATATTTGTCACCTATCTTAACGGCACCACAGTTTTTCCTTCAAAACACCTCGTGAATACCAACAACTTGCATTGAATTTATCGTATTTATACTAGCTCCTTCCCGATCAAAACTTAGCTTTTGCTATTTGTTCTATTATATCTTCCTCATTGCTGCCATACATTATAAACTTAGATTCATGTCACTCTATTTGGACTACTCTCGAGCGTCGTCTATTCTATACAAATCATTCAGGAATCATTCAACTAAAGAATGAACTTCACTCTCTCACTATGCACAATCAGTCGATGATTGATTATCTCTACATAGTCAAGCGATTAGTTCATAATGTCGAAGCAATTGGTGGATCAATTGACACTTAAGACAAAATTATATACATTTTGAATGGTCTTCCAACTAACTACCAGCCTTTCAAAACTGCTATATGAACCAAGCTCATTCAGATCAATCTAAACTATTTATCTTCACTTCTCTATAGCCAGGAAGTAAATCTTGTTATTGATGTCGTAAAAGAACTCACTGCCAGAGTCTACCCTTTCTCACGACAACCAATTTGCTCTTGCATCAATAAGGGGACAAGGACGTGGATGTATGTCTTTCTTCTCTCGTGGTGAGAGCCGCTCACCAATTTACACCAACTTTTCCTCTCCTATTGTTGCTAAGGGCCGCAAACAACAAATTTCCATGTCAAATTTGCGACAAAAGGGTCACACAACTTTTACATGTTGGCACCATGTAAATCTACAGTACATTCCTTCTACACCTCAAGCTATGCTTGTCACACCTCATAATCAAATTTAAACATTTGAAGAACATATCATAGCTTCTATAAATCATCAATATAAACATTAACTAGTGAAAACAACTAAAATCATATGCATCAAAATATTTTCACTAACTCATTTAGCAAAATGATATTTATACTAGCCAATAGATCACTACAATCACTAATTAATCACAATCTACTAAATGTAAAAGAATAAAAGAAAATGCAGAACAAAATCTAAAGAAGAACATAAAGATCTTTATCAGTATCACTACTTACGATTCTGATCCATTCTCTAACCTGAAATCATTAAAATTTATATAATGATATAAAAGCCTAGCATGTAACCAAAACTCTGTCATTATTTTCAATATAAGACAAATAAATCAATATATATATATTTATGTTCTAGTCAATATCAATCATCACTTAATATGAGCAATAAAAATTTTAAAATCCAATAATAAAATCAATATGAACACTACAGTAAAATTTTTTTTTATCAAATTATAAAAAAAAATGGCAAAGAGGATTATTATCAAGTGAGTCATATCAATATGCTATGTTATGTAATATATATATTAATGCCAGTAAAATTTTAATTATACTATCAATCAATTCAACGTACTATCATATAAATGCAATGATGAATGCAACATCTTTAATTGATATTTTCATCCTTCCACCCCAATTATTGCTCACTTGGGTATCAATCTTAATATAAGTCTAACTGTCAATTCATTGGTATCGATCAACTCCAATTATCGCCCAATTGGATATTAGTCTTAATTAGACCCAATTGCCAACCAATTGGTATTAGTCTGTATATTTCATGTTAACAAACATGCTCCCATCTAGCCTCCCTTACATGCAAATACTATATTTTTGTCAATGTCATGTATAAAATGCAGGAAAATTTATCAAATTTATTTACAATACATTTACTTTAAAAAATTATAGCTTCTAACTTAACCAGTGTAAATGCAAATATTCCTTTCAAAATGCTTATATTGACGATATCTATCATATACCAAAAGTTATGTAGTGAAAGTTTAACTAATACAAAATTATCCTCATTTTTCGACAACAAAAATATTGATTAAAAAAAACCAAAAACAAAAAAAATTATTGAAATAAAAAAGGGGTAATGATTCCTTACAATGAGACAAGAAAATTTTCTAACATAATCGACAAACAAAAATTGCTCTACGACATCCAAATATAACCTTGTCCTTTCTCTCTCCTCACATTTTCTAGCAAATTTCCCTAACTGATCTTTTTTAGCCAAAATACATAGGGAAATGGATTTAAAAAGTTTTAAGGATTCTGTTAGTAAATTAGAATATTTTGATTAAAATAGTTATTTAATATTATATAATTAATTTAATTAATTTTTAGTATAAAATTTATATAAATCTTTTTGGGCTTCAAAAATTAAAAAAAAAATCATAAAATAACTCATTTTATTTAAAAAATTCTAGTGAAACCAATTTACAAAATAAATAATTGATGAACCCAAAATCTCTACTTCTTGTATCAACATGTGTTAATTTCTTAATGATTTGCTTCAGTTCCAAAAAAAATTATGAAAAAATTATTATAATTAAAGCAAAATAAAATCTAACTTATGGCAAAAACAATTTTCAAAAGTGACTTATAATGACTCCTGAAAAAAAAAATTTATTTGCCTGGATTAAAATTTGGGTAATTATGATGCTTGCCGAAACATCATCACTTGCTGCTCCTCCATGGTACCTTGATAGTGGAACTACTGCCCACTTAACACCTGATTTCAACTCCTTACAAAGTCCTATCTACAAGACTCAGATCAAGTCCTATATAGTTGGCAACAATACTTCTTTACCCATTATTCATTTAGGAAAAGGCCTATTACCTACACCCTCTCATATGCTTGCTCTCTTCTTTATTACATGCTCCTCATTTATCTCATCAACTTCTTTCCATTTCCGAATTAGTTGAAAATAACAACTATTACACTTCTTTGGACTCGTCTAGTTATGTCATTAAGGATCAGGTGGCGCATTAAATACTTCTCCAAGATCCTTGCCTAAATGGTTTATTATACCCGATCTCCACAAGTTCTCAGCTACCAACCTCCCCACCTGTTGCATTTGCCTTCACTTCGACTATCTCAACTCTTTGGCATCAATGATTGGGCCACCCGAACTCAACTACTATTTATGTGATTGCAAAGTCTTTTCCTAAGTTATGTAATATTTCTTCCTCTTTTTGTACTCCATGTGCTCTTGCAAAGATTCACAAGCTACCTTTCAATGAATCACTCAATTTTACTATAGTTCCTTTACAACTTGTTCATACTGATGTTTGGGATCCTTCACCAATTGTTTCCAAAATTGGTTTTCGTTTTTACTTAATATGTGTTAATGATTACTCTCGTTATACCTGAATATATCCTCTTAAAACAAAAATAAAAAAATTACACAAATATTTATTCATTTAAAATCATCCATTGAAAAACATTTAAACAATACCATACAAACTCTCCGTACCGACGGTGGCTGTGAATTCATTAACCATGTTCTAAAATAATTTCTAGCTCAAAACGACATTCATCACCAATACACATGCCCTCATACTACTTAATAAAATGGTATTGACAAATGCAAGCACAATATCTTCTTGAAATAGTTCATACCATCCTCTATGAATCACAATTATCATCTAATTTATTGGTTGATGCTATACTTACTGTTGTATATCTAATAAACCAACCGTCATCTCCTACCTCTCTCTCTCTCTCTCTCTCTCTCTCTCTCTCTCTCTCTCTCTCTCTCCCATTTTAGTTACTCTACAACAAACCTCCTAATGATTTTCATCTTTGAGTTTTTGGATGTTGTTGTTTTCCATGGCTCCGCCCATATGCTCCACATAAACTTGCACCTCGATTCACTCCCTGTATTTTCCTTAGCTATGCCTCCTCTAAAAAAAAATACAAATGTTACAACCCACCTAACGGTCGCATTATAATCTTTCGTTGTGTCCAAATTGAAGAGTCCAAAACATTTCCACCAACTTCCACTACAACGCTTGAGCATACATTTGTTCTTTTTCCACCAATTATCTTCCCAGCTACTTCACCTAAACAAATGCCCCAAGCTCCAGTTTCTACAAACAGCTCACATACCTCATCCCTACATCTATATCGTTCTCCAGTAATATCCTCTTCTATTTCTAATTCAACAAATTCTGCTTCTATTTCCTCCACTACACCCCCTATACAAAATCGACATCCTATGACAACTCCTCTTCACACCGGTTTACTCAAACCTCATCAAATCTTACACCTCAGCCACATACTACAAACTAATCCAGCCTGCTATACCACTGCCATAAAATTTTCGGAATGGTTCCAAGCTCTCTTAATTGAAGTTAATGCCTTGCAAGCTCAAGGGACATGGACCTTAATTCCATCTAAACCACATCAAAATGTCATTGGATGAAAATGAATTTTTAAAATAAAAAGAAACTCCGATGGTTCCATTTCTAGTTACAATGCCGGATTAATTGCTTAAGATTTCAAACAAGAAAATGAGTTATATTACCATTAAATATTTAGCACCATTGCTAAATCTCCTACCATTTATCTCCTTACTATTTCTCTCCATTTTAAGTGGTAAATTTTACAACTTATGTAGCAAATGCATTCCTCCATGATCATTTAAATGTCCCAACCTCAAGCTTTTCAAGACCCCCTCCATCTTAATCATGTTTGTCTCCTAAAAAAATCTTCAATGGCCTTAAACAAGCTCCTCGTCAATGATTTGGCACCTCTCTTTCTATCTCATACTTCAAAGTTTTCATTCCAGCTCTACCGATTCTTCTTTTATGATCTACAAATCCGACATCAGCCATATACATTTTCTCATTTATGTTGAAGATATCCTCGTCACTAGAAATGATCAAGTTTTCATCACAAATCTTCTTCATAAACTTCATCTACGTTTTAATAAGCACAACTAAGGAACATTACCTTAGTTCCTTGGCTTTCATGCTACTCCCTCAACCAGTGGCTATCATCTATCTCAAAATTCCTATGCGTTAGAAATTTGGCAAAAAAGATGGAATGACAAACTGCAAGCCTTTACTTAACCCCCTGCCCTCCAAATACTCTTCATCTTCAGAATTACAGCAACCTTTCTATAATCCATCTCTGTTTAGACAGCATGCAAGTTCTCTATAATATATTGTCTCTATAATATCTTCTCCAGAATTCTCCGTTATTTGAAAGGAACCTCCACTCATGGCCTGCTCATTTAAAACAGAACTCTTCAGCTTCAAGCATTTTGGGACTTGGATTGGGCTGATGACACCAACGATCGCAAATCTACCACTGTTTTCTGTGTTTTTCTTGGACCTAATCTTACTTCTTGGTGTGTAAAAAAAAAAACGATAGTCAATCGTTTTTCTACCATAGCCGAATATTGCTCACAGGCAGCAGCAACTGCAGAAATTATTTGGCTCCGGCGCCTATGACAGATTTTTCTATTAACCTAGATAGAACTTGACTCTTTTGTGAAAATATATTTGCCTTGTCAATTGCAAGCAACCCAATCTTCCAAGCAATAACAAAACACATTGAATAGTTTGCATGTAGTAGCATGGCTCTGATATCATGTAAAAATACCTGAATCGTTTGTCTTGATAACAGCGAATACAAATAAACTTGAAAGTAGAGAGATAGAGAGACGAGTAATGAAAAGAAGCTTTTGTATTAATTACTTTCATGAGTTCCCAAGCATACAAGAACAGCATTTATACATAATAAAGTTGGAATGGTAAATACAAAAATGTCATTGAGGTGGTTAGATAACAACGGTGGAGAATTAATCACATTAAAGTAAAATTGTAAAGCTGTAGTGGTTGCAGGCTGAATAAGCAGAAGTGTAGAGCTCGAAAATAACAAAGTGGAGAACGTCTTCTGCGATGTCAGTGCTATCATATATATATATATATATATATATATATATATATATATATATATATATATATATATATATATATATATATATATATATATATATATATATATATATATATAAGAAAAACTATTCTATTATAGAATTACCATCTGATATTTGATATAAATATATTTGAGCTTACATCATTTATCTGTAGTCAAAGATTTTCTAAAACAATCTACGAAACCTTCACAGTCGGTAGAAAGCACAGCACACTCAACATCATCATCACGCCTGCTCATATTTGAATGAGGTGATTGAAGGTTACCATGAGTTTGACAGGCCTTCATAGTCTTACAGTGCTCTCCTTCATCATCTCTGATGTTCAAGAACACATCATACAGGTTCTCTAAACAAAAAATCACAAGAAGGATAAGTTATGGCTAGTTCTCCGGTTACTTTAATTTATAAAGAACCAGGTGAAATTTTGAATCAGGAAGTGGCAATTTGTATTACCTATTTTAGGCCTCCTGGTGTTTGGAGTTCTGGAAGTTTGGAATTCATCTGGATGTATAGAGAATAACAGAAAACTGAAGTTAGAACCAGCAAACAAACTGTTGTTTATCAAAACGGTTCTTGTCAATGTTGAAAGACCTACCGAACAAATATAGGTCTTCATTCATGTAATAATCTATAGCAACCTGTGGAGCAGGTAACTTCTTTAACTCCTCTGCGCTCATGGAGATAAAACGATTAAATAATAATGGTCACTGAATCAAAGGCATTTAAAATAAAGATTTTTGTAAAGAAAAACCTAAAAACTATCAGGTGGTTAATAATATTCTCCTACTTCTAGTGTGCAGGTGGTATAGAGAATCCCACTTTCAAAAGCAATAAATAATTAGTCATAAACATGCTTTCGGACAAAACTAAAATGCTTAATTAATTTATCATAACTATCATATGTACCACCAATATGAGGTAACAGATCATAATCAAACTACAACTGGAAAATGTGAAGGCACCTAAAGATATATAAAGGGAAAGTTCTATTGAGCTTCATGTGTAAGAGTAACAGAAGTCTAGAAGTTCGACTAGTTCCTAGGCCAATAGTGAAAGGAGTTTAAGAGAGAATCACCATTACAATGCACAAGAAATTGTCATCTCAAAAATATCTAATTAGATAATAACATAAGCAAAAGCTTGATGGTTTACTATTACCCATTAAATAAAATTAAAAATTCAATTACAAATTTTAATGATCTGTGCCAGAAAGAATATATATATATATATATATATAAAGCTCGTAAAAGATAGGCCATAGCAGAACCAAAATAACATGATTAAAAAATGTCATAACAATTGTGCCAGAATTCAGTTAGTAGTAATACAATTTAACCCTTAGAAAAATATCATAAAGAAAAATGGAAAAGCAGGTAGATGACCATTATGTTCCTGACAAATTGAGGGATATCCCTCTTAATGCATAAGATATAGTAACAAGGCTCAATTTCACCTTTTAACAAGTTGAGCATACATTAACTTTTTCTGGAAGTGGTGAAAAAAGGCTTCATTCCCTCTTTCAGAAATCATAATCAATTTCTTAGCATACTAACAAACCTGAATAATTTTCCTAGCCTATGAACAGATGGAATCAGGTTTAAGCTTGCAGGAATTCTATTTACTGCTCTCTCCTAACTCAAACAGGCTTAGAAGCAGGCAGTTGTTATAGTACTCAAGAAGAAGCATATTTTGTTATTTCTGAAAATCATACAAGAAACATGAAGTATTCTGAGTAGGAAAGACTACCTCCTTGGAGTTTTATAAATTTATCATAAGTAGAGTAGGCATGCCTCTCAACACATTCAGAAAAATGATCTGCACCCAGAGAAAAATCATAATATGAAAAACTAAAGACGCAAGGTGCAATTTAGAAATTGGTAGTAATTCTTGTTGGACAACATAAAAAAAGAGCAACTTAACATTAAACATCCCAATGTATAAGCAAAAATTCAAGGATAAGCGAAAATTCAAAGAAAATTACTGTCATAATGGCTGGGAAAAAACTGCAATATTTATGATGTCACTGTTCAACTAAGAGAGTGGCTATTAAATAGACCAAAATTTCATTTTTGCTACAGTGAGAGGTGAAACTAAACTGCTTAATATTAAGGAGTTGCCTGAATTCTAAAGAAACGGCACAACACATGTACAGTAACGTATAAGAGTAATATGCTAACCGGTATGCTCTTTATACACTCCACCAACCACAACTCACCCACCGATTCACAACAGCCACTGAACTAACCCTCAATCCCCAAAAGTTCAGGTAAGTGAGTTTCACAAACTAAAAATAAAACTAATTCTATATGAAAACAAATCTAAACGATGGCGCTACACTTTTTTCCAACCCATTATTAGAGTTTTATCGAATGGGTGATACCCTTGGTAACAACATTTGAGAAAGGTGCCATTTTGAGGAACTTTTAAATGGATAAATTATTGATATCAGGTAAATCTCTTTTTTTATTATTTCTTTTGTATTATTCTCCCTTTTATTTGAAATGAGAGATTTGGAGCTTATCTTTTAACCTATGTTACTTCTTTATGGTCGATTGGACCCTCCCCTCCCAAAAGTTTTTGTACTTTTCTTAAATGTAACATCACAAGATAAAAATTCATGGTTATACTTCAAAAAGCTTACATCCACAAGTGAGAAGAAAATATCTGATCAATTCAAAAGAACTCACCAATGCAAATAGAAGGGGAACAACAAAACATTTTCTTAAATCTAAGTACACCCAATCTCACCACAAAAGAGAGGCTCCATACCAAAAAGTTTCTCAAAAAGAAACATTTCCCACATATCTATCAAAGTGTCACAATTTTTTTGGCAACACTGTACTTTCACCACATCAAGATTACTCTATTGCAATAACCCCAAAATTTATACAAAAACCAAAAGGAGTATTAGAGTTTTTAGATTTCTTGAGTATCAGGAGGACGTAGCGATAATAATGATGAGGACATCAGACCTTGGAGAGTTTATTAGAGGCGGGGCCGACGATCTACGGCCACGCCTCTTGTAAATTTGTGAAACTTTTAGGTGCCTATTAGAAAAACATTTCTTACATGTTTAGCATCTAAAGTTCAACCCACCAAATCCACTGCAAAATGAGCCTTATGTGACCCCACCCTGTGAGAACCCAAGCCTACCTCCACTCCCAAATATTCCCAAAATATCTATTACTGAGAAGGTTGACATGATTCTAAGTGATAACATTATTTCCACAAAAGTGGGTGGACGAATATGGTATCTGATAAGGTAGAGAGGTAAACCAGCCACCCTATCCCTTACACTCCGTCTAAACCTCATGCTCCTTATCGACCCCCCCCCCCCCCCCCCCCCCCCCCCCCCCCCCCCCAATATGGACATTACCATAACCTTTACCCGAATATTCCACTAATGAAAAATATCAAGGTCTATGCTCCAACATTTGATGGTACCCTCGATCCCCAGCTCTTTTTGGACTGGATTAAGGGATGGATAGTTTCTTTAAGTGGTACAACATCTTTGAGGCTAGAAAAGTCCGATTTGCTAAAATGAGACTCACTAATAGGGCTAGTCAATTTTGGTCCAACCTAGAAAGCCTTAGAAAATCTAGAAATGAATATCCCATCATTGATTGGTCGTCGATGAAGCGCGTGCTCAAGCAGAAGTACTTACCTCCCTCGTACTTCCCCAGGCTCTTAGATAGGTTGACTCAGGACAACAAACCAATCAAGGATTACATCACATCTTTTAATGAATATCTGAGAGACCTCTACTACCCCCGTGCAAATTCTGTACATGTTTCGTACTGGGTTGCATGAGGATCTACGCAACGAACTATTTGCCCGGAATGTTACTACCCTTGAAAATGCCTACAACTTAGTGTTAGACCTCAAGGAAACCCATCCCCAACACCCTAGTCGGCACCAAGACTCTAGGTCTTCCTACAGACCTTCCGGTAGTTCCACTCCTAACCCCTCCACTACATGGCCGACCCCAGGAAACCTGTCTGACCACCTTTTGGTCCTCCCACACCCTGTCCCAACTTTGGAAGCAAGTCTCCCACTCCGGATACCCCTAGGTTCCACCTGGGAACTAAGTGCTTTCGATACTAGGGGTATAGACGCATCGCCTCTCATTGTTCTAACCCCTACAAAGTCACTATTATTGAGGAAATCACTGAAGAAGAACCTGAGCTCGAGGTTGACCAGATTCACCAAGTGGAAGACAATGGTGAATTCTTCGAGTAGGATGACAACACTATTGTCATCTACTGTATATAGAAAATAGACACCTGTCTGATCTGCATATTGAGATGCGCACTGTCACAACCTGTTGCCACTGATGTCTGACACAAGACTGCAATCTTTCACACCTACACCAAAATAAAGGATAAGAACTGTAAAGTCATAGTGGATAGTGACAACTACATCAATGTTGTCTCCTCCAGCATGATGTCTAAACTTGGTCTGTCTGCTGTCCCTCACCCCAACCCATATAAGATAGCTTGGGTCAACTCCACTGCCTTGGAGGTGAAAGAAAGAAGCCTTATACCTATCTCCTTCGATATCTATAAGGAAAATGTGTGGTGTGATGTGTTGATTATGGATGTGAGAACCCAAGCTTACCTCTATTACCAAATATTCCCAAAATACCTATAGCAGAGAAGGTTGACATGATTCTAAGTGATGACATTATTTCCACATAAGAGGGTGGATGAAGAAGGTATCTGATAAGGTGGAGAGGTAAACTGGAGTCAGAGGATATGTGGCTAGAGCGCAAGGAGCTTCAGCAGGTCGACCCAGATGAACTAGAGTCCTATGAGAGCACCCGAGACGCGTACTCGACCGAGTCGAACTTTTTCCCACCTCGGGAGAATGATGAGGACATCAGGCCTTGGAGAGTTTACCAGAGGCGTTGGGCCAAACGATCTACGGCCATAATCGCACTCAACTACTTTTGATTATCATTGTATTAAATTTATTATTTTATTATGTTTCATGAGTTTATTATATTTTTCTGTTTATGTCATCGCTTAAGGGCCTAGTCATGTGTATGCCCTAGAGGCAATCAAGTCTTTTGTATTTTCTTTATTGTTTTGACTATTTAAAGCCTTCCCCTCTTTCTGTGAGGTCAGTTGAATGATTATTATGAAATTTTTTGTATCCATGTGTTTGGAGAGATCAAGGATTCATGCCAGGTAGGTCGACTATGGAAGCCATATATTTATTAAGAGCTTTGATGGAGAACTATAGAGAAAATAAGGAGGATCTACATATGATATTTATTGATTTAGAAAAAGCATATGATAAAGTTCCAAGAGAAGTGCTATGGAGAGTTCTTGAAAAGAAATGAGTTAATAATGCTTATATTCAAATCATTAAAGATATGTATGCATGAGCTATTACTTATGTTCAAACACAAGGTGGTTTGATCAAGTATTTTCCTATTTCGGTTGGGTTACATCAAGGATCAGCCTTAAGCCCATATCTTTTTGCTTTAGTCATGGATGTTCTCACTAGACATTTGCAAGATAATGTACCTTGGCGTATGTTTTTTGCCGATGATATTCTTCTTGTTGATAAGACTAGAGAGGGAGTTGAAGGTAAACTTGAATTATGGAGGTCAACCTTAGAGTCTAAAAGTTTTCACTTGAGTAGATCTAAAATGGAATATATTAAGTTTAATTTTAGTAGTAATAGACCTAGTGAGGAGATTGTGACTTTGGGTTGGGAAATCAAGTCATTAATAAGAGTACATGTTTTAGATATCTTTGATATATTGTTCAGAGTGATTGTGAAATAGATGGGGATATTATCAGCAGAATTCAAGTTGGATGGTTGAAGTGGAGGAATGTATGGGGCTTATTGTGTGGTAGAAAAGTACCCCTCAAACTTAAGGGAAAATTCTATAAGATGGTGGTGAGGCCTGCAATGCTTTATGGTGCCGAATGTTGGCCATTAAAAGAGAAGCGTAATACTAAGTTACATGTGGCAGAGATGAGGATGCTCAGGTGGATGAGTGGCTTTACCCTTAGAGATAAGATAAGAAATGAGCATATACATGAAAAGGTTGAAGTAGCTCCAGTAGAAGATAAGATTAAAGAGAGTCGCCTTAAATGGTTTGGTCACATAAAAAAATGGCCTTCCGATGACCCGAATAGGAAAGTAGAAGTATTAGATTTGACTTATGTTAAGAAAGGTAGAGGCATACCTAAAAAGACTTGGTTAGAAAATATTAGAAATGATATTTTTTATTAGACTTAAACGAGAATTTGACTTTTAATAGGATACAACGGAGAAAAAGATTCATATAGCCGACCCCACGTAGTGGGATAAAGGCTTGATGTTGATGTTGTTGTTGTTGTTGCATGTGTTTGGAGATACCGTGAGAGTTCTTGGAGAGATTGAAATCCCTAGGTGAGGGCATCGCAATACCGACCAACTGCAGGAAGTGTCCGAGTTCGTGGTCGTCTTCATCGCTCCCCTTCCTCCCTCCCTTCCCTTCCCCACCGTCAGCCAAAGCCCCTCCTCCCTCTCTTGGCCTAACCCCCACCCGCCCCTCTCCTAGCACTCGGCCACCCATAATCCCACCTCCTCTCCAGGCCAAGCCCCACCTCCACTACAACCCAACCGGCCACCCTCTCACCCCTTCAAACCACCAAAACCTAACCCTAACCATAGCCACCCCCCTTTTCCCCTACCATTGCCTCCAAAATTCAAACCTTCCATATTTAATTTCCATTCTTGACCCATCGTCTTTTGGAAAGCTTTGATTACAAATCTCAATCAATTTTTGAATTTAAAATATTTCCTAAAATAGAAAATCTATTTTAGGAAAGTTACTTAAGTCCAATCAAATTTCAAATTGGATGGGATTTAAATAATTATTCCCAATGGGATATTCTTGTTAAGGCTAGCACTAAATCCCCTTCCTAAACCCCTCTCCCTCCAAGCATGCCGCCGGCCCCTCCTTGTGCTCCCCCCTTTCTCTCTCCACATTAGCTCCCCACCCTCAAAAGACCTCAATCAAATCTCTCATTAAGGATTACCTTCCTTTCTTTCTTCTTATTTGAAACTCAAATTACATAACCTCAAATCCCTCCAAACAAAAATCTAGAACTATTTTCAGATTTTTGGAAACTTCCTTTCCCCTCTCCTATTAACCAGAAGCCCTTCCCCACCTCCTCCTCCCTTCCTCTCTCCCAATACAATTCCTAAACCCTAATTCTAGGTTTCCAAATTGCTGTCCAGATTTCCTGGACGTTGTTTGGTGGCTGTCCAGAAAAGTTCTGCACTTCTCCTTGCTGTCCAGCAGGCCGGGTGCTGTCCGGAGGGTTCAGTTTGCTGTCCAAAGAATCCAGACCAAGTTAGCTTGCTGTCCAACATCCAGAATTACCAAAGTGCCGTCCAAAGGTAGCTAGGAGGTAGGTGTTGTTGTCCACTCTTTCTCAAATGCCCAAACGATCACACCGAAGCTTCGTATCTTCTTTCCTTTGAGTAAACGCTTCCTCCAACTCTTATATTTTCCTAGTTGCTTTTCAATTGTGGTCTTATTTGATTCATAAAGATAGTGTTAATTTCCCTCCGCTAAAGCCTAGTGATTTAGGAATTGAGGGATCTTTTCAAAGTGACTAGTCTCATTGTTAACGTAGGGATTTATCGTTGAAAACCTTTCATGTATGCAACGCTTGAGTAATTGATTATTTTGTGATCTTAACTTCTAGTTGTGTGACTTGGCCTACGCTAATCTTATCTCTTTTTTGTTTTACTTCATCGTTTAATCACTACAAGTATTTTAGTTAATAAAGCTCTCTAAATTAAATTGTGCAAGATTCTTTTCTAGCATCGCTTATGTATTTAAGTCCTGCATCACAAAAGGGGTGGAATGTGTAATTATAAATATAATAAATGAACATAGCTAGCTATCTTATGAGCATTGATTACTCATGATGAGATTACAGACATGCATTATTCATGTAGCTCATAGATCTTGACATAATATTTGCTAGCAATACTCATTATGAGGAGTGGTGATAGAATATACATGATTTTGATTGAACTCACCTTATTCAAAGGAAATTATTTATGTTGATATCCACTTTACTCATATCATTGTCAAATGATTTGAGTTGGTTATGACTTATGAGGTAATCCTTGCAATGGTGTTGTTTTGTGAGTACATGCTAGCATGTTAAAATAGCTTATTGTTTATTAAGATTTATGGTTATACAATAAATGGAAGGAGTGATACATGCTCACAGCCTCTTACTGATTTGAGAATGGCCAAGCATGGCAGTAGCAAACCTATTGCTCAGGATGTTCTGCATGTGATTAGAACATCTCAAGCAATTTATGGACATGTTATGCTTATGTTTATGCCAATAGAACAAATATTTTCATTATGCCAAATTACATTTTGAATAAAGTATGTGTTGCTTCCACTCATTAGTACTGTGGTACTGTGCTAGTAAAATGTGATGACGTCAGCCTTGTTAAGTGTGTGCTTATTACATTATTAGTTGTAATTATATACTGAGCTTAATTATAATGTTTTTATGGCTTGATTACCTATCTGAAAGGCACCTAAACTTGTTCTTTTAAGATGTAGTGTGCAAGATTGTAAATTTTTTTTCTAATTGTACAATATAACATGATATTTGGCTGAAAATAAATGAAAATTAGCTTCGAAAATGTGTATAGATATATTACTATTCCTTGATATTGGGTGTTGTTTAAATTTTTTATGCTTGCGTCCTTATTTCATTAGCGGTGTGAGTGATCTATGTGTGGTTGGTTATGATGGTCTATTCTTTGTGATTGCAATGGATGTAGTGATTGATTGCTTCGTAACTTGCCTACGTAGTGCTCATGTATGTTTGTTTTAAATTTGATTTAGTCGAAGTATTACTATGATATACAATATGAAATTTGCAATTTAGCAAAAGTCATTCTTCTACGATGCATTGAGAAGCTCAGCTTCTCGTCTTTATAATTCTTACTTGTACTGAATCCCGTTTAGAGAAGCTTTGCTTATCAAATTTGCAGTATCTGTCATACGAATTGGTTGTGATGTGGGATTTTCTTATCAGCGAATCCTCCTTGTTTGTAAGAATGCAATTGAGATCCTGCATGCCATCTTATGATACTAGCATTTCTAATGATTACTTCCAAACAAGGTGGGATTTCTTTCATTATCCAGCCGTGGGAAAGGCGGTGGAATCTTGGTTCTGTGGAATACGAAGATGGTTTCATTTGCTGTTGAGAGTAGCAATTCCCATATGGTTATTGGTTCTCTTAATACGCATTTGTTGGGCGTATGGAAGGTGGCTTCAGTCTACGGTAGTAGATGTAATAATGAGAGGAGTTTATGGAGCTCTCTTGAGAATTGTTTAAAAGATGCAGGTCCTGCCATTGTGGGGGGAGATTTTAACTGCATTTTAAATAACGAAGAAAAGAAGGGTGGCAAAAGATTTGTTTTCTCTAAAGGATCTAGAGAAATGAAGGAGTTTTTAACTAACGCTGATTTTCATGTTGCAGGTTTTGTTGGACTAAGTTACACTTGGTGCAACAATAAAGATGGCTCTTCTAGAATTTGGGAGAGGCTTGACAAATGCTTACTCAATTCCTCTACTATGCATTTGGTGCCATTTGGCAAGGTTAAACATCTTGCTCGGGTGGCATCTGATCACAGTCCCATTGTGTTTAATTTGGATGGAAAGAAGATTAATTCTACAAAGAACATCAGATTTGAAGATACTTGGAGGTCCTACCCGGCTGCTTGGAGCATTGTGAAGAACTCTTGGAAAAAGGCAGATTTTGGAGAAGCAGAGGAGGTGCTCCATCGAAAATTAAAGAGGACTTTGAGAGCCTTATTTTTCTGGAATAAAAGTAAGTGCCGAGATCTGAACAAGTTGAAGGAAAAGCTTAAGAAAGAGATTTTGGATCTACAAACTAAAGAAACTGCTGGTTTGGGACTTGATATTGAAGATCTGTTTAATCTGAGAAGAAAGATCCATGAGCTGAATATTACACTTAAAAGATTATCTACTTGGTGGAACCAAAGAGCTAAGACAAGGTGGTATGAGGAAGGTGACTCTAATTCAAAATTGTTTCACAATTTTGCATCAGCTCGGAGAAATGCCAAGCAGATTTGGCAAATTAAGGATGTAAATGATACTCTTGTGGTTGAGGAAGAACAAATTGAGCAAGCTTTCGTACAGTTCTTTGAGAAGAAATGGGAGCATCAGAATTGTGATCTCACTGGATGGCCTTTACCTGCTGAAGATCAGAAAATTAAGGAAGGAGCAGCTGCTGTGTTGAATGCAGTTTTTATTATGGAAGACTGCAGAATTTCTGTATTTCAGCAAGGAAATAATAAATCTCCAGATATTGATGGGGTAACTTCTTCTTTTTTTAAATGTTATTGGAAGATTGTTGGGGAAACTACTTGGAATGCAATTGAGAAGTTTTTAAAAGGTGGTGAAATGCATAAGAATTGGAAAGCTACTCTTGTGGTCTTAATTCCCAAATGCAATAACCTGTTGGTGCCGTCTAACTTCAGACCAATCAGTTTATGTCAAAGCACTTATAAGATTGTGGCCACAATGTTGGTTAACAGGTTGAAGCACTGTCTACCCAATATGATTTCTGAAGAACAAGTTGCATTCATCCTGGGCAGGTCTATGTCCGAGCACTGCTTATTGGCACAGGAAATCTTTAATAAATTCAAGGTGTCAAAGAATAGAAAAGGTTTGATGGCAGTGAAACTAGATATGGAGCAGGCTTATGACAGTATGGGATGGACTACATTGAATCAAATTCTTCGATGGTTTGGTTTTCCTGACACATTCTCTAAGCTTCTTATGGAATGTGTGATTAATGCCAGATTTTCTATAGTTATTAATGGAAAGAATACTAAATGGATTGAAGCTCATTGTGGATTTAGGCAGGGGTGCCCTCTATCACCATTTCTTTTCATTATGTGTTCTCAATTGCTTTCTAGTGCTATTAAACAAAGAGGACAGGATCTGGGCATTCAGGTTTCGTCTGGAGGTCTGATTATTTCTCACCTACTGTAAGCAGATGATGTTCTTCTTTTTTCTAAAGTTTCAACTTCATTGGCTCTGTTGATTAACTGCATTGTGAAGGATTTTTGTTGCTGGACAGGGCAAAGGGTTAATGTTAACAAATCTCAAGTGATATTTGGCAAGTTTGTTAACAGACATTGCAGGAAAAAGGTGGCCAAAACTCTCGGTTTAAGGGTGGTTAAGGAACCGTAGTATTTAGGCATCAAGTTATCCTTAAATCGGATGAGATTTGCAGATTTTCAGGATTTACTTAGCCATGTTAATGATAAGCACAATGTATGGGGGAAGAAGTCTCTTTCTTTGGGAGGGAAGATTATGCTTGTTAAGACATCTTTGATGTCTTTACCGTGTTTTGCTATCACTCATTCTCTTGTTCCTAAGAGAGTAATTCAGGATGTGGAAAAACTGTGTAGGAGTTTTATTTGGCACAAGCAAGATGGGAAGTTTGGATTACATTATGTTTCCTGGGAGGAAATCTGTAATCCTAGAAGTGCTGGAGGTTTGGGGGTTCACTCTTTTGCAAACAAAGCTGGAGCCTTACGGGCTAGATTGACTTGGAATTTTATCCAGCATCCAGAATCTCTTCTTCACCGAACGATGAGGGCCAAATTTGGTGACAATGTAATGGAAGATAATTGCAGGAATTGTACTTCAAATGTTTGGAAAATTCTAAAAGATGGAGGAAAAAGTTTAAAGCATATTATTAGATGGAAAGTGGGAAGTGGAGACAAAATTAAGGTGCTCAGTGATATATGGTTACTGGATAGAAGTTTAAATGAGTGGTCAACATTTTTGGACTGTGGTGCTTTGGCAAACCTGTATGTACAGCAGTTTATTTCGAATACAGGGCAATGGGATGAAGTCAAACTTTCTATTTGCTTTCATAAAGAGCTAGTGAAACTTATAAGAACGGTGAAGTTGAATGTTAATCAGGAAGATCAGCTGGAAATTGTTTGTAAACTCTCTGGTAAATCTATTACTGCATTGGCATACAATAAAGTAATGAAAGAAAAGGGAATAGGAGACGTTGACGGTTTCTACAGTTGGCTTAAGAATTTAAAGCTCAACTATAATGTGGAAATTTTTTGGTGGCGTATTAGCAAATTTGCTATTCATAGTAATCAGTTTCTCAAGTTTCGAAGACTTACAAATGATGATAGGTGTGCTAGAGGTTGCCTGGTAATTGAAAGCTATGAACATGTTATTGTTCATTGTAAGTACCTGCTGGAAGTGCTTGACAAGCTTCGGGAGTGGGGATTCAATATTCCAGTTTTCGTTTCTATGGAGGACTATTTTCAAAAGCTCAAGATGTTGAATGTCCAGAATTCAGTAATGGTTCAAATTTATTGTGTGGCTGTGTTTTTGAACTGGAAAAACAGAAATTTAGTGAAGCATGAGAAAGCAGCTGTGCCGAGCGCTGTAGTGGCTGCAAATGTACTATCTTTGGTTGTTTTAAAGTCTTCTCCACTTCTAGTTAGTTGGGGGTGCTAATCTCCCTAGGGAGTTATTTGATTCTTGGCGCCCTCCACCACTAGATTGGATTAAGATAAATGTGGATGCATCATTGTTAAATTCAAACCAACGAGGTGTCGGAGGTATCTTCAGAGATCACAAGGGGAGACTTCTTCTGGTTTTTGGAAGACACAAAATTCATTGGGACATTGCACAGCTAGAGATGGAGGTGATTGCGGATGTTAGAGACTTCATTCAAAATTGGATGCTTGAAAGTAAAGGTATTATCATTGAAAGTGATAATATCAATGTGATTACTTTTTTACAAAATTCTTTAAAGAAAATTGATTGGGAGATGGATAGTTGGCCGGGCAAGGATCTTTTATTCCTCAAGGACTTTAATAAGGTAGTGTTCCATCATGTAAATAGGAATTATAATAAGGTAGCTGATTTGTGCGCTACTTTAGCTATAGATGGGAATTTTATGTTTGATAGTTTTTCTTTTGATAACATCCCTATTCCTTTGATTGTTTTGATCAAAGGTGAGATGATATCAAGTTAGTTTGTACCTAGGCTTGTGTCTTCTTTAGTTTAATTGATTGCTTTTGCATGGTTTCAAAAAAAAAAAATAATGATTACTTCCAGGATGCGTGGTACAGGTAACCAAGACATGACCGCAGCTGAGGCCAGTCACCAGAAAAGACCATGTCGAACTTGCTAGCCATAGACTAAGCTGAAGAATTTTATTGTGGAGAAACCAACAGTAAGCGGATGAAGTTTGGGTGCAAGAAAACCGGCAGTCTGCTTTAATTTTTTTTTTCTTAAGCATGTTTGGAGAAGGGCAGATGCCCTATTGTTATTGGCACTTGAGGCTGAGGAACGTTTTTCCATAACAAGAGAAATCAATGAATGATCCAACACCTTCTACTCTGTTATTCTTTTCTTCCTTTTTTTTCCAATTTCATCTGTTTATTGAAACCCACCTTCCTCCATCACATTGCCACTCTCTGGAGCTTCCAGCACGATCAAATCTTCCATTTATCTAACATTTTGGCGCTCTCGTTACTATTCAACCTTCCATCCTTGGCAAACAACACTCACTCCATGGTACATCTCAAGAATCACATGCAAACCACCAAAAAGTAGCTCAATGAAATTAGAGAATTGTTGCAGAACAAGAGTAGCAGGCCTGTTTCCAATGGCTTCTAGTGAATCCCGACAACCAGACCTATCCATGTTTGACAAACCCATGAATGAGCTCATGAGTAGTTCTCAATTCAATCCATTGCAAAAAACCATCCCATGTTATGCTGATAAAAATCCAAAAGCTTGGATTCAAAAGATCGAGCACTACAACAACTTTCACAAACTTTCAGACGAAAAAAAAAACCTTATCTTCCTACCATATGAATGGACCAACAGAAGAAAGTATCTTCGATTATCCAAAACCAAGCATTTAACATCACGGACTAAATTTTTCTCAACTCTTCGTAACTATTTTGGGCAGTTAAAATCTTGCAACCAACACGATGAACTTGCAACTCCTACAAAAAACCATTGTTTCTGATTATCAGTTGGAATTTGAAAAACTCTACAATTAGATAACTGGCATTGACGAAGTCTTCTTCCAAAGCTCCTTCGTATTTGATCTCCGCCTGGCCATTCGAAAAGAAGTGCACATTCAACACCCCATTTCATTATATCAAGCTATTGAGTTGGCTAAACTTGCTGAGGATAAACTCCAACAAGATGCTCCCATACCATCCAACCCTCTGGCCTCCCAATTATGATCACTGCTTCCAACACCCTCTAAACCTGCTATATCCCAATTAAGACCACTACTTCCAACACCCTCTAAAGTGAAAGCGCCATTCCCTATAAAAAAATTGTTAACTAAAACTATTGAAAAGAGGTAAAAGGGGCTTTGCTTCATCATTGATAAAAAATTTTCTTATAATCATGTTTGCAAAAGCAAAATATTCTCCCTATTAATTGATACAAATTCAACAAACAAACAAGAGCCATTGTTAGATACATCCCGGTCTCAGAATCAGGCTATTCCTGGAAACATTATTCATCTCTAGATATTCTCGAAATTAGTTTACATGCTTTCGATAGGTAATCAACAACACACACCTTTTGCTTTGTCGACTTACTTTCCAATAAAATAATTAAAGTCCTCATTGATAGCGATTCAACCCACAACTTCATTTGGAGGTGCCTCGTTTAATTCTGGCAACTACCAATTACATGAACGTCACCATTCCAAGTGGAGGGCAACGGAAACAAGCTTCACGGCACTACAAAATGCTATTCTTTGTCACTTCAATTGCAAAGCCATACGTTCCGAAGATATTGATATGTGCTGCTAATTCAGGGAGCTGGCCTTGTCCTAGGCCTTCAATGGCTGCAGCAACGTTACCAAATATTACGCTCCATCCAAGAGTATATTAAAAAAACAATCGCAGGAAGCAACAAACTGATAAACACGGACGAGATTTACAATTAGCCCTTGGGTTTCTAGCTCTTGTAAATTTACAATCGACAAATTTCACTTCATGATTGCCGCTACTCAAAGTTCTCTCATCGCTACTTTGTTATTGTAATTGAACAAATCGATCCAATGGCTTATAAATTACAACAAACTCCTCACTTTCAAATCCATCCAGTCTTTCACGTCTCAGTCCTCAAACCATTTTTAGAAAACACCAAACTGCATGGAGCAATATTAACACAAACTTCTTGGCTCAATAACCAAGTGGTCCATCTAGCAACACCCCCAACAGCAATTCCTTGTCCAACGGCAGAGTATCCCACTAGAAGACGCCACATGGATAATGTCAGCAAAACTACAAAAGGCATACACAAACCACAACCTTGAGGACGATTGATTTTTAAAGGAAGGAGGCAATTGATAGGAGTAGCCAAGTCATGACCAGAGCTAAGGACAGTCACCAGGAACGAACATGTGGAACTCGCCTACAACTGACTATGCTAAAGGACTTTACTATGGGGAAACCGACAAGATGCGGGAGAAGTTCGGGTGCAAAGAAACTATTAGTTTGATTTAATTTTCTTTGTTTTTGCTTGAGTTTGTTAGGAGCAGGACAGATGTCTTGCTATTATTGGCTTGTTGGGGAAATGCAGTTAGGGGTGAGAAGATCTCTATCTTCTCATGATGCTGATGGACCAACTGATTTGATTAGGAAGGAATTAAAAAGTTTCCTAATCAAGATGGAGCTGTTTAGAAAGGTCCTTAATCAAAGGGAATTAATTAGAAGATGTTTTCCAATTAAAGATAACATATTTGAGGGCTGATTTAGAGGGGATTAATTAAGATATGTTGCCTAATTGAAGAGAGCAGATTTGGGGGCTGATTTGGAGGGGAAATAATTAAGGAAATAAGATAGATTTAGGAGGAAATTGGAGGAGGGCTGTTTGGGTATTTGTTGTTTATTATTTACATTAAGTAGGAGATTTTCATAGGGTTAGGGGTAAGTCTTGTTTGCTGAAATCGTAGCATTTTTAGGGTGCTTTGGGCTCTAGTGGCATCTAGAGATTTAGGAGAGCCGGATCCTCCTCTCCAATTGAAGATCCAAATGTATCTTGTCTTTTCTTTTATATATAATCCAATAAAAAGTGTTCTTGAGTGTTATTCTTCTTCATTTACTTGTTATCGATTTCTGTTTTGCTGAAATTGTAAATTCAGTCAAGGAATTTCATAAGTTTTGCATCCACTTCCTATCAGATGTTTGTACAGGTTGTTTGGAAATTCGCGCATGGGGGCGAAGGGAGGCCATTGCACCACCACCGTCTGGAGCTTCCAACACGCTTAAGGCTACTATTTATCTAACATTTCTATGTTGGAGATTCTTATTATTGTTGCAACTCGAGCTCATAAGTTTTATGTTTTTGATAATAACAAACATCTTTATATCTCATAGTATTTTTCATTCTATATTTGTTTGTGTGTATACTAACATTTCAGGAATACCATGCAACATCACACAAAGAATTAGAGCTTAAGATTGGGTTGAATAAGGTTATGCTGTAAAGAGAATGTAATATTCATTTATGTAATTTTGATTTCTTGAGTCAAGTCCTATAAGGGAGTATGCTTGCTTGGTGACCATGCACACACATACTCAGGGGAGTGAGATCTAGTCAAAACCAGAAGTTCAAGTTTTGAACTAATCGTACTGGACGATTTTGGATTGTCCAGGACGATCCATTATGATCTTGGAAAATAGCCGCCAATGATAATTTAGGCAAGATTTTAAGATTCAATTTTTGTTCTAATCATCCCGGACGATCTACATTGTCCTGGACGATCAATACAAATCATGCTTAAATTGATCATGTCATTGGGAGATTAATTATGGTTAAATTTTTTAATCAGATCGACCTGGACGATCTGTATATTGTACCGGATGATGTTTGCCAACATACTTGATTTTCCTAAATCGTCCAAGATGAAATACCATAATTCTTCTTCTAATCATCCAGGATGATCCACAATATCGTCCTGGACGATGAGTATAAATTTGATCATATCATCTAGGTGATCGTCCTGGACTATCAGGTCAAATTATGCACATCGTCCTGGACGATCCTACGATCGTACTGGACGATATTTGGCAATAGAATTGAGTTTTAAGGATTTTCTGAAGCCCTCATTTTAAGCACATCGTACGGGACTATCCGACAATCGTCCTGGATGATATTTCTCGCTGGAATTTAGTTTTTAGGGTTTCTGAATCCCTATTTTTAAGCACATTGTACATGACAATTCTGTGATCGTCCTGGACAATTTTTGTCGCCAAGATTAATATTTTGGGTTTTTTAAAGCCCTCTATTTAAGCTTTGTCAAGGCACTTGGTAAGTGTCTTTGGCAACCATTGAAGCGTCGTTCTTCTGGAGAAAACTTGAAGAGAACTTGAAAGGGAGGGAGGAACTGGTAGAGTGATGCAGGACTAAGTACGAATGTAATGTTTGTAAGGATTTGCACAACTCTTGATTAGAATATAAATGACGAAACTATTAGCATTTTAAAACAACGAATAAAACAAGAAGGTTAGATTCAAACGCAATCAAACGCAAGAGAAAGATTCAAGAAATATAATGAAAAGGGGAAAATATAACCTCTCGTCAAGGAGCGGTGGAGATCCTCCACTCAACGCCTTCAAAATGCTCGTCGATTGCTTCCACTAAAGTGTCCAGAATATGCTCAAGGTAGTCTTCGATGGTGTGGTCAACCCTCGTATTAACGTCGAGAAAGTTGATTGAATAATATCAGTGAAGCCGTCCTCGTCGAAGGTTAAGCCGTATTTAGTTTCTGGATCCGCCATTCATAGGAGCTCGGTAACAAATCTCTTTTAAACTTGATGAAGCACTTGAAGATATTCGAAAGAGAAAGAAGTTTCTCTTAATTTGAGAGGAGGGAGAGTCAGGAAGTAAAGATCTGAAATTAATTTCAGATTTTTGAACTAAGGTGATTTGAATTCGCAATAAACTCAAAAGGGGAAGGGGAGAGGGCTAGGGGCCGGCGACAAGGAGGGGCTTGGGGATTTATTTCCAAAATCCGATGTGTGGCTTTGGAAAGAAATAATGAGGTATGATGGATTTGAACATTTCTGCCAAATAGGAAAATAGGATTAGGAATTATTTCCTAAGTGTGGGATGGGTTTTAGGAAATAATTAAAAGAGCTTTAATGGGGATAGGCATGAGGGGGCCGGCGACATTCAAGGGGGAGAGGGAATTGGGGAGCAATTAATTGGGCTACCTATTTTGGATTTAGGAATTAGGAAAGTTTTGTCATTCATCCAATTTGATTTTTAAATTCACATATGATGGATTTAGGAACTTTCCTAAAATAGAGAAATCAATTTAGGAAAGATTTTAAATTCAAATCCAAATGAATTTGAATTTCAAAATTGTCCCAAATTAATTCACAACCCAATTAGGAAACTTAAGGGAGAAAAGGGAAGGGGAGAGGGGCTTGGCCGGCGGCTATGGAATTGGGGGCCGGCGGCAATGGGGTTCGGTTATGGGGTTTGGCCGTGAGGTTGAGAGGGGAAGGGCTGGGCTCGGGTGAGGTGGGAGACCGGCGACTAGGTGAGGGTGGAGGGGGAAAGGAATGGAGGAAGAAATATAAGGATAAAACCACGAACCCGACTTATCTAAGTTGGTGGGTATTGCGCAATTCTCCCTCTTAGGGATCTCTTTCCATTAGAACTCTCAAGCTCTCACAAGAACTCATGCAAGAAGAAAACTTTTGATTAATCATTCATTACCTTAAAAAATAAAACATGAGGTTATAAATAGCCAAATATATGGGACTCATGAAAATAAAAGACACAATTTCCCTCCAGGCTTACATACGACATCTCCCCACTAAAAAGGTACAACTAGAAAACAAATACATAACACTAAAAATAGAAAAATACATAAATAAAAAAATAACATAAATAACTCAAAAGTACGAAGACTCGATCGTGGTCGTAGATCGGCGGCCATGCCTCTGATAAACCTTCCACGAACTGATGTTCCCATCATTCTGCCAGGGTGGTAGAAAACTCGACTCCGTTGAGTAAGTGTCTATAGTGCTCTCGTAGATCTCTAGTGCGTCCGGGTCATTTTGCTGCAACTACTCGCGATCTAGCCACGTATCATCTGACTCGGGCTTTCCTTTCCACCTGATCAAATACCTCATTTGTCCACCTTCTATTGTGGATATGATCTCATCACTTAGGATTGCATCCACCTGCTCTGCCATGGGTGATTTAGGAATATATGGTAGAGGAGGTAGGTTTGGGATCTCACAAGGCTGTTTTATATAAGTGGATTTGGCGGGTTAAAATCAGGGCCTTCATATGCAACTAAGTCTTCTATGTTAAAAGAGGGATTTATATTGAAATCTGCAGGCAAATCTACTACATAGGCATTATCGTTAATTTTCTTAAGTATTTTAAAAGGTCCAGCACTCTAGGCATGCATCTTCTTAATTATTCCAGGCGGAAATCGTTCCGGACGAATCCACACCATCACGGAGTCACTAACCTCAAAAATTTTAAAGCATCATTTTAAATCTGCATGTAGTTTATATTCATTATTATTTCTTTCAATTTGTTGTGCAATTTTCTTATAGAGTTCATGCAAATAAGATGCAAATGAAGATGCAAACTCAGAAATCCTAAACCTAGAACACATGGGTATCAGATCTAACGGCTGTCTAGGTTTGAACCCGTATACAATTTCAAAAGGACTTAGACCCGTGGTCCGGTTAATAGAATTATTACAAGCAAACTCAGCAGTATGCAAAATAGAATCCCAATCTCTAATGTGCTCGCCAACCAAAGACCGCAACAGATTACCCAAACTCCTATTAACTATCTCGGTCTGACCATCAGTCTATGGGTGAAAGGCAGTGAAAAATTGCAGTTTGGTGCCCATTTTCATCCACAGGGGTTTCCAAAAATAGCTGGTGAACTTCACATCCCTATCTGATACAATGGTTTTGGGTAAACAATGTAGACGGATGACCTCATTGAAGTATAACTTCGCAATGTGAGAGGCATCAAATGTTTTGGAGCATGGAATGAAATATTCAATTTTGAAAAATCGGTCAACTACCACGCAAATGGCATCGTGCCTATGGAGTGTCTTGGGCAGGCATAAGATAAAGTCCATACTAAGTTACTAACATCCTGCCAAGGACAACTGGGTACAGGTAGGGGAGTGTAAAGACCTGTGTTTTGCTTACGTTGCTTGGCCTGTTGGCAGGTGTGACACCGATTGACCAGCCGACCAACATATCTCTTCAGGCTGGGCCAAAAGAAGTGATACTCCACGGATTCAATAGTCTTGTCCCGTCCGAAGTGCCCAGCGAGGCCTCCGGCGTGGAGTTCCCAGACCAAAAATTCCCTAAGGGAGGTGCTCGGAATACAAAGCCTCTTGGCCGTGAGGTTGAGAAGGGAGGGGCTAGGCTCGGGTGAGGTGGGAGACCGGCAGCTAGGTGAGGGTGGAGGGGCGAAGGAAGGGAGGAAGAGATATAAGGATAAAACCACAAACCGGACTTATCTAATTTGGTGGGTATTGCGCAATGCTCCCTCTCTTAGGGATCTCTCTCCATTAAAACTCTCAAACTCTCACAAGAACTCATGCAAGAAGAAAACTTTTGATTAATCATTCATTACCTTGAAAAATAAAACATGAGGCTATAAATAGCCAAGTACATGAGACTCATGAAAATAAAAGACAATTGCCCTCTAGGCTTACATACGACATCTTACAATAAAAGGGTACAACTAAAAAACAAATACATGACACTGAAAATAGAAAAATACATAAATAAGAAAATAACATAAATAACTCAAAAGTACAAAGACTCGATCGTGGCCATAGATCGGCGGCCACGCCTCTGATAAACCTTCCACGAACTGATGTCCCCATCATGGAGTTTGAGAGAGCAAGAAGATCCTTGGTGGGGGTTTCAAGGGAGTGTGAAGGGGGTTTCACACGGTTGCTCTGGCAAGCTTGCACCTTAGTAACATCGAATTCAAGGTTCTTTTTGAGGGAAGTTTTGCAAAGAAAAAGATCTCTTTGGTGTCAAAGGACCCGGCCACTCCGCCGCACCGGGGAAGGTGAAGTGATTTCGTAAGAGCTTCCCGCCTAGCTGTGGGGGATAAAGAAAAGTCACTAAAGGTTTAGTGCAATACTCAGAGGGTGCCTCCGAGGAGTGGACATATGTCAGATTGGACCGAACCAATATAAATCTGGTGTGTTATTTTTGCACTTTATTTTTATCACGATAAACTGCTTGGGTTAAATCTCTGATTAATCTTTTTAATATTGATTTAATTTATTTCCCTTGCAAGATATAAAAAGATTTTTCTTTTAGTTAAAGAAGTTTTTAAATATTCAATTCACCTCCCTCTTGGTTAGCCTCGAGACTAGTTCATAGGAGCTTAACATCCCTGACGAACTTTTAATTCTTCCCTACGAGCAGGGTTGTTTATGTAGAAATTTCACATAACTATGTTAACATTTGTCTTGATTTTGAAGTGAGAACTTTGAATAAGGAGATAGAATCACTAGTAAGGAGGCCCATAATATTGCTTTGTAACCCCCTTCTTCGTACTGCCCTATTTCATCCATTTATAAAAGTTATAATAATTTAGAAGTTTAGTACCAATGTTGGCTATTTAATTATTAGTAAATTTTTATACAAAGAACATTTATAAATTATGAATAATATATTAGAATATATTATATGTATTGACAAATCTTATAATATCATGTATATTCAATATTTTATTATTAACACTAATTATATTAGTGGATGACTTGTTGACGAATATTTTCGTATCGACCCAACCCCGATCGAGCCCGACTAGGCTCGATCGTGCTTGATCGACTCAATCGATCGTCGTCGAGGCGAAATTGACCTGAATTAAGCCTCGATTTAATTAAATTAAACCCAATTTAATTTAGTTAAAATCAAATCAATCCGAATAAAACCACGTCGAGAGTCGTCGAGCCCAATTCGACACAATTCAGCGCCGATTCAAGCTTAATTTTGCAAAATAACTAGATCGGACCCACTCTGACCCAAACCGACCCAAATCGGTTTGAGTCGAGTCCAATTTGGGCTTAATTTCAGCCCAAATTGATTGATTTAGGTTAAATCAAATACCTAAATATGAAATTGAAATGGATGGCTCAGATTTCTTGTAGAATCTGCCCTAAAACTTCTCGTTTCACGCGTGAGAGAGGGGATTTGGTTCATTTTCTTGGGCGGCTGGCTGCTCGTGCTGAAGAAGAGAGCGAAAAGGAGGGAGAGCCATTCGGCTCTCACGTGCCCTAACACCCATCCTAGCCAGAGCGAAAAGGGGAGGGAGCCTTCGACTCTCTGGTTCTTCCCATCCCGAGCGAGAAAGGAGAAAGAGCGTGAGAGGGAGAGGGAGCCTTGCGGCTCTCTGCTTGCACCCGTCCTAAGCAAGGCGGAAAGGGAAGAGGGAGAGCCATCGGCTTTCTAGTTTGGTTCGTCCTTCCCAGGCGAAGCAAGAGGATTTCCCTTGCGTGTGTTTCAACCGTCCCAGACGGAGTGGAAGAAAGAAAGAGAGACTTGCTTGCAGTCCATCCCACATCAGGCGGAAGGAAGAGGACGGCCAGGGCCTCTTGCGTGCGTCCCAACCAAAAGGGAGGACCAGCCAACTGTTGTCTTTTTCTTCTTTGGGCTGAAAAGAACTTCTCTCCCCCGCTGCCGTTGTTCCCTTCCTTCAACTGAGAAGCCGAAACTTCCCTTTACTGCTGTCAGTTGTCTCCCTTCTTGAAAACAAAGCAAAGGGCTGTTGTACTTGGTCCCTATTACAGTAAAGGAGGAGGTAGGAAGCCTCTACTTCTTTCCAATTCAACTCTAGAGACCTCCAAACAGTGAGGACAGCAGCGCCTTTGACAACATATTTGTCATCCGGAGCAGCTTGGACCGCTGTTTGGAACATTTGGACAGCAAGCGACCACTTACGGGAGCCTTCAAACATCAAAAACTGCTGTTTGGAACATTTGGACAGCAAGTGACGGCTTCCGGAAACACTCAAGCAGCGAAAACTGTCATCCGGAGCGCTTTGGACAGCAAATCCACCCTCCGGAAAGGCTTGGACAGCAGCGGCGATATCCGGAAAAGCTTGGACAGCAGCTTTGAGCCTTCAAAGGAGCTTGTACAGCATTTGGAGCTTGGATTGGAGCGCTAGGACAACCCGGGTGAGGTAAAATCCTAAAACTTAGGCAAAAACTTAAGGCTCCCCAGCCAATGGCATGTGATTGACGATCCAAAGCCTTAGGTCCCAAGAGACCTTGAACTTGGAACCAAATCCCAAGTTCTCCTATCTCCGTTGTTGGAACATAAAATCAACAAATCTCTTCTTATGCAAGATATCCTAAGGCTCCTCAAGCCTTTAAGCATTTTGCATGAGTCCTTTCACTTTAGGACCAAATCCTAAGTCATTTCTTCACTTGTTGATAACACAAAAGTAACAAGTGAACCTCTCGCATTCAAGTTTCCTAATCATGTCAAAGTTGATTTATGAATCCTTTTCAAGGCCCTAAGGTGCATCCTTCCCCTCTTCAAATGAGCCCAAAACATTTGTAGGAAGGTAGGAAGCTCTCTTTCTTATGTCCATCTCCCTCATGCATGATAGTTGGAGTGTCCCCAAGGCTCTAATTATTATAGTGTGTGAATCATTTTAACTTAGGGTCAAAATCCTAGGTTCATACCATTATGTTTGTTGATACAAAAATCAATAAACATTTATCCACCCTCCTTCATACATGATGTTTAGGGTCTCCTCAAGGTACCAAAATGTTAGATTGTATGAACTTTGGCTCTACTTTAGGAGCTACCACCAACCATCACCTCTATTCATGTGTGATGATTTGGAATCTTCCAAAATTTCATAATGTCGCTACATGAAAATCTCGGACCTAAGAACCAAATTCTAGGTTCATTCATCCCTTCACTCTAACTAAATTAAGTAAGTGAAGAAATCCATTTGAACACAAAACGTTTAAGGGATCTCTTTCGATCTTGCGACCTCTAGGTTGCATTTCATTTTCGTCTTTCCTACAACTCAAAAGTTCTAGGAAACTATCTCATTCTCCAAAGACTCCAAACTTTGAGAATGTACGTCCCTCTTTAAACACAAACGTTCAAAGAATGTTCGTGGGATTATAGCTTCCAAGTTGTATACCTTCTCCTCCATCCCTCCAATCAAAATTGGAGGAATGAATTCCCCCTCTTTGGACACCAAGCGTTCAAAGAAACTCCTCTGATTTGCAACCTCTAAGTTGCATTTCCCTCTCCCTTTCCTACAAGTCAAGATTGTAGGAGAGCATCCAAATCCATCTTCATGCTCTCAAACCCAAGTTGGGAGAATGGATCCCCCTCTTTGAACACCAAATATTCAAAGAGATTTTAGAAGCTTGCAACCCAAAGTTGCATCTTCTTTTCTCCTTTATACAACTCAAAAGTTGTAAGAAAGTTTCATCCACTCAACTCATGTTTAGTGAATCAATCTTATTCCAAACCTATGACAATCACTTATTTATTGAATCAAAATCAACGAATAGTTTAATCTAAATCATTTATTTGTTGAACCAAATTCAACAAATAATCTCATATCAAGCAAAGGAGAAAATCCTAGCTTCCTCTCATTCTCCTAACCCAAACTATATGAATGAGTTCCTCTCTTTGGACACCCGAAAGTTCAAAGAATCATTGATGTGTAGGCCAAAACTACACAACATTCTCTTATGTTTGCTTAATCTAAATCTAGCAAACCAAATACCCATCATTGAACATAAAAGTTCAATGATAACCCTTATTGATTTGTAACCCAAAGTTACAAATCTCCCTCATCTATTGAGCCAAAATTGATAGGTCATCCATATTTTCTCCTCCAACTCCAAAGTTGTAGAGATTTCCCCTCTCTTTAGCTCCAAAAGCTAGAGGGAGTTCTCCTACATTTAGTCCAAAAGCTAAATGTTGGATTACTTTCTTTCTCCTCTTAGCTCCTAAAGCTAAGAAGAATCACTCAACATGTAGCCCAAAAGCTTCATGTTGGATACCTTTTTTAAATTAAAATCTAAGTAATCTCTTCCACTCAACCCAAATTGAGTGATCTCTCCTATAACATTTAAAATGCTAAACCTATAAAATGTCCCTTAAAAGTTGTCCTTTCTGTTGAAGTTCATCGTATCATATTGGATGAATTTCACCAAGTCCTAAGTAAAACCCCTTAGGCATGTCTATCTTACCATATTAGATAGACAATTCTCTTATCCAAACACTAAGAGAACTCCAAAACACCTAAAAATAACTTAGGTTCATTTTGATACAATGATTAATCATCTTTTTCAAAAGGTGGGATGCCTACATCATTGTATCTTATGATTCATAAGTAACAGACTGTCCAAAATAAGTAGTGGTTACTTTATGGGTTCTTCATTACCCTCCTAACTATGAAATATTTAAAAAATCAAATAAAATCTTTAATTCACAAACAACTTAGAGTGAAATCACCCCTAGATAATGATTAAACATCTTCATTCCAAAATAAAACCAAACACCCTTAACGTGACATGCTACACAAGCCTCACACACTTAGGTGCATAGCCCCTAGGTATGCTAGGACTAGGATTTTTCCTTTTGTGCCACATGATTGATGATTTGGTGTGATTGCCCTTGGATTATCTGTGTGGGCACTTGCCCTTATGTGGATAGTGTAAAAATATACATATTCTTCTTGCAGGTGGTCATATCTAAAAGGGGGCATTCATAAATAATAAATTGTTTGCATGACAGGTGCTGCTTAAAACCCCCCAAAAGATGTGGTCAATATGGTAGAAGCAGATGCTTAGTACTCTAAGTGTTAGGCAAATTTTGGATGTGATTATCATATAAACTGCTTTTAACTCTATTTTGCAGGCTTGAGTCTTTTATATTTTCTAAATGTATTTGATAGAAGTAGGATGTAAAACTTGTGGGGGTCTAGATCAAAAGGAGGTGAACCAAATGGGTGTACCTGTGGAAGGTAAGGCCTAAGGTTCACTTGGAAAGTAAAGCTTGAAGACCCCACAAGTAGAGTCTGTAATAATTTGACTGGGTTGTATAATGGCAGGCAACTCAGCTGTCAAATCTGATTGTAATAACTTGGACTCTATTTACATTCCTTGCATTTGATATATATACAAGCATGTCTTGATTATTTACCTGATTGTGTAATAGAAATGCATCTTTTTCCTAAGTTTATTTCTCTACTTTTGCTTGGGTGTGGTTTGGACTGTTTGATGCGGTAGGCTCTTAAGACAAAAATAAGTTTTCTATCCATTAAAATGTAATCATCTAAAAAATTGATTTAGGCTCCATGATTTTCTAACAAATAAGAAAGTCTTGCATGGCTCCCTTCAAGGAGCTAAGTTTTCTAAAAATTAAAACAATCATGCATAGCCCAAATGTGTTGCATATAGAAAGCACTCATTTAAAGATTAAATAACAAAAATCTATTTTTCTTGAGTCAATATATGCATACCTATATAAATAGGCATCTCAACCTCAAAGTCAAGCTATAAGCCCTACATTCTAAATAAAAAAAAAAACCTTCTACTCTACATTTGCATCAATACCAGATGATAATTTTTTAAAAAATATTTAGGTGAGTCTAGCTGGTAGTCCCTTCCAGGCGGGACAGTAAATCCAAAGGTCGGGCAGACTATGCCTCTTATGAGGTGTGATTTGTAAGCCCCTTTGCACTCGTTAAATTTAAGTTTGAGGCACTACCTATCGGTAGTCCTCACCTTAATTTTAGGGTCTGAGGCATTGGCTGATTCCAAATCACCCTATAAGCTCTCACCTTTCGGGCAATCCCTCCAACATGTGTTGTAAGAATATAAGCCCCAACTTTCTAATTAAATTATCAACTTAAACAAAAATTAGATTTCTAAAATATAAAGCCCAACATATGATAGTTTGAGCACCTCTGAGTTTCCCTCATAATCAAGTGCTCCTACTTCACCTCCCTTGGCTCTCATTCCAAAATCTGATTCTAAGCTGATCAACTCCGGCTTGAATTTTCTAAATGGTCAAAATCTTTAAACAAGACTTTCTTGGATTTAAAAAAGAAACTTTAGCCAATATTTGAATGACTTCCAAAAGCAAGAAAATCACTAGTTTAATCAAAAGTTTTCCCAAGTCAAAGCTTGGGATATAATTAACCATAGGGGCTTCCCCTATGGGACGTCTGTACCCCAGAAATAAATAAACCCCATTCAACCAAACATTGAATAGGGGAATCTTTATTAAAATTGTAAAATTTATTATTGAGTCCATAAGTAATATTTTTACCCTTCGGGGTAATATATCATTAGACCTGTCAATTTCGGGTCACGGGTCGAGTTCGGGTCAACCCGGAACTGACCTGACACTATTCGGGTTCGGGTCAACCCGACCCGTTTTTGCAAACAGGTCAATTTTTGGGACCCGAACCCGACCCGCTTCGGGTTCGGGTCAACCCGATCCAACCCGCTTCGATGCAGCGGGCGACCCAAGCGACGCAAAAGCGAGCGGTGCAGCGAGGCAACGGGCGGGCGAGCGACGCGGTGCGGTGCAGCGGGGCGTAGTGCGGTGCAGACGTGCAATAGGGCAAGCAACGCGGTGCAGTGCAGCGGGGCGAGCGACGCGGCAGCGCAGCAGCGGGCACACGGGGCAGCGGTGAGCGGCCAGCGGGGCAAGCGTCAGGCGGGCAGCAGGGCAGGGCAGCGGGCAGGGCGGGCGGGGGAAGCGGGCAACGGGCAGGGGCAGCGAGCGGGGATAGGAAATTCAAATTTTTTTTAAAATAAACGGGTTTTCGGGTTGACCCGGCAACCCGTCGGGTCAACCCGAACCCGACCCGTTTTTGCAAACGGGTCGGTTTTCCGGACCCGAACCCGACCCGCTTCGGGTTCGGGTCAACCCAAACCCGAAAATTCCGGGTCGGGTTCGAGTCAGGTCCAATATTGACAGGTCTATATATCATCATTCTTATGCCGTGCTCAATCATAAAGTATGCAATCCGTTTGAGGATACAAAAATTCTCCAACATGACTTTAATATTTTAGATTTTGGAATGAAATCTATATATGATTAAATGCTTAAATAATATTTGTTCCTAATCCAACATTATATATGTTTGTTTCTAATTTAGCCCAAATTCAAAAGCTGCTTATTGTTCGAATATAAGAGTCTATTTTGAAAGTTACAAAACAGGCAAAATGTGAGTTACAAACTTTTTTAAACACCTTAATCTGTTTGAAAAAATAAAAAATAAAAACAACCTATCAAACTTGTTTAATTATCTCTTTAACCTGTTTTATAAAACAAAAAAACAAAACAAAAGCAATCCTAAATAAGCACTTAAAAAACTATTCAATAAAAAATCCTAACAATCCTAATTCTTGGCAAATTAATGCTGCTGTCATCAAGAAAATTCTTACATCAAAAATGGATGGACGTTCATGTCAACTGACAGTACTGAAATTGAGTCAAAGGAGAAACCGGTTACTAAACGTTCAAGTAATTTCCAATATAAAAGATATTGCTCCATGACGATAATATGCCATTGAAAAAAAAGACCGCTAAAATGTAAGAGTAATATGGTGACCACAATTTAATATCAGATGTGCTGTATGATATTACGGTGAAAAATAGTAACAATAAACAGCTACAAAAACGTGGTCCACAAAACCATTCTTTTAAAGGTCAAGATGAAAGCTCACGCAACTTTGAAGCAACGTGGAGTTGACTACCAATGAAGGCTATATCAAGAATACAATTTCATGCTTCTATAAAGATCCAGTATTAAAACTTTAATAAGTTTTCATTGTTAAAAAGAAACACGTAAATGCATGAGTATACTCACATGCCATTCTTGGGCTCAGTGCATACATGAAGACCGTCATAAAGTAGTAAATGATTGCAATATGCTGGGCAAGAAAACGGTCAAACCAAAAAGCATTACCCCCAAGCTCCTGAATTAAAAATAAAATTACAAATAGTGATCCATGATACAAAAGTAAAATAAGTGTATCAAGCTGTCAAAAAAAAATAACAAAGAGTCCAGTCCTGGGGATAAAAACTTTCAGATTTACAGTAATATCCAGTTGTACAGTAGATAAAAAATACAATATGCCATTGGATCCATGTTGACCCCTACAACTACCTCAAAATCATAAATTTGATAAAGGTGATTCAGTTCAAATGTGGATTGTATTGGATTTCATTCAGCCTACTAGTTTTCAAGGAAATGTTATAGGGGACATTAAAGGAAGGTGCTTTGCCATTCCGATAAAAAAATCCTTTCTTTGGCAAGACTAATAAAAAAAAATCTTTCATGCTATAAGATGTACGATTTACTACATGAATCGGCGCAGTCAGTTTTCAAAAAAGGATATTCAAGAGTTAAGAATAGTATTGAGTTGCCTTCTATAATTCCTATGATTGTTCGACATCTATCTGTTTAAACTACAGAGCTTGACATCTTAAGAAGGATTGGGGAGTTCGAATGTTTGCATTGTCTTCTCTCGCTGATAAATGTTCAAATCAAGATCTTCGTAGTGCACTTGTTAAAACATTCCAAGCACCGGGAAGCCTACACTTATCATGCATATGTATATTGATGGTTTGGAAAGGATACTCGAGGAGATTAGATATTTGAAATATCCTCAACACTTAATGATTAAAAGGGATACATTGAGTATACCGCCAAGATTTCTAATGACATTGATAACTCGTGTCACGTGAGAATAACCAAGGCTTGTATTTTATCAATATGTGAGATTGAGAAGCTAAGGTTTCTTCGAGAACCTTTCTTTTAGGAATGAGAGTGGTTATAGAATTGGGGAGCTGGAGAACAAGAATGATCTTTGCAAAATTAATAATCAATTGGTATTAAGGATGTCGAGGAGGTTTGTAGTGCCAAAATATATGCCAAGAGGAAACTCACAGATTTAACCTTGTGTTGGAATTTCACTAATTCGAGAAAACTTTAATTTCACTTAGAACATGCTTGATGACCTTCAACCATCCAAAATGTTTAAGGAATCTAAGCATAAGGAAATACATGGGTCCAGGGTCTACAGTATGGATGAATAATGTCAATACGATGTTCAAACTAGAGATGCTCAAATTAACATATCACTTGGAATAGGAAACATTTCCACCTTTTGGGCAACTTCCCTTTCTCAAGTCACTGAAATTTGATAGGATGCTGAAAACAAAGTGGCTTGAAAGTAGAGCAAATGGAGATAATGCATACTAAAGGTTTTATATATTTGCAACTTAGAAACATTGGAGGATTGGTTTGAAGCAGGAATGGCTGCTGAAGGGGGGTGTTGATTATCATGAATAATGATAACAAAGAATTAATATTACCACCTTTTTTTATATTAAAAAAAAAGAAATTTACAAGTCAAATAAAAAAATCAAATCGCACGTCAAACTAAGTTTCAAATCGCATTTAATTTGTTACCTCATTGAATCAAAATCCTGTGCAAATCTCTGCTTTGAATCATCGAAATCCCGTAATGGCAGTTGTCACCTTGTCTGAATACAACCCCTCGTCGTTAAAAAAGGGAGGAACAAAACGTTTTTTTTTTTACATGCGAACCTTCAAGCTTCTTTTGAAACTCCAAATAAATAAAAAACTCCACCGAGCTCCCCTTCGTCCTCACGTCCTTGCCCGTCCTTCACAACCCTCCGACTGAAACCACCTCCGTTTGTATTAGACGTTCGCACGTCTGAACCGAGTGACTACAACAGCTACTCGATCTCCCTGTCCTGCCCCCCTATCTCCAAGTTGTAAGCAATCAAAGCTCATGCTAGCAACTTCTAACTGAGCTCCTTTACGTCAGGTTCCACCTCACAAATAACCCTTCATCTCATTTCATCAATCTCGCATGACCAAAGGTTGTTCGAGCACCTTCCTCTGACCTCTTCTAATCAGCCGAAGCCTACTCGTTTCAAACCGAGCTGTTTACATTCTCTGGTATATCCGTCCCTGTCGGTCAAGCCCAAGCCTTCACTTAGGGATTCATCTCATTCCACCTCTGCCTACTGCACTCGTCTCCCTTCTCAGGCTAAAGAGCTGTCGTCTATGTTGCACAGATACTCCTATTTACGAGGAGTGCTGTATCGGACACGTGTCGAATACGGATACGCCTCTGATACGGCACGGATACGGCTTTGTCGTGTCCAATTAAAATATTATTTAAATTTGACTGGACACACGTATCCGACACGCGTGTCCTATTAAAAAAAAAGCGGAGCCGCAATTTACCCTATTCATTTTGGCTTTTCGACGTTTCCGCTCAATATTCATATTCATTTATGCAGCTGAAACATTTCAAAGAGCTAGATTTTTCGTTTCCACACAAGTGTTCGTCTTCTTCGTTATAGTTGAAGGAGCGGCTCGATGACGCGAGCATAGAAGCAAACATGATCATCCTTTGTCGACAAAGATGCTTGACGACGCGAGCATTAAACTCGATAGGATCATCCTTCATCGACGGAACGGCTCGACAACACGAACAGTGAAGGCGACGTGAGCAGTGAAGGTTCATTTTCTTCGTTCTTCGTTTTCTTAATCATAGGCAGGGTATTGAAACTCGGTACTCGGTACCGCTTGGTACCGAACGGTACTGGAACTCAGTATTGCTCGGTACTGCTCGATGCCGAGCGGTACTAGAACTCAGTACCGCTCGGTATTGGAACTCGATACTGTAACTCGATATTGCTCAGTACCGAGCGGTACTGGAACTCAATACTGCTCGGTATTGGAACTCGGTACCGCTCGGTGTTGGAACTCGGTACCGCTCGGTATTGGAACTCGATACTGCTCGGTACTGTAACTCGGTATTGCTCGGTACCGCTCGATATTGCTCGGTATAGAGGGGTAGTGAACAGTACAAAGCGGCACCGAGAAGCTAAAACATGCTCGATACCGCTTGGTATCTTTCCATAAAATAACTTTAAAAAAAAAAACAGCACTTTAAAATCACTCTTACAAAAAAAATTTGTTATGGTGGCACTGGCCCCTGAAACCCCGTCAGGGGGTGCGCCCCCTTGGACCCCCGGCAAAGTCGCAACATATATACACTTTCACTTAAATTTTTTCATGTTTCAAATTCATATGTTTTAATTTAAATAGATCATTTGTAGGATAATGAGCTCTAGTGGAGTAGGAATTGGTTCTGATGATGGTCCATCATAAATCAATATTGAAGATAACAAACCTCTATGGGGTTATGTTACAAAAATAGGTAAAACATCAGAAGAGGGAGGCAATATTGCATTCAAATGCAATTTTTGTAATGAAACATACAAAGGATCATATTATAGAGTGAAAGCTCATTTGTTGAAGATTAGTGGTTATGAAATCAAAGTTTGCCCGAAGATAAGCTCATCACAAATGGCTGAATTACAAAGGAAAATCAGTGAAGCTGAACAAAGGAATAAAAAAGAGAATGGTTTAAAATTGCGTAATATGAGGCTCGCCTTTGCGCAATTCCAGTAAAAAACGTCTCGATGCTTATGCCTTGAGTTTTTTTTTATGAGGCTTGCGCCTCAACTTGGTTGAGGCTCGCCTCGCCTCACAGGCATAAGGCTTATGCCTCACGCTACATATATTAAAACTTATATAAATCTTGAAGTAAATGCCCGACATTGGACTCTATAGGAGAGGAGGAAAGGGAGAGAGCAGTTCATCATAATGATGATTCAAATGAAGAACCCCTTAGTGATAACAGTGTTGATGACTTATGAGTTCTTATGTGATATGTCATTGCTATTTATTTTTTGAAATTGAAATTATATGTTAATGAAAAGAATACTGGGATTTGGGAATGATAGAATTTTGAGTTAAACTATATTTCATGTTGTCTTATTATTGGGATATTATGATTTCACTTCATATCATATACTTTTTTATGTTTTATATTATTCACTCATTAGTATATCAAAAATTTATCATTTTATGTTTACACAATCTTTTGATTTTGAGGCTTACGCCTCAAAACGCCTTGAGGCTCACGCCTCGGCTCATGAATGAAAAACGCCTCAATACCCGAATACGTAATTTTAAACATTGAAAAAGAGCTTCCAAAACATATTCCACTTCCAAGCACTCATGTTTCATATCCTTCATCATCATCTTCAATTAGATGTGATGATAATACTGTAAACAAAGGGCCTTTTCGAATGGAGGGATTTGAACCAAAAAGAAGAAAACATGTTGTAGTTAGTGCTTTGGAGAAAGCATTTAATTTACAAATGAGAGAACAACTAGACGGGGAAATAGCTAGAATATTTTACTCAGCTGGACTTCCTTTTAACCTGGCAAGGAATCCACATTACAAGAATGTCTTTACATATGCATTCAATAACAATCTTGCAGGATACGTACCACCAGGATATAATGTCATTAGAACGAAATTGTTGCAAAGAGAGAGGGATAATATTGAGAAGTTGCTCGAGCCTACTAGAGGAGTTTTGAAGGAAAAATGAGTTACTTTAGTTTGTGATGAGTGGACAGATCCACAAAGAAGACCACTTATCAACTTCATGGCTGTAATAGAGAGCTATCCTATGTTTATCAAAACTGTAAACTGTGAAGGATAGTACAAGGATAAGTTCTTCATTTTTAATTTAATCAAAGAAGTTATCATAATGGTACGGCCTTCAAACATCATTCAGGTCATTACTGATAATGCACCTATTTGTAGAGCTGCAGGTCTACTTGTAGAGCAAGTAAATCCTCATATTTTCTGGACATCATGTGTTGTGCATACGCTTAATCTTGCTTTGAAGAACATTTGTGCAGTTAAGAATACCGAGGCAAATGAAATCACCTATAATGAATGTCATTGGATCATAGTGATTGTTGGAGATGCAATTGTAATTAGGAATTTAATTATGAATCACTCCATGAGACTCTCTATGTTCAATAATTTTTCTAATTTGAAGATGCTTGCAATTGCTGAAACTCGGTTTGCCTGAATTATAGTGATGTTGAGAAGATTCAAAAAAAATAAAAAATGCTCTTCAAGCTATGGTAATCAATGACAAATGGTCATGTTATAGCGAAGATGATGTTGGAAAGGCTAGGTATGTAAAAGAGAAGCTTTTAGATTATTTATGATTGGATGAGATTGAATACATCATAAATTTCACATACCTAATTTATGAGATGTTGAGAGTAGTTGATACAGATAAGTCCTGTTTACATCTCATTTATGAGATGTGGGATTCAATGCTAGCCAAAGTAAAAGAAATTATATATAGACATGAGAGGAAGGCACTTCATGAAGACTCAAGCTTCTGGGATGTTATTTATACTATTCTAGAAGATAGGTGGAGCAAAAGTAATACACCTTTACATTGCTTGGCTCACTCACTAAATCCCTGGTAAATTTCAACATTTTTTCATTATGATTTCACAATTGGTTGTTTTGTAATTTTAACATTTTTTTTCATTATTTCATTTTAATGTTATTTGAGGATATTCAACTAAAAAATGGCTTCAAGTGGATCCTCAAAGAGTTTCTCCACAGAAAGAATTAGAAATTTCAAATATGAAGAAGACATGTTTGAAGCGTTATTTTCCAAATGAGGAGAGAAGAAGTGTCAACATTGAGCTTGCTAAATTTTTTGATTATTTAGAGGACTTTGGTGACCAAGAGTCATTGCGTGATAGATGGAGAATTGATCCGAAAATGTGGTGGATTATAAATGGAGCTTTAGCACCTCTACTTCAAACAATCGCCATAAAATTGCTCGGCCAAGTTTCATCCTCATTCTGTTGTGAAAGAAATTGAAACACATACTCATTCATCCAATCAATGAAGAGAAATAAAATTACTCCACAACGGGCTGAAGATTTAGTTTATGCACAAACCTTCGACTTCTCTCAAGGAAAACTCCCAACTTATATGGAGGGAGACAACAGGATGTGGGATATTGCTGGAGATGGATTTGAATCTCTTGAGGATATGGGAATATTATAAATTGTTAATCTTTCACTTGATGAGCCTGAATTGGAAGCTATGATATTTATTGAAGATGATATAGAAATTCAAAGACAAACCACTGAAGAAGCTAATCTTTTCATTCCATCTATTGAATAGTTGAAAGTTGAAACAGTTTCAATGAAACTTCATGTGCTGGACAATTTATATTTTTATTTTTTTAATTGTACTAGATATTTAAATATTTAATGCTTACTTTTATTTTGATATTATAAGATAAAATGCTATTAAAAATGTTATTTTTAAATTTTTTTGTCATTTCAAATATTACACTTTGATTATTTTCTTATTTTTTATGTATGATTTATATATTATAATGTCGTAACCGCGCCGTATCCGTTGTTGACATATATATATCAAATCATGTGCGGAATGGAACAAAATTGGCAACATAAGTAATGTGTGCGTTGACATGACTAATCACTGGAGGGGTCAAATGAAGTCCAATCGCCAAATGGACAGTGTCGTCGTGATCGAAATATCAAATTCCGTTAGGTTGAGCCCCCTCGCAGTCGAATCGAGTGCGACTGACTAAAATCAGTGATCGACACTCGAAGACAACGTGCGATGTCGCCCAAACGATGTCCGAATACCAAACAGACAGCATCATTGTGTTCGGAACATCCAAATTATCTAAAAAGGGCTATAATTTTGCTCAAATAAAATCATGTGAGCAAATTGGTATGGTGACATCGCACGAATTTAAATGAATCAACACAGAAAACCAATGCATGATTTCATATTTTGATTTATGTTACTTATTTTGTAAATTATTATTATTATTATTATTTAATAATAATAATAATAATAATAATAAATTAAAATCATCAAATCAACATTAAATGGACGCCTTACCTTGCATAGATCGGATGTCCTGCGATGAGGTTCCCACGATCTTCCCACGACGATGCCAGGCTTGACTTATCCTCTTCGCACGACACAAGATTTCCTCTGATCTTTAAATGGGGAACGACAGGAAGAAGTGGCCTTTTACAACTTTTCACACATCCAAGCTCCCAAAAAAAAAATTCCTCCTGTTCGAGAGTTCCGTCTGCTTTAGCCCTCTTGCCGTCTGCAGCCGATCCCCAACCCCACGTGAGCACTTCTTCTCCACATCCCTTCTTGGATCTAAAACCTTGTTTTCTTTTCCTCACTGTGCCGACTTCCGTCACTTTCCTCTTCCCGTGGTCTGCTGGGTATAGCAGAAGGTAAAAAAAAGATAATGATATAATATGTTTTTTTTTTTACTTTAGTTTATTTTGTTTTTTCTACTTTATTTGTTGTTAGTTGCTCAAATCATGAATAACCATCTGCGATTTTAATTGGTTGAGATAATCACGGGTGAGGCTTTTCCTTTAATATCCTTTATCTGCTCACCCGTTGTAATTAGCATTTGCCTGTATTACATGGCTATGTCAATTGGTTTGACTACAGAGCATGTTAATTAAATTTTTTTTTAGTATATAGCTACTTCTAATTTATTTATGATTAGTAGAATTGTAATTATGATAATTTTATTACAGTTTGTTAATTAGAATTTTAAATTATAATTATATTAATTATAATTTAATTATAATTGACTGGATTGTAATTATGTTAATTACAATTATGATGATTATAATTTTATATTATAATTACATTAATTATAATTTAAATCTGTAACTGTGCTATTTAGTTTAATTATAATTGTGTTAATCATAATTTTAATTATGTTAATTATAATTTAGTTATAATTATTTAAATTATGATAATGTTAACTGTAAATTAAGTTTTAATTATAATAGTTGAAACTTTGATTAATTATATTCTATTATTTTTTTTAATTTAAACTATGATTGATTATAATCATTTGTAAATTACTACTATCATGGGTATTACCAAATAAAAATATGACGGTCTCATTGGTTGAGGGATTTTCATAATCTGTGAATTCTGTATTATAAGCTCAATTCAAATCCTTTTGTATGAACTCTATTTAAATCCGTTTAAAAAAAAATGTATTCTGTTAAATTTTCTTTGCAAAAATCTTGCCCAAATACTTTAGTATAAACCTTACTCGAGCATAGGTTTATTTTCAAAATTCTCTAATCCGAAATTTGTTAACTCCAACCGTTCAATTAAGAGTTGATAGTTCTGTTTCGTAATTAGTTATAAAATTGATTTATATTTAGTTTTAAACTAAATATAATTGATTACAGATTCAATATAATCAATTATAATTAGTTGTATAAATTAGAAATAATTGATTTGTGATAAATATAATTAATTATATTTTAACTATAATTAATTATAATTAGCTTTTAATTAATTATAGATTAAATCCAATTTATTTATAATTAATTTTAAATTTAATATAATTAGTTATAAATTAAATATAACTAATTATAATTAATTTATGATTAATTATAAATTGAATGCATATGCCACGATCGTCGTGTACCCGACCTTGCCGACGACTGCTACGTAAGGTATAATTTCTAACTCTAATCCCGTTCTCGACGCTTGCAGCGGACCGGAGAACCACCTATACGCGCTCTTGTAGCACGGTAGGAGGAAGCCCGGTGCGAAGCATACGACGAGGCGGGTAAGCCCTATACACGCTCTTGTAGCGTGGTGGGGACGGTCCTCGACCTCGACACTGACACCGCCGACGACTGCTACGTAAGGTATAATTTCTAACTCTAATCCCGTTCTCGACGTTTGCAGCGGATCGGGGAACCACCTATACGCGCTCTTGTAGCACGGTAGGAGGGAGCCCGGTGCGAAGCATACGACGAGGCTGGTAAGCCCTATACACGCTCTTGTAGCGTGGTGGGGAGAGCTGCTACTGGTGTTTTGTACGGGTACTGCTGAAGGCCCCATACAAGCTCTTGTAGCGTGGTGGGATGAAAATTTGTACGGCCGCGGTGTCTACGGACACCTACCATACACGCTCTAGTAGCGTGGTGGGAAGGCCCAGCTCCCCAATTTTCCCCCAAACAGGGGATATGCCGGGGTGCTGCCGAAATTTTCACTGAAATATACAAAGACTTCAACAATTTGAAGACCTTGGGCAACAATGTAGAAGACCTGTACTCGAACAAAAATGTACATAACTCGAACTAAATAAGCAGAGGACTTATACGAAGAACAGTGGGCTTGTGGACTAAAATTCTAAATAATTTCTAAGAGTCAAAATCAAATGAAATAAAATCAAACTGAAATCAAAATCAAATCAACTTGAACATGAAACTGAACTTGCAAGAACTTCAAAAGATCCCAGAAGACTTTGAACAAGCACTTGAAATTGTTCTTGGAACTTGAACTGTGCAACATCAGGGGACCCGAACATAGAACTCAAACTCAAATGAACTCCAACATGAATTGAATAAGATCTCTCAAGCTCACTACTTCAACTCAAACTGGAACAAGATGTGGAGAGTAGGGAACTCAAATTGAACTCAGGTTGGATCCAAATTTGACATGAGCAATAAAGAACTTGAACTTTCAAGAACAACACATAATACCTCAATGCATGAAATCCTACGACAATGCCTGCATGTGCCTGTTGATTGAGATGGCGATACGGGAGATCAATGATGGAGGATCCGCCTTCCTACAAACAAATGCAACCCGACAAATCCCACCTGAGATTGGTGACAGGTGGGCATGATGTAGACAACAATGGGTCTCCTACGAATAGTTCCAGGAGATCGTAGTGGCTACAATGGGTTCCCGTGAATATGTACAAGCCGCTTGTGGATAACAACAGTGTGTATGTCGTATGTACAACGAATCACTGTGGACACAAGTACATCTCCTACGACGATCCCTACGAGGTCAAATAAGTACAACAACCACCCGAGATTGGTGAAAGGGTGGATATGATGCAGAAAGAATGAATCTCCTGCAAACATTTTCTAGAAGCTCGTAGTGGATACAGTGGTCCCCTACAAATGAGCACAAATCACTTGTGGATAACAACAGTGGGTATGTCGTAGGTACAACGAACCACTGTGGGCACAAGTATAGATATCACCTACGACAACGGTGATCAAGATCTTCAAGTATCTTGAGTACAATAGCAACCCGATGTACGAAAAAACTCTACTACACTAAAGATCTTGAAAGGAGATATTCTCAAAGCAAAGCGACAATCAGTAGACTTCAAAGTCCAAAAGAAAACCCTCCCCGGTGAATGAGAAAGGGGGAGTCAACATCAAAATCCTACGCCACCGGATCTGCAACACTGATACAAGCAAACAGAAGGCGTCCACAACCTACAACACCACGCCACCGGATCTGCAACATTCGTACAAGCAGACAGAAGGCGTCTATAATTATTTCAAAGTACCCCTGCACGTGCACCTTAGTTTGTATACACATAGGTACACAAGGGGTAAATACAATCTCAATCTGCATGAGCCCTGGCGAGCGTGTTATTGGTACACACGTGACGCCTATGGATGCTACGCGGGTTGACAAGTGAATTCAAGTTCGAATCTAATCCTTCTATACGAATCAATAGAAGTCGACAAGATTCGAACTACCTAACAAAATACACGGTTGTAGCGAACGGTATATTTGTTTAAATACATTCTTTTTAGACCTTCAAGGCCTAAAATCAAGAAAATTCATGAACAAAAGGCACAAAGCCTATGAAACCCGATCCTCTATCGACCAGTAGATAGAGTTGACAAGGTTCAATCTAGAAAAAGGAAATGACCCCAAACACCCCGATGATGGCCGTGTTGAATGCTAATCCCAACCGGAGGGGTTCACATATATTTTCAAATGCCACCCAAATACTCCAAAAATTATTCCAAATTCCAGATATTTAAATCTGAAATAAATCCATCAATCACTTAAAGCAAAATCCATCCATCCTCCGCAACAGTCTGTCGAGGTGGATAAATTCAAATAAACTCTAGCTCATAAAGAGAGAAATGCCTAGTCGAAAATATCACTATGATCCATTCTCAAAACAATCTCCTGCCAGTAAGGACGTGGTACGTGTCCTCTAACTGGCGGTTTGCCGCCAAATGGCACCGCAGTATAAACGGTTATGACGACCCGGGGCCCTCTGAACCGAGTGGTTTTGCCGCCAAATGGCACCACGAAATACCGGTTATGGCCAGCGCCGATACGCTCCTTATTGGCATCAAATCCTTGAGATATGAATCAATAGGATATGATTGATAGGGCACAAAGCCCTCTGTCAAATAAGGTGGATTCAAATTTGTCCCCTTAGACAAACATTTAACCCCGGTCTACAAGGTCCCCTTGGACGAAGCAACCCATGGCTGCCGACAAGGATCCTTCTGTCAGGTTGGGTCGACTACCTCCTCTGACTAAGTAGACCAGGGACCACGATGGCCCGGGACGACGGAACCATGGGATCTTGATCGGGCCCATCATCCATTCCCCCACCATCTGCTTTAAGTGTAGGATGGTGCAATTTCTATTTAAATATCAAAACCTTCAAATTCCCAAATCCAAATCCAACTCCAAATCCAAATTCATGCTGCTACTATATGCCAGATAACACGTATACTCTGCGTATCTGATCAATGACTAGCCTTAATCGAAAGTTCTCTCTCGTGATCGGGAGGGATAATTAACTATAGGGGCTTGCGCCTATAGGAAACTAGAACTCAGATCATAAAGTCCTCGCAAAATGAGGGCGAAATCTCTGGGTAGTGTCTTATCTACAAACCCATCTGCCTTCCAAAATTTACCTCGGAACTTAGTTCGTTAAAACTCCCTCGCCGAATAAGAAAAGCGAGCGAAGGCCGAGGCCGAATTTTCGGAGCTCACATCCGTATCCTATATTTTTAAGAATTGACGTGTCCCGTATCCGTATCATGTCGTATCCGTGTCGCCGTATCCGTATCGATGCAACATAGGCTGTCGTCTCTACTTGAGCTGAACTAGACGACCTCTAATCTCCTCCTTGACACCTTCACGCAAAACAAACGCTAAGTATAGACTACCCGCTCATGCCCTCCGTCCCTATCCAGCCTTCAGCCAATCACCTATAAATCCACGTTTTTTTTACTACAAGACAAGTTCCTTTAACATTTCCACTTACTGAACCAAGTACATAAGCACCTCCTTTTTCTCTGAAGTTTTGACTGAAGGAATTGGCAAGTTTTCTCCTTTGAATGTAGTTAAAAAAAAATTTACTATTTGCACTTTACCTTTGATAAATAGTCTTCTTTATTTAAGTTTAGAAAAAAAAAGGATTTATACAACAACAACAAGCCTTTATCCCACTACGTGGGATCGGCTACATGAATCCTTTTTTTTTTTTTTTTTTTTTTTACTATTTGCACTTTACCTTTGATAAATAGTCTTCTTTATTTAAGTTTAGAAAAAAAAAGGATTTATACAACAACAACAAGCCTTTATCCCACTACGTGGGGTCGGCTACATGAATCCTTTTTCTCCATTGTGTCCTATTAAAAGTCAAATTCTCGTTTAAATCTAATAAAGAAAGGTCATTCCTAATATTTTCTAACCAAGTCTTTTTAGGTCTACCCCTTCCTTTTTTTTAAAAAAAAAAAAAGGATTTATGTTTAAAAAAAATTGAATGATCTGCAAGGTTGGAAATATACATTTTTTCTTTTTTACTTTTTTTTTTACTACAGTCATTGTCATTACTAGTATTAATTGCTATTGTAAATATTATTATCAATGTCTTTATTAGTTGGTAATGGTAGTTATTTATATTATTACTGTTATTGATTGTTATGTTTGCATGTGTATATTCCGTTATATATATATGGGGTTAACTTTGCTAGTTTATATATACATACTATGTTATTTATATTGTTATGTTCTTTAGCTAATATTGTTATATAAATATGTATCTATGCTTATGTATGTATTCTCATATACATGAATGTCTCATGTAAATATATATATACAAAAAAGAAAGAGAGAGCATTCAAAATTTAAAAAAAAAAGAGAAAAAAGAGAAGATATTGCAAAAAAAAAGTGGAAAGAATATTTTGTGCATCCCGCCGTCGTCGTCATTCGTTACAAAGGTATAATTTTTCTAGCTTAAAAATCCCTCTCTTGAGGCTTGCGACGGCCAGCAAACCTTCCCACGCGCTCACGTAACATGGGGGGAGGGAAACCGGTGCGATGCTCGCAACGAGGTGGGTAATCCCCGGAACGCTCATGTAGGTGAAGGAGACGAAAATTAAGTACCCATACGTGGGGAAACAACTGTGCTCTTTTCAACATGAGCTAAAAACCCTTAAGCGCTCATGTAGCGTCACGGGGATTGAAAAAAATACAGCCACAGTGTCACCCGACATCTACCTGAAGCGCTCATGTAGCGTGGAGGGGAAGGCTACCACTTGGTTTTTCCCCTAAACGAGAGAGACGCCGGGAGGCTTCCGAAATTTTCAGTGACACAGGGGGGACTTTAAATTTAGACCAGAACTCAGACTTGAACAAACAGAAGACTTGATTTCGGACAGCACAGGACTCAAACAAACTTGAACTTGCACCTTGAACTCAAACTAAATTCAAAAGCTTGAGCTTGCACAAAATGACATTGAACTTAATTTGAACTTGGACAAAAAAAAAAGATTAATCGATAAAAAAATTTGATTTGAAAAGTGACATCAAATTTCTAATTTGAATGCAAATCCTAATTAAGGAAAGTTTGAATCATTTAAACAAATAAGGATTCATGTGGAGGTTCATGATGAGGTTTGACATGAAAATCTCTTTTTGTATAACGATAACAATGATCATCTGATTAGAATAAGAAAAATATGGAGTATGATATCAAGCTCATCTCATATATTGTAAATCATTATTGAAGACAAAGAAGTTGCAAGTGGAGTCTATTTTCAAACAAGGACTCCATGGCAAATCAATTTCCAAGGTGTTCAAATGAACACCGATGAATGGACATGATGCTTGTAATAACCAAAGCTTCAAGAGGAACTTGCAAGGAATCATCAACAAGGAACAAATGGACATGTAGCGATATGTTCATGATTAACAATATAAAATTTTTTAGTGGACATTAAGGATTTGTCACTCTAATTGGGAGGTAATTTCATCAAGCAAATTCATCATAAAAGACTCCTAATCATTTTCATATGACAATGAAAGACTTATAACATCCAATGCTACTCACCTACGAGTAACAAGCAAGTGACTCATAATAAATGAATAGTCAAATGCCACTTGTTTGCAAACAAATATGAATAGGCGATAATCAATTGAAGATGAAAGCCAAGAAGTTGACTGATTTGAGAAAAATTGCATTGGCTGCAAGGATGTATGATGAGTACAATGATAGTCAATATCTTTGTGCAAATAAGCAAGCGAAGTCTGTAAATAATGAACATTAGAGGATACGTGCAATCACTTGCATGTGAATATCAATGAAGAAGGTATCAAGACACTATCACCATCGAGTAAGGTGCAATGTGGTGTTTATGAAGCAAGATGATTGATACAGCCCGTATATTAATAATGTCTCTCCAAATCATGAGCAACGACGATTCAACTTCCATAGGACACACCAACTTTCTTAGCTCACCAAGAAGTGGTAATAATGGATGTACCTTGAAGATGGAGGTTATCTTACCAAAACCTCTAAGGAAACTACAACAATACTCTGCGATCAAGAATATGATGCAGGTGTACGTACAACATGTCACCTATAATCAAAGGCAGTATATATATATATATATATTATATGCATGAAAGGCAAAGGCAGCATACCCGCAAAATATTCAAAATACCTGCGAGTTGTTATAGCAATGACATTATGACACCCCCGCGGTAAACAATTGTCCGACACGAGTTCAATATACAAACTATTCTAATTTTATCAAGGGACATGACAATCATTTTTAGGAATGAATATCTCACTTATTTCTCCTATTTATGATCTAATTGGCCTTCAATCGCTACAGCGTCTGCTCGAGGCAGTAACCACTAGCTTGGAAGAACAAGATGACAGTAAAGACAATCATCCAATGTTGAAATGATTGATTCTTTATTTAAGCCAACAATAGAAAATGATGATGATGACATAATTAAGGAGTTGCCCATTAATTCCTATGCGAGTTCGGGGAAGAGAAAGCCAGATCAAATCATTGTGGAGTGAGCGAATCTCAGTTCATCCAGGTTCTGAACATCGAGTTGGATAAGATTATTAAGGCTTACAAGTTTCTTGATAAACAGTGATCGTGCATCCAACATACCTTCTACATACAAGTATTGAAGTACTACAACAAACATGAGCTTCTACGGGCAGCTGTTGAAGACCTGCCATGCATTAAACATGTCACTTATGGACAAATACAAAAGCGCTATAATGAATATAGGCTCATACGAGCTGTCGTAGAAGACCCATTAAATATCTTAAAAATGCTCCTGCATATGCACCATAGTTTGTAGACACATAGGTACACAAAAGGGATGGGTGTAATCACAAAACCCGCATGAGTCCCGACGAACGTGTTATGGATACACACATGGCGTCTAAGGATGTTGCGCGGGTCAATAAATGAACGTAGTTCAAGTCCGATCCTTCTATATGTATAGATAGGAGTTGACACGACTTGAATTATCAAGCAGATATACGGTCAGGGTATCGACTGGATTATCTATTTTATATGTTTATATAAGGCCATCAAAGCCTTTAACAAAGAAAATTCATCAACAAATTCACAATGCCGACGAACCCGATCTCCTATGGGCAAGTTAATAGGATCGATAAGACTTAATCAATGAAAATGACCTCAAAAGCACACCGATGATAGTCGCGTTGAATGCAATCTCAACCGGAGGGGTTTATTCCAAATATTTCGAATGCCATCCCAAATACCCGAAGATCCAAAAATCTCAAGATCATCCCAATCCAAAATATTTAAAATTGAAACTCAATCATTAACCACTCAAAGCAAAATCCATCCACCATCCGCAACAGTTTGCCGAGATTGACAAAATTGAATATAACTTCAGCTCACATGGAGTAAAATGCCTAGTTGAAAATATCACTATGATCCATTATCAAACAATCTCTTGTCAATAAGAACGTGGAACGTGTCCTTTGACCAATGATTTTGCCTCCAAATGGCACCACAGGATAAACGGCTCTGACCCAGGGCCCTCTGAACCGAGTAGTTTCACCATCAAATGACACCACGAGATAGCGATTATGGCCAGAACAATACGTTTCTTAAAGACATTAAATCCTTGATATACAAATTAATAGGATATGATCAATAGGACATAAAGCCCTCTGTTTGCTAAAGTGTATTCAAAATTGTCCCCTTAAGCAAATACCCACCCCAGGTTTATAAGGTCCCCTTAGACGAAGCAACCCATGACTGCCAATAAGGATCCTTCTGTCAAATTAGGTCAACTACCTTCTTTGACTAAGTAGACCATGAACCACAATGGCCCGGGATGACGGAACCATGGTATTTTGATCAGGTCCATCATCCATTCCCCCACCATCCGCGTTAAGTGGAAGATGGTGAAATTTTTGTTTTAAATATCAATCCTTCCAAATACCATGCTCATGCTGCTACTATAAGCCAGATACTACATATATATGGATATAACATATCTGATTGACGACTAGCCTTAATCAAAAATTCTGTCTCGTTATCGGGAGGGGTAATTAACTATAGGAGCTTGCGCCTATAGGAAATCAGAACTCATATCATAAAGTCCTCGCAAAATGAGGGAGAAATCTCTGGGTAGTGTCTTATCTACAAACCCATCTTCCCAAAATATATACCGGAACTTAATCCCGTTAATATGAAATCTTTGATCTTTATGAGAGCTAAAAACATGTAAATCTAATTCCAAGCTGACAAACTGGAGGAAATTTTGAGAGAGGGGGATTAAATTATTAATTTGACCAAAATGAAGATTGTATACCTAAAAAAGTGAAAGTGAAAAAGCTTTGACAAGACAGTAATACCTCCATAATCAATAGATGGTGCAACTCATTCCAACTTTCAGCAAAATGAACTTTCAGATAGTCAGCTCTTCTCCACCAGCCAAAACTCTCGTACATGTGCAGTACAGATATAAAGGCTGGGAGGAAAAAAAAGGCAGCGATTAGTATAAACCTTCCCTTTCAATCACTAAAGCATGCACATAAGGGATCTGACGAAACTCTTAAAAAACTAAGGTACCACAAAGAAGTAAACTATCTCTGGCTACAATATAACATAAACACTCACCGAAATATGGAACCCTTGCGATTGTTTCCAACACAAAGAATCTTGCATAGTTTCGATCATGATAAAATAAATCAAGTACCTTGATTACCGAATCCTGTAAGAGAAGATGCCATAGCATTTCAGAACTCAGCTTGTTCGCTAAACTGTATAATCGGAAGCCAATACTGGCAAGTAGTCCGTTCAAATCAGTCAAGAATGGGAAATGAAATGAAGTACGGAAATCAAGAAACATCTACAGGCACTAAGATGTTAAAACAACTATTTTCCTGTGACTATCAATGACAGAAGTAATCTGAGAGTTATGGAATTTAATAAAATAAGGCACATAAAACTGGTAAAGCTAGCAATCAGCAATGATAAAACTGATGTTAATAGAAAAGCAATAGAAAGTGTATTAGCGTCTTATAAAGCATCATAATCACCTTCTTAGCCTTATCCCAACAAATCGGGCCCAGATTCATGATATCTCCCTATCCATTCTTTTATCTACTTGTTGCATGAGGTGCTAAATCTATTCTTCATGGGTATTTTTTAACTATCAATGTTATCTTAGGTCTACTCTTTTTTTTTTTCTTACTAATCCTTTGACGCTACTTTTGTTTACATGTCTAATGGATGCAATTTCTAACCTGTATTGCATATGTCCAAAGCAACAAGTCTATTTTTAACTATCATATTTTCAATAAATGCTAATGTAGTTGACCATATGATATAATCATTAATCAATTTATTCTTCATATTTTTGTCATACATCTATTTTTAACATTTATATTTCTATCATGCTCGACTTAACTATTTGCAATTTTTATTACCCAATACTTTATATCATAACTTGCCTACTTTTTGTTTTATAAAAGCTAGCTTTTAGTGATGATCGACAGACACTACAGACATGTTTATCGTCGGCGAAACCGCAGAGCGACGGCCACGATTCAGCGCATTTACTTTTGATTTTGATGTCATGATATATTTTATTCTTGCCTTGTTTTATTTATTGTTTTTCCCATTTTACCCTTGTGGGGAGTTATTTTATCATTGTAGCCCAGAGGGCAATTTAGTATTTTACTTTGTATGAGTTGAGACCTATATATAGTGGTCTCTTGTATCTTTTTGAGCTTAATGATTATTTGAATGAAAATCTAGTTTTTGTCTCTTTGCTTCTTCTTCTTCTTGTCTTGCATGAGAGCTTGAAAGTTAGAGAGGAGAACGAGAGCCCAAGGTGAGGGCGAAAAGCAATACCCACCAGTCATTGGAAGAGTCCGTGGCTCGTGGTCTATCCCCAACATCCAATCCCCTTCCTTCTTCCCAACCCGCCGGCCATAGCTTCCCCCTTAACCGCCGGCCACCCCACCACCACCATCCGTCCGTGGACCTTTCAACTATCGACCTCATCTCCAAGTCACCTCGAATTCAAATTTTGAAAATTCAAAATTTTGAATTTCAAAATCTTTCCAAATTTGGAATTTCCAAATTAGGAAAGCTTTACATCCGTTTTCATGACAAAATTCAAATTCAAATGGATTTTGTGTTAATCCTTCTTAAACCTCATGCACCCAATTTGGAAACCATCCACTTGCTCTCACACCAATTTCCCCCCTCTAAAAGCCGCCGGCCCCATGCTTGGGTGGAGCCCATTAATGCCCCATTAAAGCATTGATTCCTCTTGAATTGGGAATTAACTCCTAATAATTTTCCCTCCTAATTCACTTAAAACTGAAATTTGATTTCAGTTTTGAATTTCCAAACCTCCTCCCTCCCTCTATGGACCGCCGGCCCCCTTCCTTGGCTTCCCCTCATTAACTCCACTTAATGCCTTAATTGCTTGATTGGAAATTTCAAATTCAATGCAATTTTCCCTCCAAACTTAATCAAAATTGAAATTATTTCAGAATTTGATTAATTCCCTAAGGGAAGTGGTCTAAACCTAATTTGTTTTCAAGCCTTGTTCCTCTCTACACCCGCCGGCCACCCTCTCCCTTGGAATCCTGCCGTCCCCCATCCTCTCTCTTCCCGTCTCTTGAATCAAGAGTCCAAGAGGGAACGAAGGCGACATCTTCCATCTCCGGTTCAATGACGTATGGCGGATCCGGAGCTTGAGTGGGGTCTTGTATTCAACGCCGACGGGAGCATCAACATCCTACGATCACCGTGCTTCGACGTAGGATTTGAAGACGAGACCACCGTGGAAGAGTACGTGGAGAGAGTCGTCCCGATCCTTGCAAGCATCTACGACCGCCAATTTTCAAAGTACACTTGGAGCCTCGACGGCCACTTACGACATCCCTCCCTACCGGCTACTTTTCCTCCGACGAAGTTCTTCGGCGCCCTCTCTCTAGTGGTAATATCCTTCATCGCTTGGATCTTTTATCTCCGCCAAAAGTCTACCAATCCTTGAGTGAAATGGCCACGAGGTGAAATTCTCGTTGTTAAACGTTGGGTTTTTGTTACTTGTACTTTGCATTTAATTCACCTTGGATTTTGTATGAACTATTTTGGTTAATCTCAAGTGCATCTCTTTGGCCTAAGCAAGTCAATATTTTCGAATTTCCTAACTCAAATTTTATGTGTTAACTTTAAATTTGTGACGAGCAACACTTTAATCGCTTCTCTTTAATTTCTACATAACTCCTAGTAGTTTCACATCATTTAGTCTCCATATGATCATCTTACCACAAAATAATCTTGAAATACTCCATTTTAATAATCCAACAATAACTCTAGATTGCAACCTCATCTATACCCCCACATAAGCCGCCAGAAATGTTTCCGGTAGCTCATATTGGTGGGCCTCTGGCCACAGGTAATTTTTCTATCGAACCTTGCTGCAAATTTAAAGGATGCAGGCAACCAATCTTAAGTGAGAAGAGAATTCAAAGACTAGGCTACCGAAACCTAAAACATCAAAAACGGACCAGCGCCCTTTTCCTCTTTTTCTCTTTTCCTCTTCCCTTAACTTCTTCGCCTCCTTTTGGCCTCCTTCATTGCCTTAGTTATCAGACCCTTATTTCAAGCCAATTTCTTTCTAGTTCTAAAGGAACAACACTTCTTTTTCCTCCTACAAACTTTTCCTTTCATAATTTCATACATGATATTTCTATATCATTATGAAATAAATTTAGGGACTTCATTTTTTTTTTTCTTTTAGAATGTTATGTCGGTGTCAGATTTCTGCTTTATGGTTTATATCAATACCTTTTTTTATCTATAATTTTGGTTCAAACCTACACCTTTTTAATTTGTTTAACTACATAGTTTTTAGGATGTATGTTAGCTTTAGGTTTGTTAAATATAAATAGTTTTCTAATTTTTATGTAAATAATTGAAAGTTTAAAATTTTTAATTTTTTCCAGCATAACATAGAATAGTTAAAATTAATTTTATATTATTTAAAGTAATTTAAAAATTTTATAATTACATACAAATAATATTAATTTGTAAATTTACTAAAATGAATTATTTATGTGTGTGCATGTGAATGTATGTAGCATGTGTATGTGTGTAAATATATGTAGTGTGTGCATGTGTTTGCATATGTGTATCTATGCTTTTATGTCCGCGTTCATTAATGAATATATGCATGTACATTATTAACGCATGATTTTGACATGATATAAGCATTGACACACTTGCTATATAATTATAGATTATAGATATTAAAAAATGAACAATCTTAGATGTATAATAAACTATTACTTATGCAAAAATGATCAATGAGTCAATTTCTTAATGGAGTAAAATTATTTGTGTTGGTAGCTTCTCAACATGTTGATGTTATTTTCGTATCGACCCGACCCCGATTGAGCCGATTTGAGCCCGACTGGGCTCGATCAAGCATTGTCGAAATAAAATTGACCCAAATAACACCTTAATTGAGTCAAATTAAGCTCAATTTCATCCAATTAAAATTAAATCGATCAAGATCGACCCAAATCAGTCCAAATTGAACCCAATTTAGCCTCGTCGAACCAAATTTGACTCAATTCGGCACCGATTCAAGTTCAATTTCGCAAAATTGACTCAATCGGACCCAATCGAACATAAATTGACTCAAATTGATCCAATTCGGGTTCAATTTGTGCACAATTTCGGCTCAATTAGCCTAACCCAAGTTCAATTTCATTCCAAATAGGTTCTATTTGACTTTCTAGCCAATCTAAATCATTTCTCAAATCAGGAAATCAGATCCAAGGGCTAGAATTCAAAGATCGGCTGCTGCAGGGTCTTTACTTATGATTTATGCGATGAAAGATTAGATAGCGCAGGAAAATCACTTTGAGCGAGTAGACGTCGTTTGGCATATAGAGAGCGTGGGAAAGGACATTAGTTCCCATCGATCTTCTGGCTTGCGATATACCTGAGCGAACGACATAGTGGAAAAGATTCCTCTTCCTGGCATGCTTCCATCCAGCATGAACAAACAGAGAGTGTGTGAGGGAGGATTCCTTGTGTGTGCATCCGAGGAAAAGGGGCAGCCAAACGAGCTTCCGGCTTCTTCCCACGTGCCCTAGCATCCAGCCGAGAGGGGGGTCCAGCGGGAGATCTACTAGTGCCAACCCGAATAGGAGGTCCATTCGTGCCTATGACTTGGAGGGATTAAAGAGAAGCTCTTGCATGCAAGTATAGGCCGATTGAGCCTGCTCTACGTGACTGGAAGAGGTGCGACCAAGGAAGACTATTTAGCATGCTTACCCAAAGATTGAAGTCGAGTGAGGGGGGGGGGTGTTTTCTTCTTTCTTGGACTGTGTTAGAGTCTTCCTATTGTTTACATCCTCTTTTTCTCTCCCTTTGCTATTATTTTCTCCCTGTCGAATAGTAGGGAGTGGAGTGGAAAGGTTGCAAAGGTATCTTGAGGCCGATTTTCTGCTGTAGGAGACCTCTTCTTCCTCCGTTCAACTCTGGTGAGCTCGGAACAACAAAGGGAAATCCGGGAACATACAAACAGTGAAGATAGCAGTTTGGAGGACTTTTGACAACAAATATGCCTTTCGGAGAGGCTTGGACAGCAGTTCTTCACCTCTTTCCTTCGCTTTCTCTCCTTTACAAGGTGATGGATAGTGGGTGGTACCGTGACTTACCCAGCAAGGTAAAATCTCTAAAAAAGCCCTAAGTCTCCAAGCCCTTGGTCATGTTTGATGCTCCAAATCCCTCAAACCCTTAGAAACTCTTGCAATTAATTTCTAAACCAAAGAACCTGCTGTCCTCGTAGCAAATTTGGGGGGAAATCCAGCGATTTTCATGAAATTGCTCTCATGTGAGAGCCAAAAGAGGATGATCTTACATGTAGGGGCATTGGATTGTTATCCAACACCTCTCAAATGTACGTATTTGAAGTAATTTTGAGCCCAACGCCTTCACCTACAACTAAACCACTAAGTTCAGGAGATTTTATTTGATGATAAGTCAAATGTCGAGGTGTAGGTTCTCTCCAAGGGTTGCATGCTTTGTTCAATATCTTAGATTTATGCGTCATGATAAAATTAACGCACAAACAAAAGAGATCGCGCTTAATGAAATTTGCGGATTCTCCTTGGCTTTGTTAAATATCCAAAATACATTTGATTGATCGAAAGATGAAAAAAAATGTTGTAGAGTTTGTTACATGAACCCCGAGATTTCGTTTTGTGCAAATCCTAGAACAACTAAAACTAATCAAATTTATGTTGCGTGATTTTTTATAAAATTCAGGGAGATGACAACCAATAAACATTCCCTCCAATCCACAAAATCGTTAACATAGGAGACTTTCATTCATTCTTCCAACGCACCAATCATGTCAAAATTGAATGGAATTCCCTCTAAGCTTTAGATGTATGTTTCCTACATGCATGGACAGGCTTCAAACATATAAATTGCATATGAAACTTTTCAACTCTTATTGTCAAAACAAAATTGATTTGTTTAGGAGATTTTACATATGCTGAAATTGATTGCTCCCATAACTTGATGAAAGCTTATAATGGAATTGTTTGATTCAACATGAACATCTATGATATCAAATTATTGTGAAGTTTACCAAAGGTCCCCAAAGACCTATGTTGTAAACCTCACAACATGCACCATAAGCCAAATCAATGATTGAATTCTTCATCAAGTTTAGTGCATTCATCATAACAATCATCACTTGCTTGAAACATCCACAAACTTCTGAAAATTTGGAAAGAATCAAATAGGATCATCTAATTTTGAAATGATCTTAAGGTGTTGTGTAGGCCCTCAAAGGCCCATCAGCTCTCATGTCTTAGAATTATTTGACCCTATATATGTAACCTCCAAATTAGATGTTTGAAATGTATTGATCAAAACATGCATATGTTGTGGGTCATTTGCTAACTAGCTTACCTAAAGTTTGCAAATTTATAAATATACTCATTTAATTCCTAAGTACTTGTAAAACAAAGGTGGAATTCTCTATGGCTTTCAAAGGTTTATGGATCATATCCAATCATATATCATAATTATCTAAGTATGATTAGTGTGATCTGTAAATTGAAAGGTCAGAGTGCAATGATAATCAAGTTGAGCGTATGATCAATCTCCAAAATGTAAAACATGTCCACACACTTCTAGGTTTCTTTAAATCATATCAAAATTGATTTCAAAATTTTTCTAGAAGTGGTAGGAATGAGTCTTCCCTCTTCACATGAGTCCAAAACACTCAAACAAAATTAGGGAACTCTCTTCACATTCACATCTCCTCCATGCATGATATTTAAAGCCTCCTGAAGACTCCAAATGTTAGATTGCATGAATCTTTGCTCCACGTTAGGAGCTCCTTCGTAGAGCCTCCTCCCTCTCATGCATGAATGATTTGGAGCACCCAACACTACAAACACTTCATTGCATAATTCATGTAACCTTAATATCAAAATCCTAGGTTCATTCCACCCCTTGTTTGTTGAAGCACAAAATCAACAAACATCATCTCTCTTTCCTCATGCATGAATTTTGGAGCCTCCTCAAGGCTCCAAATGTTATATACATGAATCTTTGGATCTTAGAAACAAATTCTAAGTAACCCATCCCTTATTTGTTGAGATACACAATCAACAAATATTCATTTATTCCTCCACCATGCATGACTTTTGGAGCCTCCTCAAGGCTTCAAATGTTTCATTGCATGACTCCTAGCACACCTTAGGAGCTATTACTAATCATCTTCATGCATGATAACTTGAAGTCCTCCAAAACTTCAACAACATTATTGCATGAGGCTCTTGAACTTAGAACCCAACTCTAAGTTATTTCATTTCATTGTTGGAGCACAAAATTAACAAGTGAGCTTTTATGTGGACTTAGGATTCAAATCATAGTTTCCTTACACATTCACTTAATTTAAACTAAGTGAATGATTACTTCTCTTTGAACGCCAAATGTTCAAGGGATTTCCTCCATCTTGCAACCCATAGGTTGCATATAGCTCTATTCTCTTTCTACCGTTGTTTAAAATTACGCAATATGAGGCTCGCCTTAAGGCCCACCTCAATGCAATTCTAGTGAAAAATGCCTCGAGGCTTACGCCTCTAGTTTTTTTATGAGGCTTGCGCCTCAGCTTGTCTGAGGCCCGCTTTAAGGCACGCCTCACCTCGCTAGCGTGAGGCTTACGCCTCACCCTATTTGTATATTTTTTTGTTAAAACTAACAAAAGTCACGCCTTCATGCACATTCGAGCAAAAAAACTCCCCCTAGATTGCCTCTACCTCCAGCCCGCGGCCTTCGCCACATCCAACATCATCATAGAATCACTGACAATCACTTAAAAGTTACATACCACCACCTTAAAAATTTTGGAGCATTAACCTCAGATTTATGTTGATGAAAATATTTCTAAAAGATGAACATGATTGAAATAAATTAAAAAGAAGCATATTGTGAGACATTCGACTCTACCGAATGAGTCATGAGATAGATCAATCTGTTAGGACGATAACTCAGATAAAGACCACCTTGGTGATGACAGTGCAGATGATTCATAAGTTGTTGCCAACTATTTCAGCTTTCATTACGAATTAAATGTATATAAGTAGAGAATTGAAAAAGAAGAAATTTGAAGTTAAACTTGATGTTATATGATACTTTTATGCAATTTTTATATTTAATATTATTTTATTATTATAATATTTAGATTTTAATTATATTTCATGCAAATTATCACTTGTTACTTTAGATCTTGAGCAATTTTTTTGTTTCATATGCATGCCAATTTGTTAATTCGTAATTCAATAGGAAGTTAATATGTTATCATTTAACATATTATTAAGATATTATATAAAAAATCACTTTTGACATTTATTATCACTTTACTCATTTTTTTGATTTACTCCTTAAGGCTTACGCCTCGCCTCATAAACAAAAATGCCTCAATACCCGATTGCATAATTTTAAATATTACTTTCTACAGCCCAATAATTGTAGAAAACTCTCACATTTATCTATCCCAAGTTGAGTGAGTAGACAACCCTTTCTTTGAACACCAAATGTTCAAAAAAAACTTCTCCAATTTGCAACCTCTATGTTGCATTTTCTTCTTTATCTCCTACAAGCCAAGATTATAGGATAACATCCAAATTCTCCTTCATTTTCCTAGCCCCGGATTGAGTAAATGAATAGATCTCTTGAACATCAAATGTTCAAATTCATGAATTTGCAACTCCTAAGTTGCATCTTTTGCTCCTCTCATTTCTCCAACCCAAGTTGAATGAATGAATCCTCCTGTGTGAACACCAAAAGTTCAAAGACTCTTCTCTAATCAGCAACCTACAAGTTGCACACTTCGGCTCTCCCTCCTACAACTCAAAAGTTGTAGTAAATCCTTTCATTTATCTAACCCAAGTTAGGTGACAGAACATCTTTCCTTGAACATCCAAAAGTTCAAGAAAAACTCCTTGTGATTTGAAATCCAAATCCACATATCACCTCCCTTTCATTCTCCGAACCTAAGTTGGAAGAATAAACTCTCTTATTTGAACATCTAAAAGTTCAAAGGAAATTCATGGTGACTTGTAGCCTATATCTATACATCACACCATTTCTTGTTTGCCTAACCAAACTAGGCAAATCATCATACGTTATTGAATACAACGTTCAATAATTGCCTCATGATTTGAGACTCCAAACTTACAAGTCATCCCTCTTCTCTACAGGCTCCAAATGCCTTAGAGAAATTTCTAACTCTTAGCCACAAAACTATGAGTTTCATTTCTCTCTCCCAAGCTCTAAAAACTAAGGAGAACTCTCCAATATTTAGCATAAAAGCTACATGTTAGATTCGTCCACTCTCCCTCTTTAGCCCAAAAGCTAAGAAGGATCCTCCAACTCTTAGCATAAAAAGCTATGTGTTGACATTTCCTTCTTATACCCAAATCTAAGTACCCTTTTCACTTAACCTAACAAATAATCCTACTCCTCTCATAACATTTAAAATGCAAGCTTTAAGTGTCCTCTAGGTGCTTCCCTCTGTTGAAATTCATCTTACTCTATTAGATGAATTTCACAAAGTCCTAAGCAAAACTCTTAAGCATGTACATCTTACACTATTAGATGAATATTTATCTATTATCCAAATAATAAGAAAACTCTAAAAATCTCTAAAATTGGTTAAGCTTTCTTTGATGCAAAGATCAATCATTCCAACCCAAAAGGTGTGGTGCTTGTATCATTATATCTTAGGACTTCATAAATAACAGACTTGCCTCAAAGCAAGCAGTGGTTGTTTTACGAGTTCTTCGTAACCCTCCTAAATATGAAACACTTAAAAGCCAAATAAAATCTTTAAGTCACAAACATCTTAAAAGTGAAATCACATCTGAAATAAAATTAAATGTCTTCATTTCTCAACAAAACAAAAACACCATTTGCAATGACATACCACACAACTGGCACACACTTAAGTGCACAACCTCCTAAGCATGCTAGAATTATGATTTTTCTTTTCTACACATGTGATTGATGTTTTGATGTAATGCTTTTGGATTGCCTGCATTGTGGGAATTTTCCCTTAAGTGATTAGTGTGTGTGTGTATATATATATATATATATATATATATAAACACTCTTTTTGTGAGTGGTTATGTCTAAGAGGGGGTGCAATAAAATCATAATAAAATGCCTGCTGATAGGTTCTGCTTAAACACCTCAAAGAGGCAATGGCTTATAGGATAGATGCAGGGCTTAGCACTCTAAATGCCAAACAATTTTGGATGATTGTTCATGCTTTATATATAGACATTCTCCTAATCCTAACCTTATTTTGTAGGTTTAAGTCATTTAGATTTTCATATGTATAGATTTAGGAGGTGTATTTGAGTCTCTGGAGCATATTTAAAGAAAATATAGACCAAAAGGATGAGCATACTAAATAAAGGTGAACCCTAAGGCCTACTTAGAGCCAAAGATTGAAGACACCCATAGGCAGAGTCTATAAAAATTTATCTGGGTTGTATAATATCATGCAACTTAGCTACCAATAATAATTATAATAACTTGGACATTTACATTCTTGCATTGGTTGATTCATATATATATATATATATATATGTGTGTGTGTGTGTGTGTGTGTGTGTGTTGATTGTTCATTAAGTACACAATAAAAACATGTTTTTTTCTAAGTTTCCTCTTTGCCTTTGCTTGGAAGTGGCCCGGACTTGTTTATGTGGTATGCTCTTAGGATAAAATTAATTTTTTTCCCATTAAAACTATAAACAATCTAAAATCAATCTAAGGGATCACATTTTTATAATAAAAGAAAATCGTATAGATTTTTTCAAGGAGCCAAGTTTCTAAAATTTAAAATAAACATGCATAACAATGTGTCATATGTAGAAAGCCCTCATTTAAGGACTATATATTAAAAATAAATATTTTTGTGTGTCGGCATAGTACATATCTATGTGATTAAGCATTTTAGTTTCAAATCCAAGTTGCAAGCCTTATTCCCTATGCAAAACAACCTTTCCTACTCTTTATATGTATTGAGATCAGATTTCATTGTTTTAAAAGCGTTTAGGTGGGTTAACAAATAGCTTTTTCTAGGCAGAACAATAAATCAAGAGATTGTGCTAGCTATTTCTCAGATGAGGTGTAATTTATAAGTCATTTTACACTTGTTAGACTTAGGTTCGAGATATTACTCCTCGGTAGTCATCACTTTAATTTTGTGGTCTGAGGCAGTTGTTGACTTCAGTCACTTTATAAGCCTTCATCTTTCAGGCATTTCCTCCAACATGTGTTGATGGAATGTAAGCCCCAATATTCTAAATTAAAATAATCAACTTAAACAAAAATATGATTTTAAAAATTTAAAGCCCAATATAGGATAATCCAAGCATCTCCAAGCTTCCTCAAAATCAAGTGCTTTTATATTTTCCTCCTTTTTGCCTCTCATTCCAAAAAATCTTATTAAAGTTGATCCCTTCATCCTTGAAATTCCTAAAGACCAAAATTTTTAAATAAAAATTTCATAAATTTAAGAAATGAAAACATTAGTTAATATTTTGATGACTCTAAAAAAAATTCATTAGTTTAATCAAAGATTTTCTCAAACAAAAAATACTTGAAATGTAATTAACCATAGGGGTTTGCCCCTATGTGGCATTCCTACCCAAAAACAAAATAAACTATATTCAACTAAACATTAAATAAGGAGAAATCTTTGTTAAAAGCTAAAATTGTCAATTTTGTTGTTGTGTCCATAAGGAAATAGTATTTTTATCCTTCAAAATATTATACTATTTTCTGTGTCGTACTCGATCACAATATGCAATCCGTTGAAGATGATAAAATTTCTCTAACAAATATTTTTTGTTTCAAAGAAAAGTTTAGATGTCCACTTTCTAAGAACAAAAAAACTAACATATCTTACATCACATACAATAATAATTTATTTATATCGAAGAGGATTTCAATCTAATTATTAATTTTGGATATCATATAAAGAGTGTGATCTACATGTCCACACTTATATTAGTGCCTTAGCTAGTTATGCACCAGAAAATGAAGAAGAAATATACCAACAACAACAACAATATCAAACCTTTATCCCACTATGTTCTACATGAATCATTTTTCTCCATCACGTCATATTAAGGATCAAATTCTCATTTAAATCTAACAAAAAAATCATTTATACTACTTTATGACCAAGTATATATATATTTCTTATCATATGCCAAATCTAATATATTAACTCTCCTAACAGAGTCATTGAAAGGTCGATGTTTTATGTGACCAAATCGTTTATGATGGCCCTCATTAATCTTAGATTCCACTGGAGCTACTCCAACATTTTCACTTATATACTCATTTCGCATTCTATCTCTAAGTGTAAACCCTCTCATCCACCTGAACATCCTCATTTCTGCAACACTTAACTTAATTTTATGCTTCTCTTTTAATGGCCAATATTCTGCATAGGGCGACAAACGAACTGAGCGTTCAACAAGCTGCTCATGGCTCGGCTCGATTATAAGTAATTCATAATCATTTGATCAAGTAATCAAACAAGCTTGAACAAGTAATTAAACAAGCTTGAACATTTTTTTAAATACTTTATGATTAAATAAATAATCTTGAACAACTATGTGTTTGGTACGTTTATGTTCATGAACAACATCGTTTAAAGTTCATGAACATGCTCGATACGAAGCTTGATAAGAAGCTCGTTAAGAAACTCACTTCTTGTTCGATACGGAGCTCGTGCGAATACTCGATATATGTTTGATATAAATATGTTTAAGTATAACAGATTATTCGTGATCAAAAAATACTTTTCATGTTTAATAAACTATTTGATTTTAGTGTTCATTAAAAAGCTCGTTTATTAAAAGTATCATTTATAAGCTTGACAAGCTTCTCGTTTATGGGTTGACAAAGCTCAATAAGCTTGCTTGTTTATAAGCTCAACAAAACTTAATAGAAATGCTCGTTAACAGGCTTTAGATAAATGTTCGTTAGTAGCTTCAATAAAGTTCATTTGTTAAGCTAATGAACATCTCAATATGGCTAGTTCATTAATAGCCCCACATGGTGCATTCATTATGTTATGACTGCAGGCCAAGGGAGGCCAGACCGGCCGGCCCAGCAAGCGGTGGAGGGGGCAGAATCTGAAACCAAATCCAGGGAGATTTCAGACTCTCTTGTGGGGCACAACAAAGTAATAAATCATAATGTTAGGAAAGTAATTAAGGAGGGAATTAAGAATAAAATTGAGGGAAAGATCTCCTATTTAATTTAAATAGGAGAGAAAAAACAATAAAAAAGGAGGAAAATTAATTAGGAGATATTTCCTAATTAAAAAAGGTATATTTAGGGGCAGAATTGGAGGAGATTAATTAGAAGATATTTCCTAATTAAAGAAGGCAGGTTTGGGGGCTGAATTGGATGAGATTAATTTGGAGATATTTCCTAATTGAAGATGAATGATTTGGGGGCTAATTTAGAGGCTGCTTTGAGAGGGAATTGAGGGAGGGATATTTTAGAATTTATTATTTATTGTAATCTTTAAGAAGTAGAATTTATATTACGTTTTGTATGCAGAATTTGATTTGAGAGTGCTATTTTTTTTTTTTTTTTTGTGAGGGATCCTAGCGGCGTCTAGGGGCTTGGGAGAGAAAGTCTTCATCTCGAAAAAGGACCATTGTATCTTGCTTTGTTTGAATTTGGTTTTCTATCAATTAAAATCTATTTTTGTGTTGAATCTCTTGGAGTTTGATGCTGTTTTTTATACCAAGGTGCATCAAATTGGTATTAGAGCGAGATTTTTGGAGAGATGGCAGCAAAGAAAGTGGATTCGTTGAAATGCAAAATATAGCAATTCAATCCGACATGGAGTAGTTTTTAACCATGGAGAATCGAATAGAGAGCCGATTTGGAAGGATAGAAGAGATGTTACGAAAACTCATGACGATGCAATCCAAAACTCCACTAGTAGTTCCAATTACTAACCCTAACCAAGATTTCACCGGGACCCTTGGCCGAATCAATGGTTTAAAATTGCATAATAAAAGGCGCGTCTCAGCGCAATTTCACATGTTTGAGCCTTAGAGCTTACTCCTTTTGACTTGAATATGAGGCGTCTGCCTCAATTTAATAAAGGTGCGTCTCACCTCATTTCTACGAGGCAGAACACCTCTTAAAATTCCCTAAACCTAATATTTAGACATTTGCTGCTTCGACCTTGCCGTTGTTTCGAAGTTGTTCCCTGCTTCATTTCGAAGGCGTTCGCTACTTCGACATCGACTTTGCCTTTTGCTTCGACTTGGCTCCCTTGACTTCGACTTCTCTTCGAAGTTGACGTGCCTTCGACCGCGAGTTGGGCTGCGACTTCGACAGCTTCGACATCGACCGCGCCTTCTTCTTTTCCTGTAACTCATTTTTCTTCAACACGTCCCTCGAGTTGTCAGCTCTACACCTTCCTCTTCTTCTTCATGGCTGGAGTTCGATTTAAGCATAGAGCGAGCACGTCCCTCCTAATGCTAGTTGTCAATTGAAAATAATTAGAAGTAATGGAATCAATTTTTTTTTAAGAAGTGATGGAATCATGGAACTATTTATTGTAAGTTTTAAAATTGATTGTGTTGAATAATGTGGATGTTTGTCTTTCCCTATCCATGGACTTTGATGTTGGTGTAATTAGAATGCCGAAAAAATCTCTGAGTTATTTTTTAAGAAACTTTTGGGCGGAGCTTCACTTAATGAATATTTGCATTAAGTCATTATTTTTGTGCCTAATATGTGAGTTTTCTTAATTATGGGAAGTTGGGAACATCTTTGTCATCATCCATTAAGAAATTATTTTTGTGCCTAATTTAGTAAAACTTTCAAGATTATTTGAACAATTGTATTTAGTCTTTAGCATGCATGTGAATGCCCCTCCAAACAGGATTTTGGTGAAATTTTGTGTTGCAATTGTAATACGGCCCCTTCTATGTATTAAGTTCATGCTTTATATGAGTTTTCTTAATGTAGAATAAGTAAAGCATTATGTTTAGAGATTTGATATATTGCACTAATATATTCATCTCATAAAGGATAGTCATTGCTAGTTATTTTTTGAATTACATGTTAATGAAAAGGATATTGTGATTTGGGAAAGATATAATTTTGAGTTAAACTATATTTTATGTTTTCTTATCATTGTGATGTTTGGATTTCACTTTAATTTCAAAAAACTTATTACTTGACTCTTCATATATTATGCATTTTTATGTTTAATATTATTAGATTACTCATTAGTATATAAAAATTTATCATTTTATCTTCACGCAATTTTTTAATTTTGTGGCTTATGCCTCAAACACCTTGAGGCTTACGCCTCGCCTCAAGAAAGAAAAATGCATCAATACCCCATTACGCAATTTTAAACCTTAGCTGAATCAAAGGGAAAAGAGATCGGACAAAAGTGATTCAACAAGAAGAGTTTTGTCCATCAAGAGCCTCCTCCTAAGACTCCAATAAACGGTGGATTAAGGTTTCCCTAAGAGGAGACAACAAGGAGAGAATTATGCGGTGGAGGTGGTGGAGTGGCCGACCATTATGGGAGGCATTTTGGTCAAGGGGAGGGGTTCAAGCTGAACCATGGCACTGTGTCATGAAAGAGCGAATGGAAGAAAGGTGGGAGTCCCACCCTCGATACACGAGGGAAACATGGGTGGATCACGACAACCATTACACTGGAGGAAGAAGGTATATTGGGGTGGTAGCAATCTTAAGGTGAGGAAATTGAGGATGTCAATATTTAAGGGAGAGGATGCCTATGGGTGGGTGAACCGGTGGAAGATGTATTTCATGGTGAATGGGTTGAATGAGGAGGAGAAGTTTACCGATGCAGGACTATGTTTGGAGAGGAAAGTTCTAGCTTGGTTCCAGTAGACGATAAAAATGCCACTAACTAAGCAGCTGAAGAAAGCGCTGAACAACATCTCATCCTTCCACCTTGAGGACAAGGTGCATCTTTGGGAGGTAAGTATTGTAAAGTCTGCAGGCCAAGGGAGGCTGGACCGGTCGACCCAGTAGTGGAGGGGGCAGAACCTGAAACCAAATCCAGAGGGATTTCGGCTTCTTGTGGGGGCAAACAAATCAATAACTCATTATGTTAGAAGAGTAATTAAGAAGGGAATTAACGAGGAAATTAAGGAGGGAATGATCTCCTATTTTAATTCAAATAGGAGAGGAAAATCAAAAAGGAAAGAAGGTTGATTTGGGGGTTGATTTGAAGGTGATTAATTAGGAGATGTTTTCTAATTAAAAAGGACATATTTGTGGGTTGATTCGAGGCTGAATTGGAGGAGATTAATTAAAAGATATTTCCTAATTAAAGAGGGAATACTTGAGGGCCGATTTTGGGGCTGAATTGGAGGAGATTAATTTGAAGATATTTCCTAATTTAAGGGGACTGATTTGAGAGGGAATTGGGAGAGGGTTGTTTTGGAATTTATTATTTGTTGTTTGCTATAAGTAGTCAGATTTATGTTATGTTATGGATGTAGAATTGATTTGAGAGTGTTGTGGTTTTCTTTTTGTGAGAGATCCTAGTGGTGTATAGGGTTTTGGGAGAAAAGGTCTTCCTCTTTAAAGAGGACCATTATATCTTGCTTTGTTCGTATTTGTTGCCCCATTCCTCCCGTGCGTGACATCCTCGTGTTTCGCACTCCTATTCGCGGCTTTAAAAGAAGAACGAAGTTACGCTTTGTTCGTTTGTTGTCCACGCACATCCAGAGCCAGAAGTCGAAGCCTATTCACACTATCTTGTCCGACTTCGCAAGCCTCCCAAGACCTCCGATCCTTTTCTGCCGCAAGACCCCCTCTCCCTCTATCTCTTCTCTCCCGATCTTCCCAAACTCTAGTTCCAAGTCACTGCCTCCGACCGTATCAGTACAGCCGACCTCAAACCATCTGCAATAATTGAACTTCACTCGATCTCCCTCTCCCTTCCTCACGTAAAGCCGGCCGAATCCAATGCATGTAGTCGAACTCTCCACTGTGCAAATCCCCATTCTCTTCTACCCAACCAAAATCACTCGACCCTGGCCCAACCTTTGGGTTCATCTGGTCCACATAGAGAGAGAGAGAGAGAGAGAGAGAGAGAGAGAGGAAGCATCTCCCCCTACTTGAGTCGGGACTGCTTCCGACTCCTTGCAACAATCTGACGCCCCTCTCTCCTTCTTGCTCTTCCATCCGACGTGCCCTAGCTTCAACCGACTGAACTTCCTTGCCCTAGCTGAACGACATTCCCTTCATGTAGAATCAGAAGTTATAATATTTTGATTGGAAGGACGGGAGCTTGCTCGTTGCTAAGGTAACTTTCTTCCTTAAGCGCATTTTATCAGCCTAATCCTATGAACCCGCTGAACTACAGGATTTAATTAATCCCAGATTTATGGCAAAAAGAACAGAATATTTAATTCTCTGAGAGACCAAATACTCCTAAATCCTGTTAAAATCTTCTCAAATCGTACTCAAATTTTGTATTAAACCGTCCAAATCATACCTACTTTTATTAAAATTAATCCTTTTAAATTATTATTAATTATTAATTATTACTAATAATAATTAATTATATTTAATTAAATTAATTATAATTAAATATTTTAATTACATTTAATTATTATTAATAATAATTAGTTTTAATTAAAATAAATTATAATTAATTTATTATTATGATTAATTATTATCATTAATAATTAACTATAAGTTATTAAAATTAATTATAATTGATTATTTTAATTTAAAATAATTATTATCAATTATAATTAATTATGATTAATTATATATAATTATAATTAATTATTTTTAAATTATAATTAATTATCATTAATTATAATTAATTATAATAAAAAGAGAAAGAGAAAGACCTTCCCTTGCCTTGATTCGCGTGCCAACACCGTCGACGTCCCTTTGCTAAGGTATAAAGTTATGAACTCTGAGATCTCTCCTTCGGCGCTAGTAGCATGGCGAATAACCATGTGCGCTTTTCTAAGCACAGTGGGAGGAAGTTCGATGCAGTGCTAGCGACGAGGCGAGTAATCCCCTTTTAAAAGTCATGTTTTTGGCATTTGCAGCACGCCTAGGGACCCTCTATGCACGCTTGTCTTAGCATGGTGGGAGGAAACTCGGTGCGATGCCTACTGTGAGGCAGGTGAGCCTTGTGCGCGCTTTTCTTAGCACGGCAGGGCAAAAATATAAGTACCCGTACGCAGGAAAAAACTGTTTTTTCAAACATGTATTTTTGAAAATCAATGTACGCCTTTCTTGGTGTGATAAAGGACGAAGACAACGGTCGCGGTGTCCCATGACACCGACCGTGCACGTCTTTCTTGACATGGCGGGCAGGCTATGACTCTTGATTTTTCCCCTAAACAGGGGAGACGTCGGGAGGCTGCCGAAAATTTCAGTAAACAGAGGACTTGGACTTGGACTTATATTAGGACACAATGATTTATAAAACACTTGAACCTAAATAAAATGAAATTGAATATGAACTTGGACTTGCAACAAATGACAACGAAGTGGACTTAGACTTGAACTTGCAACGACTACAGGAGACATAGAACTTGAGCTTGCTACTTGAACTCATCAAGCAAGAACTTGATTTGAACAAAAAGAGACTTGTGAGCTTGGACTCAAATGAATTACAATGAACTTAATGTGAATAAAACTTGAACTCAAATAAACTTGGTGCAAGGAGTTTTGACTTGAACTTGAACAATGCAAATGACTTGATTTAGACTCAAGTGAACTTGCATGATTTGAACTAAAGCAAAGATTTGATTCAGAACCATAGTGGATATGAACTCGAACTCGAGCTTGAACTGAAATACAGGGAATTTAAATGACATCAAATTCAACATGTGAGACATGATATAATATTTAAAAAGAGATCATGATTGGTGAGCTAACTTGTCCAAAAGCATATACAAGACTTGCAATGAATATAAAGCCTACAAACATCATTTACTCACAATTGATAATGAAGAATCATGCAATCAAATGTCAAATGTTAATCAAAGAAAATTTTGAATCATTTAAATCTCATGCAAGCAAATGAAGACTCATGGTATGGGAAATCTCTAGCATCTCATCCACAAACAGTGAAGTTAAGATGGTTTATAAATAGTTGCATCAAACCTTTGTAAATTGTTGAGGCTATTGAGTTTAATGAGACATCAATAGACATGAGTAAAGGAGTTGTGATGAACATGTCCCAAACATGTTCCACCTACGAATGATGAAAAGGGAAGCTACAAAAGAATACACTTTGATTGTCAACATTGATTCGAAGTTCTCTTCAATGAATATCGTTGTAAGCAACAATGTGGAACACCTCGATCATGATTAAGAGGTTGATTCTATCATAGCTTCCTTCACAAGTTTAATTAACAAGGGGGATTTAGTTAAAATATACAAATCAAGCTCTTCTGGACATTATTACATTGTGTGCGGTCTAATGCTCCAATCTGGTAAGTTGTACCTACAAATATTTTATAAAATCTAATGGAGTAGGCGTCTCCAGAGAAATTTAACGATACTAATCAAGAAAACTCCACGAATAACATAAAATTCTTTTCCATTATACAAGCCATACTATTGGTGAACTAATCCGCAGCCTAGAAAGTTCTAGCATATTTTGATCACCGAGCACCACAAAATTGAATTCCCAAAAGAGATTTAAGACCCTAATTGATAGGTCGGTGGATTTATTATAGCAGTACACTCTGTTCCTCAACACTACACAGGTGTTGAAAACATGTTCAAGCAGACACATTGTTACATACAAAGGATGCTATAGTGATTGCTTTGAGAGTATCCAGAACGACCCTACCAATCAAGATTTTGCTAATATGCTACATTGACAAGTGCTCCTCCAAGAGTAATCTAAGAAGGCAAAACTTCTTGTCCGGATCAGAAAAATTAGGAAACAAACCTAAACCAAAAATTGCATTACAAGTTGAAGAAATAAAATGTGAAATATCAATAGTGAAACTTCTAACTAGAGACTTTTAGTCGAAAGTAATCAATGATACTTCACATACGTGTAAACTAGCATCAAAAAGATAAATGCTTCCTGACATTCAAAACTTCCTGTTTATATTTTGGACGCATAATTAAAATCCACTAGCCTTCCAAGTATCGGGTAATATCAAATTAACAAGTTACTAGAAACGGAGTCCAAGGGGAAAAATGAAAAGGTGGCTCCAAAAAGGATTAAATCCTTCAAGAATTACAAACAAAACAAGGCCAAATCTCAGAGCCAGAAATGATAAACCTAAAAGCTAGGAGTTGAATAAGTAAATAAAGATTGGAGCAGAATTAAACCCCACAGTTAACGGCCTACAATTGTTAACAAACAATACATGTGATGCATACAAACTTGGCCTGCATAGATTTTTGATGCTAAGAAATGCAAATGGGGTGATAAAGCTAATATCATAGACAAGTTTATCCACAAAATCAGCAAATAAGGATATATTAGGAAAGCATACTGTGAGGAGGACGTTCAGTGACTGCTCAAACTTGATAACCCATTTCTCCACCATACCGGGTTCCTTTGAAGATGAGTTATCATCATCTGTTGGCTCTTCAACAATGTTAGGTATCGTCTTAACATGAAAATAGTCTTCCACTCCCACTTGTTCTTCTTTCTCTTGCAAGGTTGCTGCCCTTCTCTGGAATGATTTCCTACAAAGATAGAAATAAAAAAAATGCTAATAGAAATATGGAAAGCAAGTTAATTTGCAATAGGGTATAGAATCAAATTTTTTGTGGTGCAAACTTCTATCATCATAGAGAAAACTTCTTTGCAACAAATATATCTTTTTTATTCATTGCGTTTAACCTTCTGATAAAATAATCAGGAAAAAAAAAATCCACTCTTTAATCACATAAAAAACTGCAACATTTTCTATCAATAAAAACAATGATACGCATTAGCAACTTATTTATCACCATTATCAGCATTGTTATCTTAGTTATTACGTCTGTTCATTAGTCTTATCCATGTGGTATATTTCCCTTAGCCTTCCAAATTGATGGTAAGGGCTCAAATCTATCTAAGAAAACAAGTCTTATGCCAACTAATTGGCGCCAACTTCAAGCTCATTTTTCAAAAGCAGTATGAAATCATATTTTCCATTTACTAAAGATCAACGGATAACAGAACTGACGTCTGTAGTTCTCTTTAGCAACAGTTTCATCATTTTCTAAAAAGAACAATACAAAAAAAATTAAAGCGCACAATCATTCTCTAAGCTAAAATCTCATAAAATGAACAATGATGGATAGATTGAATAATTACCAACTTATTTCATCCACATTATGAAATACAATTTTCGTTAACACAAAACATGAGGGATCAAACAACGACCTTCTTTAACCTTCTTTACCGTAAGATAAATTCTTTCCTAGGAAACTGCCAAAGTTCCGAAAATTGCATTGAGTTCTTCAATTACTGATGTGAAACAAAGTAGGAATTGCAATTAGAAATTAAGATGAAGATTATTCAAAGCTTTGTCAACACAAATTTTATTACCAACAAAATAAGGAATAAATCGTTCTAGATCATTAACTTGCTTAGGCGAAGACTTGCTTTGAGATAGCCAAACAATTCATAACATTCAAAAGATAAAAGTAATACTTAAATGCTCATCACAAAAATCCCGCAATTAATAATAAAGAAGTTCACCTTGAGTACCCTTTCTCTCTCTCTCGTCCACTCTTGGGCTTTAGCGGAGAATATGGAACCATGCAAGGATGAAGAGCACCACGACGATGAAGGCGACGAAAGACTTTGTTGTCGGAAAGGTATTCACCGGAGAAGGTGGTGGCGGATGGCGTCCAATGATCGTCCAAGTGTAACCACGCAATTGTCGGTCGAAAATACTTGCGAGGATCGGGACGACTCTCTCCAAATACTCTTCGATTGTGGCGTCGTCTTCAAACCCCATGTCGAAGCAAGGCGAGCGTAGAATATCAATGCTCCCGTCGGCGTGGAAAACTAGTCCCCACTCAAGCTCCGGATCTGCCATTCAACATCGAGGAGGGGCGGGGAGATGGCTAGGGGATGTTGGTTGGCTCGTGAGCTAGAGAAGAACAAGAGAAAAATCTGAAGTTGAATTTCAGATTTTTGTCTTGGGTTGGAGGGAGATTAATTGCTATGAAACCTCCCAAAATTTGAATTAGGAGGGGCGGTTATTATGGGAGAATTAATAGGGGGATTAATGGTTGCTTATGTGGCAAGTAGAGAGAGAAAAGATTAAGGGGTGTGGCCGGCCAAGCAAGTAGGAGGGAGAAGGTTGTGGTTAATTAGTGGGGCCCAAGAAATTAAATCAAATCTGATGTGTAAATTTCAGATTTTAATTTAAATTTTGGGAAGTTTCCAAAGAGGGGTAAGAGGGGAAAAAATTGAATTTGAATTTCATAAATTAAGCCTCAATTAAGTTCCTTTCCTATTGTTGGTGAGACACATAAGGAAAGAGTTAATGAGGAATTCATTGATGGAATTTGAAATTTTGATGGGAAGAATTTCACAGATAGAGATGGGTAGGGGAGGGGGGGAGGGGAAAAAATTGAATTTGAGGGGGATTTCATGCAGGGGAAGAAGTGGCTGTGTGGAATTGGGGGAGGAAGAAAAGCCTAAGCCTAAGTAAAACGGCTTATTGGTAGTTCCTTAAAATTAAAGTTCCTAAAGTTTTAGAAAAATATTTTTCAACCACAGAGGTTAAAACTGAAATTTAAAAGACACATAAGGAACCAGAGTCTATTAACTCCTGACCCTCTGGAATTACCACAAAGTGATAGCACCCACAGCAAGGCGGAGAAGCCTGTACAAAACCCTCTTTTCACCACTATGCGGCAGAGAACCGTCGTCCTTTTACACAATCCAATTGGCAGAGAACCGTGAACTCTCCTATTCAAACCGTCGTCCTTTCCAAGGAGAGATGATCAGAGCTGACTGTTCACACTCTCCAATTCCTGATCTTCTGAATGGGAAGCTCACAAGTAGAGATTCTTACCTTAGCACGAAGCCTTCTTGCTCCAAAGGAATCCTCCTTTGGCTCTCTTCCACTCTCCCCTTGGCTATTCTCTCAATAGGCACGAAGCAAATGACGATTGGCTAATTTGGACTGGCCCAAAAACTGTCGGCTGATGGCTCAGCTGATTTTACTTAAACGCGAAATGCAATTTGTATATGTGTACAATGACTTCGTACAGGTCCTGGAACTAGGTTCGTCCAGTACGAACGGTTATTACAAGGTCGGTTTGAAACTCGAAAACTGCCTCGTGGACACTGGACGAAAATTTTCCAAAAGGCTGTATCCAGAGGTCGCCGGGGACGATAATGGGGGGCGGGAAGGCCAGGGGGGGGACGTGGATTCGTCTTGGAAATTTTACAGAGAACCCATTCGGATATTAAAATTCGTCCTGAACGAGGACTTAGAAAAATTTTCCAAAGGATTCGTTTTCGGGATCTGGCTGCATCGTCCTGGATCAGGAATTTCAAGATCTCCTTAGGTGGACAAACTTCAAATAAACAAAATATCATATGTTGTGTGAAGGAGAGGATTGTTAGTACACACAAGAGGGGGGAGATAACTATACATCTGAAGAAACAGTTGCACAAATATAAATCATTCAAATGCAACTATTCAAACACTTACAAGGAAAAACCAAGAGCTTGCCAGAGCAGGCTGTTGGGTATTGCGGCCGGAGCCTCACCTAGGCCTCCTCTCTCTTTTCCCTCAAGCTCTCAAGCAAGAAGACAAAAGGAATTTCAGAAAATTTTATTAATCAAACATTAACCTCATACATCAAGAAAAGACCCTTTTATACAAGGTCTCAAAACATGAAAAGAAAAGAAAAGACTCATATGCCCCTTGGGCTACAATAAACACTACGCCTACATAAGGGCGAAATCGTCACTCGTACATGAAATAAAAGATACACAAAATAAAATAACATAAAACAACATGATAACATCAAAAATATAAACTCCCGATCGTAGCCGTCGATCTACGATTCCTTCGCCGATAAACCTGCCTAAAATGTCTGTCGATGACCTCATCAATTACCCTCCGGGAGAACTACTTTAGGTGTTATGTAATATAAAATAGAATATGTTATTGACTCTTATTTCGGTGGATACAAGCTTTTATGCATTTTTTTTCTTGATTTTAGATGTTTTTCAGAACAATAAACCATTAAATCATATACATTCAGGATAAATAAGTTGGGTTTTCAGTGGGATAAATCTTTTATTTTTTCCATGCATACCTAGTTGTTTCGTTGGTGATTGTCTTCCTAGTGAAATTGAATTATTGTTTGTTTTCTTTCATTGTCATTGGATAAGCTGTATTAGATAATGATTCATTTAATACATGGATCTTTATATTGACAGCTAAAACGATGTCAGATGAGAGGAGAAATAGTGCGTTGGTTCCTATTTTTAAGAATAAAGATGATGCACACAACTGTGTGAATTATAAAGGAATTAAGTTGTGTCATACGGAGGATCATCGAGCATAAATGATTTGATACTAATATTTCTCAAAATTAGTTTGGATCATGCAGAGCAAGTCTACTATGGAAGTTATACATTTGTTAAGAGGTTTGATGGAGAAGTATAAAGAGAGTAAGGAGAATTTACATATGATATTTATTGATTTAGAGAAAACATATGATATGATTTAGAGAAAACATATGATAAAGTTCTAAGATAAATGCTCTGGAGAGTTCTAGAAAAGAAAATAGTTAAGAATGATTATATTCAAGTTATTAAAGATATGTATATAGGAGTTGTTACTTGTGTTCAAATACAAGATGATTTGATTATATATTTTTCCCATTTTAGTTGGATTATATCAAGAATTAGCTTCAAGCCTACATCTTTTTTGCTTTAGTCATGGATACTCTTACTAGACATTTGCAAGAGGATGTAACTTAGTGTATGCTTTTTGCTGTTGTTATTTTTTTTGTTGATAAGATGAGAGGGAGTTAATGAAAGACTTGAATTATGGAGGTCAACTTTAGTCTAAAAGTTTTGGTTTGACTAGATCTAAAACCAAATATAAGGAGTGTAATTTTAGCAGTAATAGATCTAGTAATGGGATTGCAACATTGGGTGATCAAGTCATTCAAAAGAGTGTGCCTTTTAGAAACATGGGGTCTATTGTTCAAAGTTATGGAGAAATAGATAGAATATTGTTAGTACAATTCAAGTTGGATAGTTGAAGTAGAGAAATGGATCGGGCTTGTTGTGTGATAGAAAAGTTCCCCTCAAACTTAGGTGAAAATTTTATAAGTTGGTGGTGATGCAATACTTTATGGCGTAGAATATTGGCCAATAAAAGAGAAATATAAAATTAAGTTAAGTGTTGCAAAGTGGCTTTACACTTGGAGACAGAATGTCAAATGAATATATATATGAAAAAAGTTTGAGTTGCTCAAGCAGCAAATAAGATTAGAGAGAATCACCTTAGATGGTTTGGTCACATAAAATGCCGGTTGTCCGATGAAGGGTAGATGTATTAGATTAGGCCTATGTTAAAGGTTAAACCTAAAAGATCTGGTAAGAAAGTATTAGAAATGACATTTTTCATTATATTTAAATGAGAATTTGACTTTTAATATGACATAATGGAGAAAGATGATTCATATAGCCGACACCATGTTGTGGGATAAAGACTTGATGTTGTTGTTGTTGAATTTTAATAGTCACTTCTCCCCATAGTAAATACAAATCTATCAAAAGTTTTGAATCTTCAATTGCATTTGGGAAGAAAGCAACCAATGACAAGGATCGTATCTAAAAATAAGAGTTGGAAACCAACAATATACAACAACAACAACATCAAGCATTTATCCCACTACGTGGGGTCGGCTACATGAATCTTTTTTCTCCATTGTGTCCTATTAAAGGTCAAATTCTCGTTTAATCTAATAAAGAAACCAACAATATACATTAGATAAAAATACTTAGACTCGTTGAGTTGAATTTGCATGTGACAACAAAGTAGAAGTTCAAAGTTCAGTGCTTTCATCATCTAATTTCATTAAATCTTGTCTCCCTAGCCTATTATTGCCTCATACAGGCATAAAATTAATACTGATTAATAATTACATTTTTGTCTAATGCATGCATATTTGAATTGTAATTTTAATGTACATGCATAATTAGAATTACTGTGTATGATTCTAGGAACTTGAGAAGAGAGAAGAAATGATAAAAAATCTACTTGATAGTTCTAAAAAAAGGGCCTAGCATAACTATTTTAAGTGGCCAAAAGAACACAAATTGTTTTTGAAGAGATAATAATGGAGCAATTTCTACTAGGAAACATTTGGAATTACAAGAAATAGATAGGTGATGAGATTGTCACCACCTTAGAGCATTACATTAATACAAAGTATCACATTGGCGTTAGTATAACGTATTTTAAGAACATGAAGAGTGATTTCAAGAATGTTATGAGATAGTTAAATAACAGTGGATATAATGGGATAAGGAACTTGATTTTTCAATAGTAAGCGATGAGATATGAGATGAACTTTTTCAGGTTAATCATTAGTGCAAGATATATTGTAGGAGCAAACTCATTCTAGTTAGCTAATCACACATTGAATTTACCATGTATATTTAAGTCAAAAACTTGCTATACCATTAAAATATCCACTTATGGTTGAAGAAGATATACATTCTAATACCTACCCATTACTAGGCATGCTTGAGATCAGAATTCCCGATAATGCACCAAACCTTGAGGACCTGAATATAATCGACTTCAACAACACAAATGTACGGCCTTTGAAAATGTTGATCAAAATAAAGTGAAGTATACCCAAATCCTCAAAGACTCATATGTAGTTTACCCTAAATATTATATTGATGTTGCTTGACTAAGTATGATGGTACATAGGGGGTTAATTAATTCTTTTTATTATGCCTAAATCTATGGTAAGAAGTTTAACTATGCTGTTTTTGGTTATTATACCTCCGATGGAGAATCACACAAAGTGAAAATTCTGTTGTGGAATGAGATATATAGTTTTAAGTATTCAAATAAAATTTATTAATCATATGGATTAGCAAAATTATTGGGGATTTCATTAACTTGGTAATTTTTAATTCACAAAACCTTGGAAATATCTTTAAATCCCCACATCTTCCAATCTACAACAAAAAAAATGAGGGATTGAGCAGGATTTAAAATTTTGCTCAACCAAATAGTTAGCAGGATTTACACAGAAAAGATTTATTAAACAGTAGTTAATTAGATTCTTTCCAATCCGGATTCACCAAATCCTACTTCCATCCAAACACCCTAGCTGTAGAAATATGTGAATTTTACAATGACAAGACAAAAAAAAAAGAATCGGACAAAAAAAAGCCTCAATGATCTCATCCAAAAAATAGATGCCTCAGCGTATAGCAGACAAATGACCAATACCAAAATATCAGAAAACATCTATGAAAACAGATTCACAATCAATAATGCATCAAGCGCTAATTACTCCTCAAATCATACGAAACGAGCTACGGTCATTCCAAAACGCAACAAAACCGTACCTAGAAAGCATCCTGCCCGATAAGGAGAGATAGGTAGGACGCAAGAGAATATTATAAGCAAAAGGTGCGGAAGAGGACGCTGTGAAGGGCCTGATAATCACCGCTTTAGTCGTTCTGTATGAATGAGAGGCAAAGAGGGAAGCGGAACGCGCTGCCACCGTCGCCGCCATGGCTTTCTCACCCACCGCGTCTCCTTCGGAGTAAGAAGGGGAGCAGGAGGAGAAGCCGAAGAAAAAGACCGGTCGCTCTCAAGCTCTCCCAGCCCTCCGCCTCGTTTCCCTGCAGATTAGGCAGATTAGAGCCGAAGTTTATTTTTTGGGGTTTTTACCGCCATACCACTTTATACTACCTAATTTACATATTTAACATCTAAAACATAAATATGTCATTTACACCACCCTAATACAAATCAAACCTCAAACATATCACTCCGTTACATATCCCGTCACGACGTTATCCCGACATTGCTCTTTCTCGCGCTTGTTCTGTTCTCTGTTCGGTGTTTCACTGTTCTCGCGGTCCAGCAACGTGCGCGCTCTCTCTCCCGCGGACGAGCAAATCAGCTTGTTCTCTGATATCTTCTCTCGCGGACGAGGAAACTTGCTGTTGGTGGGCGAACCACCCAGAAAGGGAGGAAAGTGTATCTTGCATCCATTGCCGATAATGCAGGTAAATCAAGTTTATAAATGATTCTGGGCTTATAAACGAGATAAGTTGGCACGCAGAAGGAATGTTGATACTAGTGAATTTGAAGAATATTGATATTCATATCTTGATGGTTTATAAATGCATCTCCTTATCGGTTTTTGTATGAATTTTTGTTTTTTGTTTGAGGTTTTGGATTTTGTATAAACAGGAAAAAATCCAGTAAAATAAACCTAAAACAGATTTTGTAAAATACAGTGAAAAAAAAAACTAATTTTGGAAAATTCTGAAATAAAATTCTGTAAAAAACTTCATCCATTTTACTTGCTTCATCAAAACTTAAAGCAGAAAGCCGGTGACCGAACTACCGAGCAGATTTCTGTAAAATACAGTCACAATAAACTTCATCCATGTTGATGCTTGCTTTATCAACAATGTCCAACAGATTTTGAAAGAAATAAAAAGCCAAGACGACAACAACCATAAAAAGCAAAACAGCGAAATGCTGCAAGGAACCAAAGCTACGGAGCATATGCAAAGACGATGCAATCCGACGTCACGAGAGAAACGCCTTCTTCCGCGAACACACACTGGATCACTTCGAACTACCGAGTAGGTTGGAGCGGAGCACGGGAAGGGAAGAGCTCGCGATTTCAGGGGATAACGTCGTGAGCTAGATAAGGGAAGGAGTGGTATATTTGAGGTTTGATTTGTGTTTGGGTGGTGTAAATGAAATATTTATGTTTTAGATGTTAAATATGTAAATTAGGTAGTATAAAGTGGTATGGCTGTAAAAATCCCTTATTTTTTCTACTTTATCAGCTAGAAATTAAAACCAGTCAAAAAACATATCAAAACCGTATATTGATGACCAAATCAAGACAGAGGGAAGAAATTTTAACTGTTTTTTATAGCTAGTATTTTAAACTTTCGGTCTAGAATATCTAAAATTGACATAAAAAATCAATGTTTTGCTGAAATTGGTCTCAAGTAATTGCTAATGAAACATGTTTCTTATTGCATGTTAAATACTAATGTATCAGTTTCACAAGAAAATTCATCACATATATACAAAAAAGAACATTGCAATGAGACACCAAAATTTTTATCTAAAAATTTTTGGAATTAAAAACAATTCATAGGATATGGGTTAGTTGAAAGTATTTCACTTATATATTTGTAGAGTACAAAAGAAGCACTTTCCTATAATTTAGGAAGAGTGTTCATACAATATTGTTGAAATGAACTTAATCATGGAATTAATGGTGGAAGATTGAATTAATGATGGAAGTATAGGAGTATTGAGATTATTTATGATGTGTTTGATTGTTCTCTTTAAGGGAAAAAAAAAAACTAGAAACAAATAAGTCTACTATAACTACTGATTTTGATTGTTTTCTTTTAACACTGTCGTCACGATGTCTCAAGCTTTGAATGAGAAAAGTGGAGGATTGTGTTAGGTAGTTAACAGCTAGCATGAAACTTATTGAATAATCATGGCATGAATTCTTTAAAACATTATGTTAATGCTAGGGCGTTTCCTGGAAAAACATAGTGTTTACAAGGGCAGCTACACCGGTGTACATGTATAGTGTTAAATAAGCAAGGGTCCCCACTTCATGAGCGGATATAGGTGAGGAAGCTAGTCTATGAAACTAGAATTATGATAGAAACTTTAGATATAGATTTTCTTACAAGCAAATAAATGGAAATAATATATATTATGATTTATAATAATGTAAATATTATATGTATTCATGAAACTAAATGAGTTGGAGAAAAGGCTATAGAGATTGATAGCTTGAGATTTAAACTTTGGTATTCATGTTGGAATCGTATTAGAAATGGTGTATGTGTGATTATATATAAAAATTTGAAGAATAATATTATAGAAATTAATAAATTGGAGATATAATTATAATTTTAAAGATTATTATTGATGATAAGTTTATTAATACTATATGTTATGCTTCACAAGTAAGTTTGAAGATTTGTTTGAAATTAAAATTTTGAAATAATTTAAAAAAATTAATACAAATGATATCTCTCGAAGAAAAGTTTTTATTGGAGGATATTTGAATAGATGTGTTTGTAAAGTGGTAGAAGATTTTAAAAGCATTCATGATGGCTATATATTTAGAGCAACTAATGAACATAGTATGACTATATTAAACTTTGTTTTATCTTATAATTTTGTAATTATTAATACCATTAAGATAAGAAAAGAGCATCCTATTACTTATAAGAATTCACAAAGAAAAATCTAGATTGATTTTTTCTATAAGAAAAAAGATCATTTAGATTGTAAATATTGTAAAATCATTCCAATAAAAATTCATGTATCTACTATCGCTTATTAATCTTAGATTTTAAGATGAATGGGTGAAATATAAAAAATAAACTAAAATATCATTATAGGATTAAATGGGGGCATTTAAACAATGTAAATAAAATATTTTTGAGAGTAAGATTCAAGATCTCAAGATTTAGATTGTTCATAAGGATACTAATATTTTGAAGGAAAAAAGTAGTTAGTGATATTAAAGAGGTTACAAAGTTTGTGCTTGGAGAATTAAAAAGAAAAACTTCTAATAGTAAAAATAGTTGGTGGTTGAATCAAAATGTGCAATAAAATATAAAAAATAAGATACTTTGTTATAAAAATTTGTTTTAATGTAAAAACTTGAAAATTTTGAAAATATATAAAGATGTAGGAACTCTAAGAAAGCAATATTCGATGCAAATAATATAGTTTTTAATAATTTATATAATAGATTAGATGCTAATGAGAGTGAAAGTTATATGTATAAATTATCCAAGCAAAAAATATATGAGAAGGATCCAATTCTAATGAAGTGCATTAAGGATGAAGATAAAATATTTTTTTTTTCTTAAAAAAGAAATTTCAACATATGTGGATTAGATATTTTGATAATCTTTTCATTGAAGTTTGTGATGATACGATTGATTTTAGTGATCTCAGCTAGGGGTGCAAACGAGTCAAGCCAACTCGTGAGCTCACTCAAGCTCGACTCGTTAACGAGTTCGTAAGTCGAGCTTATCGAGTATCAAGCTTGAGCTCAAGCAGAATTTTGAGTTCGGTGTATTATCGAGCTCGAGTTTGAGTCAGGACCTGTTCGGCTTGGGCGCTCGTCGATCCGGCTAGATTAAAAGACGTCGATTTGAAATTTGCAAATTCAGTCTGAGCGGGCGGTTTGCGAATTAAGTATGAGCGGGATTTTCAGACCGGGAGAAAAGTTAAATCGGACGTCCGTCGTTCGTAGGTTAAGTAAATACATAATGAAAGCTGGTCTGCTACTGCTTGGTTCGTAAGACGTAGAGTGCGGCTACGGCGTGAGGCGTCCTTCCCATTCGTGAGCTAGGGCATCGCTTATTGGCTTCGTTCCTCCGGTGCTCGAGCTACCAACTGCTCTGATTAGGTCAGTAAATATTTTAGGAGTCCTATCAATTGCTCATTTGTTCTTCAATCTTTATTTTTTTTCTGAAGTTTTGCTTGTGCTCTTAGTTTTTTTTTTTTTTTTTGCTAAACTTCTTCTTGTGGTCAAGCGGGAGAACTTTTGGCGAGTTGTCGACGGCGTTTAGAGGCACTTTTCCTGTGCACGAGAATCTAATAGGTATAATTTTTTCCTTTGGCTATTCTGATTTGCATGCCCATTTGCACGCCGATTTGTGTTTAGGATGTTCATATTTACCGCTGATTTTTTTCAATTAAGTTGATCATATCTATTAGAATGAATACTCTTTCTATCTCCATTAGCGATAAAGCCCAATATGGATTATCTCTAAGGCATGGTAAAATAAAAGTTTTTAGTCCTCTTAAAAAAAGTGGTTTCAATGATATATTTATAAATTGTAAACCATATGGATATATTTATATTTGTCGTATATGATGGCATAACTAACATCTTCAACGAGAAGAGGGATTATTTTCAGTAAAATCAATCTTGATTGGTTTTTCGATTGTTTTGATCAATGAGTCCCTATAAAATCAAAGGAGCCTATCTTATAAATACAATCTTTTTGCTGGTGGAATTAACTATTTATTAAGGTCTTCTTGCATCACATATTCGATGATTTCTAGGTTTTAATATTATTACTCCTCACTCTTGCCTTATGTTATCTTGTTTTCATTCCTAGTTTTTATTTGTTGCGTGTCATTCACACTTCAGCCATCCCATTATTGAAGATGACATTAGTGAAGAAATAATTTTGGAGACAGTTGATGAAGTAACATCTAATAGTATAGAAGCAAATGTTCTTTTGACTGAAAATGATGTTGTGGTGGAGGAAAATAAGGGTGTAGAAGAAAATGTTATAGGTACAAGTAAGCATGATGAAGATGCTAACCCTGTTGTAATAAAAAAATGAAAGAAAACATCATCTATTTGGGACGAGTTTAAGGAAGTGAAACTTGTTAATGGTCAGAACGAAGAAAGGAGAATACATTTATTGAAAGAGGGCCCCTATTCAATGAAGTACCTATTTCATCCATCTCCTACCACCTCCTTTTTTTATTTTCTCATTCTTTCATCCATCATTTTTTTTATTTCTTCTTCTTTTTAGTCTTTTCTTTTCTCTCTCTCTCTCTCTCTCTCTCTCTCTCTCTATATATATATATATAATAATAATAATAATAATAATAATAATGACACAACCTCTATTAGCATCACTTAATAATAATAGCTGTGTAATTATATTAACTAACATTAACAACAAATTGATGAAGACTTACACTTGAATTTTTATAAAGATTTAGTTAAATGGGCTGCTTTGGGTTATTTGGTGGATTTGGAAATGGAATTGGGTTGTTTGCTAGGTGAGTTATGAGTGGGCCAAGAGGAACTATATATTGCAAGCCTGAATTTTCTTAGAGATAGTTGTTGTAGCTGGAAACTAGGTAATAATAAGTTTCACATGGAGGAGCTCATACAAGGAGGTGGTAGGGTCGAATATAGAAGTTGTTCAAAAAAAAAAAAAAAAACTGAAGAGATCAGCTACTGTTTACATTTATTGGAGGATCTGAGAAATGCATGGTCGCGTGAACTTCAGCTGAGGTGTGGCTGACAAGTGTTGTAGATTTGAGGTTGGGTCTTGTTATATATGGAGCCGGATCAGAGGTAGGGGTCGGAAGAGCGAGGCGTAGCTTGCTGTGAGCACCACAAGCCGAGCTGAGAGGGTTGGTGATCTGCAAGGATAGAAGGATCTCACGGATTAGGGAGCTGGATCGGGCGAGTAAGGTGTAGGGCACATGCACGATCAATGTAGACTGTGAGTGAACATCCGATCTTTGGCCTGTGTGAATGAGGTTGGCGACCCAAGGAGTGACTGGATTAAATGTATCGGGAGTTTAAGAAAAGGTCTAGGTGGTTGTGTAGGTTGCAAGGCTAGGTATAACTATTCAGACAGGATTTTGACAGAGGAGTTGCGATTGTAGGAAGTCAGGCACGGTGCAAGGCTGCAGAGTTTGATTTGAAGGTGAACATGAAGTGTTAAAGTATAATGATCCTGTATGGGGTTCTATGGTGGAGTCGGGTGGTGAAGATAAGATAGAGAGCTTGTGGTGTCTATAGATTTTATGGTTGGACGTGAGCTCGATTGGTTGGAAGAAAGCTGACCGGAGTGTAGAGGGGTCTGCGGAAGGCTGGTGTTGAATGTAAGAGTCGAACAACTCTGTGAATGGGAGGAAGTTTTGGAGTGTTTTATCATGAAAAATAAAAACATAGAAGTGGATCACTTTTTTTAACGTGAGCAAACAACAGTGATTGAGGCAATTAAGCTCTACATTCACGGGATTTACGGGATTTTTTATGACAAGCTCGATTGATATGAGGTAACATTAACTTGCATTAATTTCGAATTTGATGTCTTGTTTGACTTTTTTATTTTTTGTTAAATTAACAGCAATATTGTTAATAATATATTATTATTAATATTCTTATTAATTTAAAATGACGGTAAAATCAATGATTTCCAAAAAAATGTCTCGATTAGTGTGTTTCCTTAAAATTCACGCATTTTATCTCAGAATGTGCGCCAATTTTGCTGCACAATTTTAATTGTATAAATTCACATGCAATTTTGAATATTGATGATGTTCTAGATGCAATGACGAAGTCTATTTTATTATCAGACATTGTTTGGGCAATGTTGCGCATCAATTTCCTTGATTTGCACGCATTGCCTCAAAATTCAAGTTGATCTGGAGATTCACGTCGATCTGCTCGCGCAACTTTAATTTATCAAATTTTTAATCACTGTTGGGTATTGACAACATTTTGAATGTAATGAAAGAATCTATTTTTGTGATTGGACATCGTTTCGGTGATGTCATGCGTCAAGTTTCTCAATTTGCGTGTTGTCGCCTTAAGATTCGTATTGTCACCTCAAGATTTGTATTGTTGACTCCGATAACCTTAATTGAACATGTTGATAGAGATTCTTAGGTATCGATGATGTTTCGAATGCAATGATGAAATTCATTTCATGATCGGACTTCATTTGGGTGACATCACGCAACAATTTTGGGTGTCGGTTGTCTCTTTGGACCAATTTCGTCCAATTTGACTATGAGGACCCCAGAGCTCGATGTCACACAACTACAGAAATAGTTGACACTTTCTACAAGTCACTCAATGAATATAATTTGGAGAACAAAGTATTCACACTATCAGTTGATAATGCGTCTAATAATGACCGTGCTATCAAACTTTTAAAGATAACTTTCGTTTAAAGAAGAAGTTTTTTTTTTTTGTAGAAAGATATTTCATATTCGTTGTTGTGCCCACATATTAAATTTGATGGTTAAAGATTGTGACGCCCCAAGATCTAACTTGGAAAGAATTATTTAGTTAATCCTTTAAATCAATCCTCTATCAGAGCTATCTATAATCATCAATCAGTGACAAACAGTCTAACAAAAATCTACAATTCAAAACATCATGTAAACATTTCTATTCATTCCCAAAAGTACATTTACAATACTCATGATCTACACATCAATCACAAGTAATCTATCATGTCCTGAGTACAAAAAGAATCACTATAATAAAAAGACAAAAACCTGAAGATTCCTGATCAACCTCAATCTCCTGCTCCCTTGCCCTAACTTGAAAATATTAACCACATATAATGAGCTTCAAAAAGCCCAACAGGTCACCAAAATCTACAATTGAAATCAAAGCACGGTACGTAAATAATATGCATGTTAATCAGTCAAATTATTGCAGCCACTTACACATGATCATTTGAATCAATACAGAATCAGAAATCAATGCATAAACAGTAATCAGTACAGAAACGATAGTCAATGCGTAAACATTATCAATACAGATACAGTATAAAAGTCAGTAAACCTCAATGAATCAGTACGTATGTCAAATCTCTACAGTAGTCGTCACTATCAATAACACCAGTCAATTCCGTAGATAGTTAAAACTCTCTTCAGTATCTTGTATCTTCTATCCGTTGGTTCAGTAAAAGGAGTCGTCACTCTTTTTCCATCGGCACAGTAATCATCTCCTTATATATATATGAATATCTAGACCAAAGTCCTATGATTTTGATGAAAACAAATATTATTGGATTCCTTACTATGTTATCTCATGTTACTTACTATTATTGCATATTTGTTTTTCCCGTGCACTAACATTTCAGGTTTATCATACAATTGCGAGTTTTATGAGCTCAAGATTGGGTAGACTAGGATAAAGTATGTCATGAAATGTTTGTATTTTCAATTCTTATATAGTTTTACTTTTCTTGAATCAAGTCATGTATTTGGTTGATACTAAGTTTGCTAACCATGCATACAAGCACTAAAGGGAGCGAGTTAGTAACAATATCAGAAGTTAAAATTTCTAAACTAATCATATCATATGATTCATATCGTACTATATGTTCAACTAATTAGAAAATTATTAAAATGGCTAATTATGATAATTAATGCCAATTGAACTAATTGTACTATATAATGAATATCATATAGGACGATCAATTGAAATCAGGATCCCAACTGCCAATCAGACTTTAAGCAATATTTTGAAATTCAAATTTTGTATTAATTATATTTTATGATATATATCATATAGAACTATATAATTAAATCTTGTCTAAATTATTCATATGATTAGGAGATTATTATAGATTAATTAATTTAGACATATTATATAGGACGATTGAACTAATCATACTGTATGACCCAATTATTACACGGGATAATAATTTATCATCGCCAATCGTATGGGATGATAATATAAGTCATTTGAACTAATCATACTGGACGATGATCTAAATCATCCTTGATGATTAGCTCAATTCTTTGAAATTATCATACAACATAGCCCTTCATACAGAACTAACATGAGTACTTTGAACTAATTATACTAGAATATCCATGATCGTACTATACGATTAGAGTCACCAAATTCAATTTCAGGGCTTCATGTGAGGCCTTGTATTTAATCTCCCTCATTGACTTTTTTTCAAGTCTTTTGACTGCTGAGTGTTCCTGAGAGGGAGCTTTGAGAAGAAGATATAGGAGAGCTTTGAGAAGAAGAGAGAGTGCTTATGTGTGAGGGAGACATAATGTGAGAGGTTCACACTATTGCTCCAAGCAAGTGTCTTGCTTTATTCCTCCAAGTGTCTGTTTAGGTTTCTTGGGAGGCTATAGGAAGAAATTCTTCAACCCAAGGATGATAAAGGAGTTCAAGGTTCTTTGTCTTTTTTAGGAGGGAGAAAATGATTGAAGGTCCATTAACATCATCTGGAGGGTAACAAAGCTTTTATCACTCCATCGCTTTGGGTTTTGTGGAAGTGATTTGTGTAAGGGATTCTCTATCTTGTTGTCGGGGTAAAAGGAGAGACACTATAGTGATGGTGCATTACTCAAAGTGGAGTCTTGAGAGTGGATGTAGGTCATTATTTGACTGAACCACTAGAAATCTATGGTGTCTTTATTCCATTTTTTTATTCTTGCACTTTTACTTTTTGTATTTTAATTTCATGATAATTGCTTGTGATAATTATGATCAATGCTTTATTCTAATTATTAAAATATCACCATCATTCTTTTGATGTTTTAGTAAATTCATTTTGCTTCCGCATTAAGTGATATTTGTTACTTATTTTTTAAATACTGAAAAATTCAAAAATATCATTTTTATTTTTGAAGTAAGAAATTATATTTTAAATTCACCAATTCACTCCCCTCTTGGTGTGCATAGGGATAAGTTCACTAAGGCTTAACATCTTTATCAAAATTTTAATTGGTATCAGAGCGGTACTCAAAACAGTATTTTTAGAAAACTTAGAGGAAAATGATCAATGACACACTTCAAAAATATGAACACCATAGAAGGTTACTCTTTTTCTCGTCCACCATTATTTGAGAATATTTCCTTTGATTTTTGAAAATCCATATGTCTACATTTTTACAATTTATTGATTCAGTATGTGGCATATGATTCAATCTGGATACTCTTTACCGTCACGTGTTGTCAATGATGTGAAAAATGATTGTCCTTAGTCAAGAGGATAGATAATTTGCTTAGTTAAATGTTAAATATCTTAATTATATTTTATGTGCTTTGAAATCTGAGGACTATATGCGTGTATTAACCTACACTACTATAAAGGAAATATGGGATAGACTGCAAATTATATATAAAGGAACTAGTGAAGTAAAATTGTCTAGATTAAATATTTTGTTATATGATTACAAAATATTTTGCATGAAGCCTAGTGAGTTAATATCATAAATGTACACTAGGTTCACACATATAATAACATCCCTGCATGCATTGGTAGAGAACTCTCCAACTCTGAAAATGTTAATAAAATTCTATGTTGCTTGCCTAGTGCGTATGATTTTAAAATTACTATAATTTCTGAATCAAAAGATTTAAATGTATATTCTATTGATAATATTCTTGGGTCACTTATTGCCTATGAGTAAGGCATGAATCAAGGACTAAATAATATAGGTGATAAGAAGAAGGAGAAGATTATGGCTTTAAAAGTGAACGATTCAATTAGTGATAATTCTGTAGAGGAGGAGGATGACAACATTGCTTTGATGACTGCTAGTTCAAAAGTTTTCTAAAGAGGAAGCAAAGGCATCATCAACAACAGTAGAGCAAAGTAAAAGCAATAGAAATTTCAAAGCATTGTTTGAAAAAACATGTTTTGAATGTAGGAAACCAGCACATCTCCTAACAGACTGCTCCAACCTGAAGACTCACCTAGTGAAGGAGAAGGTGAAGAAAAGGTGAAATTCGGGAAGCCGAAGAACAGGACACAAGGCACTTTCATATGATGTATTTTTTATTATTTTAGAAAAAATCATGATTCATATAAGAAACTTAAGAAGATGTATGCTAGCTTAAACATTAAATTTTCCAATATGCAAAAAGAGCATACTAGTTTGATAACTGAACATTTTATTTTAGATAATGATCACATATCTTTACTTGATGAATATGATGCATTAAATAAGAAGCATGTTGAATTAGTTAATGTAAATGAATCCTTGTTAAAAAATCATCTTGAGTTGGAAAGGCATTTAAGGAATTAGAAGTACTTACATATCAATTAGATAGTAGCGAGCATGCATTGAAATTAGAAGTGACAAGCTCTGAAAGTTCTAATGAATTTCTAAAAGCAAAAGTCTATGCACTTCTAAATAATAAACCATTACCTACATTGGCATAGTTGCATAACTCATCACAACATGTATCATATACCCCTAGGAAGAAGAACTATAACCCACAAAAATTAGTGAATCCTATTCCTGGTGCTAGGTGTTACTCTTGTGGCATGTTAGGTTACATAGCCCACACTTATACTATCTGCCATAGGACACATCTAGTGTGGGGGAAAAAATTATTTGCATCACATCATAACATGAAAATATCTCTATCATCAATGTATAAGGTAGAACTAAAAATCACTTGGGTTCCTACATCTAATATTTAAATGGATTTGTATGGATCATCTCATGAAATACCTAGTGAGAGCATATTGTACATGGACAGTGGATGCTTAAGGCACATGATGGGTGATTTGAAGCAGTTCATCAGAGTGGAGGCTAGGTTTGTTAAGATAGTTGCTATTTACATGCTTTACATTTTTGCGACTTGTATAGTTTTGATGATTCCAAACATTATTGTTCAAATGTGTAGTTATCTCCTAACAATTTTAGAAGATTTGTATTTTCTCTTGTGTGTACTAACATTTAAGAAAAATCTAACTCTAGACTACGAAGACTTCAAATCTAAATTCAGCATGAGATACTTTGTGAATTTGAAGCTTAAATAAACTTGAAAGGGAGTGATTGTAATTGAGTGAATAAAAACATGCACACACACATAAGGAGATCATATAAAATTTATACTGATCGTACGGGACAATATCAGTTCATACGGGACGATCAGACAATTATCTCCTATTAAGATCACATGGAACGAATAGAATCTGGGCAGAAAAATTTTCTAAGTCCTATTCGTCCAGGATAAAATTATATATCGTCAAGGACGATCGGCTCTCTGTAAGATTTTCGTCAGGACAAAATTAAATATCGTCCAGGACGATCGGCTCTCTGTAAAATTTTCGTCCAGACAAAATTAAATATCGTCCAGGACGATCGGCTCTCTGTAAAATTTTCGTCCAGGTGAAATTAAATATCGTCCAGTACGATCGACTCTATGTAAAAATTTCGTCTAGACAAATCAATTTTCGTCCAGACGATACAATTGACTTAGAACAGTTTTTTTGCAGTTTTTGGAACCGACCTTGTAATAACCGTTCGTACCGAACAAACTTTGTTCGTACGGGAAGATCCGCTTGTACGAAAACATTTCGTATACATATACAAACAGGTTCGTTTCAAGGCTTTTTAGTAATATCGTCCAGGACGATCCACAATCGTACGGGACGATCAACTACGTACAGAATTGAAAACTTGTAGTTTTTGGGCAGTTTTTCTTGTCTTTTGTATATATAGTCCAAATTAGACTGTCACTCAATCTTTTTGTCATTTGATCTTCGTGCCTCTTGAGAGAATAGCCAAGGAGAGAGTGTAAGAGTGCATTCAAAGGAGGATTCCTACCACTGGAGCGTGAAGGCTTCACTTGGAGTTTAAATGTAAGAATCTTTACTTGTGAATTGAGATTACTTCACTCTTTTCTTTCTTCCTTCTAGATTTCTTGTGAGAAGATCTGTCAAGGAGATCTGGTTCACTGCCGACACTTGGAGAGTGTAAACAGCCGAAGGGTTCGCTGCCGACACTTGGATAGTGTGAACAGCCGAAGGGTTCTCTGCCCACACTAGGAAAGTGTGAAATGACGGAAGGGTTCTCTGCCCACACTAGGAGAGTGTGAAAGGACGGAAGGGTTCTCTGCCCACACTAGGAGAGTGTGAAAGGACAGAAGGGTTCTCTGCCCACACTAGAAGAGTGTGAAAGGATGGAAGGGTTCTCTACCCACACTAGGAGAGTGTGAAAGGACAGACGGTTCTCTACCAACACTAGGGATTGTGTAAAAGGACGACGGTTCTCTGCCGCACCGGGTAGTGGTGAAAAGAGTGTTTTGTAAAGGCTTCTCCGCCTTGCTGTGGGTGCAAAAGGAGAGTCACTATTGGTATTAGTGCAATACTCAGAGGGTGCCACTAGGGAGTGGATGTAGGTCTGGTTTAGACCGAACCACTATAAATCTGGTGTCATTTACTTTACTATTTTTTTTACTTTTTCGCATTTTATTTTTGGTTTAAAAAATTCTGTGGTTGAAAAACATTTTCTAAAAAAAAAAACTTAATAAAAATTTTCATTTTGGTTCAACACACTTTCAAGAGGGTTTAAATTTTTTAAAATACCAATTCACCCCCCCTCTTGGTATCCTTGGGACATTAACTTTGGTCTAACAACCTATTTACTAGACTCAACAAGTGGTATCAGAGCTTTGTTTCAAAATCATAAGTTTAAACTACTTTTTGATTAACGTAGATGGCTACATTCAGAAATCAAAACATACCTGAAGGTTACTCTATAACTAGACCTCCACTGTTTGACAATATACCTTTTGATTTTTGGAAAACACGCATGTCTACTTTCTTATAGTCACTTGATTATCGTATGTGGATCCTAGTCCAGGAAGGTTACACAAAACCAACTAGATTAGTTGATGGAGTTAGGGTAGAAATACCTTTTACAGATTGGACTATAGAAGAACGTGATTTAGCACAACTAAATGCCAAATGTTTGAATAGCTTCTTTTGTGCTTTAAAATCTGAAGACTACATGCGAGTTTTCACTTGCAAAAGTGGAAAGGACATATGGGATAGACTTTGTATATCTTATGAAGGGACTAATGATTTTAAGCAATCAAGACTCAATATCTTGTTACATAATTATGAATTATTTCGCATGAAACCAAATGAATCTATTTCTGACATGTACACGAGATTCACACAAATAGTCACTTCTTTGCATGCACTTGGTAGGGAATTAACTAATGCTGAAATGGTTAATAAAATTCTTCATTATTTACCTGCTGCTTATGATGCTATAATTATTATAATTACAGAGTCTAAAGATCTAAACATTTATTCTATTGACAATCTTCTTGGTTCACTCATTGCTTATGAGCAAGGAGTAAGTCAAAGAAAGAGTGATGCAAGTGAACCACGAAAGGAGAAGAATATTGCACTGAAAGTGGAAGAGTCATAGAGTGAACACTCACAACCTGAGGATGAAGACGATATTGCATTGATGACTAGACAATTCAGAAGATTTTTAAAGAGGAAGCAGAAGAGACGCCAGCAATGGAATAGAGGTAAGTATAACTGAAATGGCAAGGTTTCTAATGAAGTGATTTGTTATGAATGCAGGAAACCAGGTCATATCAAGACTGAATGCCCAAAACTCAAAGCCACTCCTAGCAAGGAGAAGGTTGAGGAGAAACTAATTGTAAAGAAGGGAAAAAAGAAGTTTCAAAGAGCTTTCTGGGCGGACTCAGCTTCAGACTCATCTGAGACTGAAAAAGAAGAAGAAGTCACCAACCTTTGCTTGATGGCAGATAATATTGATCAATCAGATCAAGAAGTGGTATGTAACTTAACCTATGATGAATTATTTGAAGTTTCTGAACACATGCATGATGCATATAGGAAAATGAAAAAGATGCATGCTAGTATAAGTTTTGAATTGGAAGAGCTTAAGAAGGAACATGAAATCCTTAGGAAAGATCATGCTTTAATAGATAACAACCACATGAAACTTCTTGATGATTATGATGACTTGAATAAGAATTTGAAGAATTTAAAATCATCCTATGCTGATCTTGAAAAATAATTTAAAAATTTTAAGGATGAATATGAGAGCAAAACATATCGAATTATTTATACAAATCGAAACTTGGAAGATATGAATTCATTTTATAAACTGACAATAAGAGCTCTTGAGGATAATAGGAAACCCCCAAAACTTGAAGATTTTACAAATCCTAAATATTATCCTAAATACATGAAATCCCTTAAAAGACAATTAAATGGAAGAAAACTTAGGAATACTTTTCCTAATGTTAAATGCAATAATTGTGGATTTTTGGGACATATATCTTACACCTGCACTTTGAATATGAAAACTAATTTGGTGTGGAGATCTAAGATGTATAAACCTAGACATATCATACATGCATCTAATTATAAATTGCTAAAAGGTGAACCCAAATTTGTTTGGGTTCCCAGGTCTAACATTTGATATTTTTGCAGGATTGCTCTCACACAAGACCTCGTGAGAGCATATGGTACCTGGACAGTGGATGTTCAAAGCATATGACTGGAGATACTACTCAATTCATAATGCTGGAAGCCAGGAGTGGAGGCAAGGTTACACTTGGAGATAATACTACAAAGAAAGTGATTGGATCAGGTATGATTGGAAATTTGAAAAACTTTTTCATAGACAATGTGTTATTAGTTGAAGGCTTAAAACATAATTTGTTAAGCATAAGTCAGCTATGTGATAAGGGCTATAATGTAAAATTTTTACCTACTAGCTGCATAATAAGCCTAAATAGGAAAAATGTTTTAAATGGAAAAAGGGTAAACAATGTTTACATGCTAGATTTAAATTGTATTCAATCTCCTACTGTTTTTTGTTTGAAAACTGTTTCTGATGAATCATGGCTTTGGCATAGGAGACTTTGTCATTCTAGTATGAAAAACCTTAGGAGAATTACCCAAAAAAACTTAGTGAGAGGTATACCAAAACTAGACTTTACTAAGGACCACCTTTGTGATGCATGTCAGTTAGGAAAACAAGCGAAGTCCTCTTTTAAGTCTAATAAGGATCTTAGAACTAGTAAACCATTAGAAATTCTTCACATGGATCTTTTTGGACCTGTAGGAACTATAAGTCTAGGAGGGAAGGTATACGGATTTGTTATAATGGATGATTTCTCAAGATTCACTTGGGTTAGATTTCTTTTTCATAAGAGTGAATCGTTTGAGGAATTCAGAAATTTTTTGACTTGGATTCAAAGGAAACTAGGTAGAGAAATAATTTATATACAAAGTGATCATGGAGGAGAATTTAAAAATGAAAGATTTGAAAATTTCTGTAAAGAAAAAGGGATTGATCACAATTTTTCTGCACCTAGAACCCCTCAACAAAATGGGGTAGTTGAGAGGAAAAACAGAACATTAATTGAAGCCGCCCGAGCAATGTTGGCAGAATACTCACTTCCTAGATATTTTTGGGCTGAGGCGGTTAGCACTGCATGCTATGTTCTGAATAGGGTGAATGTGAGATCAAATTTGAATAAAATACCCTATGAGTTGCTAAAAGGTAGAACACCTAATTTGACTCATTTGTATGTTTTTGGTTGCAAGGTGTTCATTCATAATAATGGAAAATCTGCCTTAGGAAAATTTGATCCAAAATCAGATGAAGGAATTTTTTTTGGATATTCAAGTGTTGGAAAATCTTATAAGGTATTCAACAAAAGAACTTTGGTCATTGAAGAAACCACACATGTTGTATTTGATGAATCTGGATATTTAGAAGAGCCAAATGTTGTTGAAGATGAGATTGAGGAAAACTCCCAAAAGATTGATAGAATAATTTTGGAAGAAAATGTGGAAGAGAATTTGGAAAGAGAAAACTCATTGCCTAGAGATTTGAGATTTTCTAAAAACCACACAAGTGAATTGATTATAGGTGAACCGAGTGAGGGTGTTAGAACTAGGCGTGGATTAAACAAGAAAGTCAATCATTCAGCCTTTATTTCAACTATTGAACCCACTAACATTGATCAAGCACTTTCTCATGAATATTAAATATTGGCCATGCAAGAAGAGTTGAATCAATTTGTAAGAAATGAAGTTTGAGAATTAACTTCAAGGCCAAAAGATCAAAGTGTTGTTGGAACCAAGTGGGTGTTCAAAAATAAAATGAATGACTCAGGAGTAGTCATTAGAAATAAGGCTAGATTAGTTGCTAAGGGACATAATCAAATTGAAGGAATTGATTTTGAGGAGACTTTTTCCCCTGTAGCTAGACTTGAAGCAATTAGAGTTTTACTTACCTTTTCCTGTTTTAAAGGTTTTAAATTATTTCAAATGGATGTCAAGAGTGCCTTTTTAAATGAGGTAATTGAGAAAGATGTTTTTGTAGAACAATCTTCAGGTTTTGAAAATTCTAAATACCCAAATCATGTTTTCAAGTTAAAAAAGGCATTATATGGATTGAAATAGGCACCTAGGGCTTGGTATGAGAGGTTGAGCACCTTCCTACTTGAAAGATCTTTTGAAAAAGGAAGTGTGGATACAACTCTATTTTTAAAGAAATTTGGAAAAGGATATACTCATTGTTCAAATTTATGTGGATGATATCATTTTTGGATCTTCAAATAAAAATCTTTATGATGATTTTTCTAAAACAATGAGTAGTGAATTTGAAATGAGTCTAATGGGAGATTTAAATTACTTTCTAGGCTTTAGCATTAAGCAACTTGAGGAAGGAATATTTCTTAGTCAAACTAAATATGTTAAGGACATCCTCAAAAAATATGAAATGGACAATGCTAAACATGTTAGTACACCAATGAGTTCCTCAGTTCAGTTGGATAAGGACCTTAAGGGAAAATTTGTTGATAAAAAAAAATTTAGAGGGATAATTGGATCTTTACTTTACTTGACTGCTAGCCGACCAGATATTATGTTCAGTGTTTTCTTATGTGCTAGATTTCAATCAGATCTAAAAGAATCACATTTGACAACAATGAAAAGAATTTTAAGATACTTACTAGGAACTCAGAACTTAGGAATTTGGTATCCTAAGTTTAGCTCTTCATTTGAAATTATTGGTTTCTCAGATTCTGACTTTGCAGGTTGTAGAGTGGATAAGAAAAGCACTTCTGGAACATGTCAATTCATTGGAAATTTATTAGTTTCATAGTCTAGTAGAAAACAAAATTCAGTGGCCCTATCTACTGCAGAAGCAAAATACATTGCATTAGAAAGTTGTGTGGCACAAGTACTTTGGTTAAAATAACAGTTGATTGATTTAGGATTAACTATAGGCACTATTCTAATTTATTGTGACAACACTAGTGCTATTTGCATTTCCAAAAATCCTATTCAACATTCTAGAACCAAACACATTGACATAAGGCATCATTTCATAAGGGATCATGTATCCAAGGGAGAAATTGAACTTACTCATGTTTCAACTGAAAATCAACTTGCAGATATTTTTACAAAACCTTTAGCCTTTGATACTTTTAGTACATTAAGAACAAGTCTTGGTGTGATTGATTTAAATGCTTAAATAAAAATGTTTTTGCATCATTGATATTTATGTTTTAGTATTTTATGATTTTTTTTGTTTTTTGTTTTTTTGATTTATTTTTGTGTGTTTTGAGTGATTTTATTTTTAGAGTCTGAGCTTTTATCATTGTGTAGTGTGATTTGTGTTTTGTTTTAATAAATATTCAAGAATCCAAAAATATGAAAATTGTTTAGGACGAAATTTTTCGTACGGGACGATGTGTATAAAATTCAATTTGCGTAATATGAAACGTCTTGAGAACAGTTTTTAATGTAGTTCGTCTGTACGATCTGATGATCGTCCAGGACGAAATTTTTTTTCTCAAACATCAGGACGATTGAATGCAGCAGTTGAGTGGATAAGGCAGTTTTAATTGTGAAGTTCGTCCGTACAAAATTTTTTCGTCTGTACGATCGGTCAAGTCAAAAAGTTTGTACAAAAGGACGCATCGTAAATTGAGTTGATTAAGAAAAGCCGTTACATTTTGGACGAATTTGATCGTCTGTACGAAATTTTTTCGTCCAGACGAACGATAATTTTCGTCCAGGATGAACTATTTTCGTCCAGGACGAACGTATCGTTTTCTTTAAAAAGGAAGCCTTTCTAACTCAACAATCATATCTCCAAACTTCACTTTCAATCCCTTTCAACTTCAAATCGACAATGGCCTCCTCAAGCAAGAGACAAAAGGTGTTAGCGAAGAAACCCCACAGGAATTTCTCTGAAAACTTCCTTTCAAAAGCAAATGAGGAATCCTTTCCTCGTTTTGCCTCTGCTAAAATCACACCTTCTCGCATTCTGATTCAAAGCAAGATTAACTTCAAGGTAATGCACCTTTTTGCTTCTACTCAGTTTGGATTCATTCTTTCTCTCGTCCACCTCTACAACAAACAAACCTTTCTCTATTTCCTAGCCAATTTGACTTTCAATTCCGACCACTCCTCTATAAGTTCTTTTATTTTTAAACAAAAAGTTGAAATTACTAAGCATGACTTAGGTGCCTTTCTTAACTTAAGAATTGAAGGTCTTAGAGCCCACACCCTTTTGAACGATAACACCTTCAAGTGGTATGAAATCAATAGAGTGATTAGAGGAAATGGCTTTACTTATCATATTGCTAGAGTTTCTGGAATGACAAAAAATGCTCGAATAATCCAGCACATTCTTAGATCTTCTATTATTCCAAAAGCTGTTGATAGGATCAATATTACCCCACTCCTTTCTATTGTGACTTTTTTGATTATGAGTGGTAAGCCTATTGATGAAGCCCAACTTATCTTAGACCATCTTTATGGACTTTCAGAAATTGGGCATGCAGAACAGAAAAGAAAAAGGAATATTTCATTAGGACACTTAGTTACCTATGTTTTGGAAAAGAAATACAATTTAGTGCATCCTGATGATGAATATGAATAGCCGATCTGCTACAATGATGCTTCTTTCAGAGCAATTTTTAAAGAGGAAAAAGGGAAAGCACCTGCCAGTGCTTCTGAAGAAGAAGAAGAAGAAGGAGAGCAAACATCTGCACCTCAATCAAATTATTAGAATTTAATTGAGAAATTTGATAGACTTGAGACTCATTTTGATCAAAGATTTGATCAAATTGATGCTCAACTTCTGCAGCAGCAACATGACATTTGTAGTATCAGAAATGAAGTTCATGAAATCAATACCAATGTTATGTTGATGACTTCCTACTTCAACCTATTTGGTGGCATTCCTCCTCCTCCTCCAGAAGAATAGAGATATGAGTGATGATTTTCTTTATGTTTGTTGTATTTGTGTTTGTATTAGTGTTTGTTCTAGTGTTTGTTTTAGTTGTGTTTATTTGTGTTAATTTTTTTTTTAAAAAGTTCAGTGTATTTTTTTTTATTGATATTATGAAATGATCGTGTAATCTTTTTCATCAATATCAATATTTGTTGTAGTTGATTTAAATGTGGTTTGTTTTTGAAATGTGTTTAGTTTTTATGAATTTCATCAGTCTTTTTAATCTTAATTGTGCTTAAATTAAATTGTAATTTAAGATTAATTTCATTAGAAAATATAATCTTTCTAAATTTAAAATTTGTTTATAACTTGTTATAATTAGAATTTTTAATTTCATGTTTATTCATTTAGACTACATAAAAACTAATATTATTATTGCAATTTAGATGTGTTCTTATTTTGTATTTCTTTGCTCAAGTGATATTTATGCATTTAGAAAAATTTGAAATTTTAGATTATTTATCTTGGAAAGAATTGATTTCAATTACTCTTGAAAAATTGTACAAAGAGTACAAAAATCAAAAGGAATGCGCAAATGTTCGCAAATGTAAAAAAGAGGCACAAAATAAGCCCAATGTAAAAAGATGATGTGCAAAAAATTTGAAAAAGATGAGCAAAGCGTCACATGTGGTAATTCTCTTCTTTCCAGATTCTTTCCATCTCTTAATTCAAATTGATCTTATGTTCATTTATATTTCTATTGAACTTTGAAATATAGAATTTTTATTCATTCTCTTGTAATGATTTTCTTTATCAAAAATGTCTAAATTGAATCATGTCTTTGATAAATTCTTCTTACTTACAATGTTATATCACTTCTTAAATTTTTTGAATTTCTATGATTTACCTATTGTTATTAGTTTTAGATTGCATACCTTATGTCAATCACTCTTTAGAATAAATTTTCAAATGGATTTCATATAATTATTTACATTTCTTGTCTATTTCTTCTTCACTTTTTGTTGTTGTCAAAAGGGGGAGAAATTATTGTGTTTGTATGCTTGTATAATGCTTGTATTTAGATTTTATGTCTTTTGACTTGTGGTCTTGTCTTGGTCTTTTTTTTTTTTATTTTTTTTATTATTATTTTTATTTTTGTTAAATTTTTTTTTAAAAAAAACAAAAATTATGTTCTTTGGTTCAAAATACCTCTTTATTTTTATGTATTCATCAATTCAGGAGGAGCTTAGGAGAATTTTTTTTAATTTGAGATCATACAAATAATAATTGTTTTGCCATCATAAAAAAGGGGCAGATTGTTAAGATAGTTGTTATTTGCATGCTTTACATTTTTGTGACTTGTATAGTTTTGATGATTCCAAACATTATTGTTCAAATGTGCAGTTATCTCCTAACGATTTTAGAAGATTTGTATTTGCTCTTGTGTGTACTAACATTTAAGGAAAATCTAACTCCAGACTACGAATACTTCAAATCTAAATTCAGCATGAGATACTTTGTGAATTTGAAGCTTAAATAAACTTGAAAGGGAGTGATTGTAATTGAGTGAATAAAAACATGCACCCACACATAAGGAGATCATATAAAATTTATACTGATCGTACGGGACAATATCAGTTCGTACGGGATGATCAGACAGTTATCTCCTATTAAGATCACATGGAACGAATAGGAACTGGCCAGAAAAATTTTCTAAGTCCTATTCGTTCAGGACGAAATTATATATCGTCCAGGACGATCGGCTCTTTGTAAGATTTTCGTCATGACGAAATTAAATATCGTCCAGGACGATCGGCTCTCTGTAAAATTTTCGTCCAGACGAAATTAAATATCATCCAGGATGATCGGCTCTCTGTAAAATTTTCGTCCAGACAAAATTAAATATCGTCTAGGTCGATCGGCTCTCTGTAAATATTTCGTCCAGACGAATCAATTTCGTCCAGACGATACAATTGACTTAGAACGATTTTTCTGCAGTTTTTGGAATTGACCTTATAATAACCGTTCGTACCGGACGAATTTTGTTCGTACAGGACGATCCGCTTGTGCGAAAACATTTCGTACACATATACAAACATGTTCGTTTCAAGGCTTTTTAGTAATATCTTCCAGGACGATCCACGATCGTACGAGACGATCAACTGCGTACAAAATTGAAAACTTACAATTTTTGGGCAGTTTTTCTTGTCTTTTGTATATATAGTCCAAATTAGACTGCCACTCAATCTTTTTGTCATTTGATCTTTGTGCCTCTTGAGAGAATAGCCAAGGAGAGAGTGTAAGAGTGCATTCAAAGTAGGATTCCTATCACTGGAGCGTGAAGGCTTCACTTGGAGTTTAAAGGTAAGAATCTCTACTTGTGAATTGAGATTACTTCACTCTTTTCTTTATTCCTTCTAGATTTCTTGTGAGAAGATCTGTCAAGGAGATCTGGTTCGCTGCCGACACTTGGAGAGTGTGAACAGCCGAAGGGTTCACTGCCGACACTTGGATAGTGTGAACAGCCGAAGGGTTCTCTGCCCACACTAGGAGAGTGTGAAAGGACGGAAGGGTTCTCTGCCGACACTAGGAGAGTGTGAAAGGACGGAAGGGTTCTCTGCCCACACTAGGAGAGTGTGAAAGGACGGAAGGGTTCTCTGCCCACACTAGGAGAGTGTGAAAGGACGGACAGTTCTCTTCCAACACTAGGGATTGTATAAAAAGACGACGGTTCTCTGCCGCATCAGGTAGTGGTGAAAAGAGTGTTTTGTAAAGGCTTCTCCTCCTTGCTGTGGGTGCAAAAGGAGTGTCACTATTAGTATTAGTGCAATACTCAGAGGGTGCCTATGGGGAGTGGATGTAGGTCTGGTTTAGACTGAACCTCTATAAATCTGGTGTCATTTACTTTACTATTTTTTTTACTTTTCTGCATTTTATTTTTGGTTTAAAAAAATCTGTGGTTGAAAAACGTTTTCTAAAAAAAAAAAAAACTTAATAAAAATTTTCATTTCGGTTCAACACACTTTCAAGAGGGTTTAAATTTTTTAAAATACCAATTCGCCCCCCCTCTTGGTAGCCTTGGGACATTAACTTAGGTCTAACAACCTATTTACTAGACTCAACAAGGTTAGGATGCAAGGTAATAATGGGTGGCAACACCACTAGGAATGTGATTGGTTCAGGTATAATTGACAATTCTAACAAGTTTATAATTATCAAAGTTTTATTAGTTAATGACCATAAGAATAAACTACTTAACATTAGCCAATTATGTGATAAAGGTTTTTATATAAAGTTTCTTTCAGCAAAATACATGATTAGCTTAAGTGGAAAACTAATTTTAGAATGAAAAAAAAATAAACAACATTTACATTCTTGATTTGAATTGCATTAATATTCTAATTCATTGTGTTTAAAAATTATAATTAATGAATACTGACTATGGCATAGGAGACTATATCATGCAAGCATGAAGACCCTTAGAAATATTATCCAAAAAAATCTAGTTATAGGCATACCTAAGTTAGACTTCACTAAAGGCCACCCATGTGCTACTTGCCAACTAATTCATCATTTCATTCAATTAAGAACATCAACACCTCTAGGCCACTTGAAATTCTCAATATACCTGTTAATACTGCAAGCCTAGGAGGGAAGTTATATGGTTTTGTAATCATTGATAACTATTATAAATTCACTTGGGTTAAATTCTTAGCACAAAAAGTGAATCATTTGAAGAGTTTAGAACTTTCTCCACCTGGATACAAAGAAAATTAGGATGTAAAATATCAACCATTCATAATAATCATGGTGGACAGTTTAAAAATGAGAAATTTGAATCTTTTTGTCAAGAGATAGGGATAGAACATAACTTATCTACCCCTTGGACCCCTCAACTGAATGAAATAGCTAAAAGGAAAAAAAGTAAAACTTTTGAATAAGCTGCTTGGGCCATACTAGCTGAATAATCTCTCCATAGATACTTCTGGGTATATGTAATAAATATTGTTTATTATGTTTTGAATAGAGTGAATGTTCAATCCAAACTATATAAGACACCATATGGACTCCTTAAGGGTAGGACAACAAATCTTTGTCACTTACATTCCTTTGGGTGTATATGTTTCATCATTATCAATAAAAAAATCACCCTTAGGGAAATTTGATCCCAAATATGATGAAGGACTCTTCTTAGGTTATTTATTAATAGGTAAGGCCTATAAAATCCTTAAAAGGAGGATCTTAGTAGTATAAGAGTTTACCCATATTGTGTTTGATGAATCAGATAGGACATCTGAATCTATACTAGAAGAAGAAGTAAAGGTAATCCAAGGAGTAGAAGCCATTGACCTAGGAGATAGAGTAGAACCTTAGGATTCCTTACCTAAAGAATAGAGAAACTCATCTAGTCATCCTAAAGAATTGATTTTAGGATACCCATAAAAAGGTCTTACAATTAGGCATGAACTTAGGAATGAGGTTAGTCATTCTGCATTTATCTCCACGATAGAACCCAGCAACATAGATCAAGCCTTATTTGATGAAATATGGATCCTAGCACTGTAAGAAGAGTTAAATTAATTTATTAGGAATGTTGTTTGGGAGTTGGTGAGTAGACCTAAAGACTAAGAGTGTTGTAGGGACCAAATGGGCTCTTAAGAATAAAATGAATGACTCTTGTATAGTAATGAGAAATAAGGCTAGATTAGTAGCTAAGGGGTACAATAAGATTGAAGGGATTGACTTTAAAATTTTTTTTCCCCATTAACTAGATTAGAAGCCATCAGAGTATATTAGCCTTTACTTTCTTTAATGGATTTAAGCTATATCAAATGGATATTAAAAGTTCTTTTCTAAATGGAGTAATTAAATAGGATGTACATGTTGAGCAACCCCCCGGGTTTTGAAAAATCTAAATTTCTTATTCATATATTTAAAATAAAGAATGCTTTATATGGGTTGAAGCAAGCACCTAGAGGCTGATATAAAAGGCTGAGCACATTTCATTAAGATAGAGATTTTATTAAGGGTCGTGTTGACACCACCCTATTTCTAAAGATAAAATGAGAAGACCTACTTATAGTTCAAATCTATGTTGCTGATATACTATTGGGATCTACAAATAAAAATTTTTATGATAAATTCTCAAAAATTATGAGTAAGGAGTTTGAAATGAGTATGATGGAAGAGCTTAACTATTTCCTTCGATTTAGTATAAAATAGAAGGATGATGGAACATTCTTTAGTCAATCAAAATATTTTAAGGATATCCTTAAGAAATATGAAATTGATAATGCTAAGGTAATAAATACTCCCATGAGCTCTATTATTCAATTAGATAAGGATCTAAATAGAAAATCAATTGATTAGAAGAAGTATAGAGAGATAATTGGATCACTTCTTTACTTGAATGCTAGTAGACCTGATATCATATTTAGTGTTTTTCTTTATGCTAGATTTTAAGCTGACCCTAAAGAATCTCACATGAGTGATGTTAAAAGAATTCTTAGATATATTCTAGGAACCCAAAACTTAGGAATATGGTATCCAAGACATAAAACCTCTTTTGAAATAATAAGATATTCTAATTCAGACTTTGCGGGTTGTTGAGTTGATACAAAAAGGACTTCTGGAACTTACCAATTCATAGGATAATTTTTAGTCTCCTGATCCAATATAAATAAAATTTGGTAGCCCTATGTACTACTGAAGTAGAATACATAGTTGTAGGGAGTTGTTTTCAAAAAGTATTATGGTTAAAGTAACAAATCCTAGGTCGTGGACTACCTGTAGGAACCATTAAAATTATGCGTGATAACACTAGTGTCATTTGCATATCAAAGAATCCAATCCAACATTTAAGGATCAAACACATAGATATTAGGCATCATTTTTTCAGATACTATGTGACAAAAAGAAAATAGAGCTACATCATGTAGCTATTAAAAATTAATTGGCAGATATATTTATAGAACTCTAGCTTTTGAAATCTTTAGCACTTTAAGGACTAGATTAGGTGTTATATATATTCATGCTTAAATCATGATGATTTGAAATTGAAAAAAAAATTTATGTTTTTACGTGTTTTTCTTTTGAATTTGTTTTATGATTGTTTGTATTATTGCTTTTGTTTATGTGATTTATTTTATATTTTTTTCATAAAGCTTTTATGATCATTACACACCATTTTATGAATTTTGTTCACATGGTACTGTATGATTCCACATCATACTATATGATATTTAAAAAATACAAAATCATTACTCATAGCATATCTAACGGCTCAGATTGATCAATCATTAGTAGCCGTACTGTACTAACATCTACTTCATCCTTTACGATACTTGTGGCAAATAAACATTGGATGAATTGAATTTTGTCAATATGATATTTAATATCGTTTCTTTTTATACGAATGCCTATTCGTACAGGATGATCGGACCAGTCAATGATCATCCCAGCTGACGCCTCGGGACTGATATATTCTCTCTAATTGTCCAGTACGATTCTGATCGTACTATATGATAAGACAAACTTTTTGACTAATCAGACTAGATAAAATTGATTGCACTAGATCGTATTGTATGATATATCTATCATATTATATGATATGGCCAATCTATTTAAGAAAAGGGAAATCTAGTGTTTTTTTTCACTCAATTCTTATTCCACTATTCTTCCCCTCTTCTATAAGATCTTAATCCTTAAAATGGCTAGAGGAAAGCGTTCATGAGCCCTCTTCAAAAATTCCTTCTAATGATCCATGGATCCTCAGATTGTTGAAGTAGCTGACAAAGAGACTTAGAATTAATATAAAACTATTGGGATCACCCCTTTTAACACTATAAATCAGGAAGTTCTCAACTTCCAGGCACTCAATCTTTTTTCATGCACCACTCTCCCATTCATTCTTACTCTCGTCTACATGTTAAATTCTAAAATCATTTTTGAATTATTTGCTAGTATTCATATTAACAGTGAATATACTACCCTCCAATCTTATGTAAATAGGAGACCTGTTGAAATTACATTTCAAGAATTTCATGATTCCTCCACCTTTCCACTAGAAGCAAAAAAATCCACCTTATTGAATCTAACTCTGATTATGACTGGACCCTGGCTAATACTACCCTTTGGGAATCAAATATTAGATACCTCATTACTCATGGCAATACCTTAGTGCAAGATGTTAGAATTATTCAGAATATCCTTTGCAACTCTTTAATTCCAAAAGCTGGGGATCAAATCAATATCACACCTCTTCTATCCCTAACCACCTACTACATAATGTCTAAAATTTAAACTGGCTTAGTTATTTGATACATTGAGAATCTAACTTTCATTAGAGATCCTAGACATAAAATAATGCCAAATCTTACCTTATATCACATAATTACCTTTGTCCTTGAATCCAAATACGACTTCCAATTCCCTGCACCACTAGATCATCTCCCAACATTATATTCCAATAGCTTTTTCTTCATCCTTTACAATGCCCATTGGTGAAATGTTTGAAAGTTCATTAGGGATGTTAGGCCTTATGAACTAGTCTTGAGGCTAACCAAGAGGGGGGTGAATTGATATTTTAAAAAAAATCTTTAAGCAAAGACCAACAAATATCACAAACCAAAATCACCACTCAAAAGCAAGTGCGGAAGCAGTAAGAAGAATACAAGGATTTATAGTGGTTCGGTTAACTTGACCTACATTCACTCTATGGTGGCGCCCTCCGAGTATTGAACTACCAACGTGAATATCCTTTAGCACCCGCAGCTAGGCGGAGAAGCCCTTACAAAAACAACTCCTTTTTGCCACCCCCAGCAAGGCAGAGAACCCCACTCCTTTTTGTTTCCTCCTGAAGCAGGCAGAGAACCACGATCAATCGCTGAAGCTTACCTCTCCCAACCCTTCTAAGGACAAGAGACTCTAGGGAAGAAGAAGTGGAACAATGCTTGGAGCAACCCTTGTGAACCCCCTCACAAGATCCTCTCTCTCTCTCCCCTTTAAGTTTTCTCAGGTCAAGACAAAAGCCAAAGATATTCAAAAATGTTGAACAAGAGCTCTTAAATAGAAGAGCTTCAAAGGAGCTCATTAATTACAAGTTGTCGACTTTATCGTCCATGACGATAATAATATTGTCATGTACGATCAGTTCAAAACATATACGATCGGCCAGAACATCGCCCTGAAGATGATCTCGACGATTGAAAATTTGCTTGATTGTCCAAGCTGATCTCATGATCGTCCCGGTCGATCAGTTCAAATCAGAGAAAAATTCGTCTAGAGCATCGCCCTGAATTTGAGCTGTTCGATCCCGATCGGCCAGAACATCGCCCTGAATTTATGCTGGTCGATATTTATCGTCTAGGAGTAACTAAGGGTTTTTGAATAGATCGTCATAGCCGATCCTGCGATCATTTAGGATGATCTGATTGTATCAATCATCCTTAATTACTTTCTTGATTCCTGGATCAATTTAGGCATAATTGTGTAATATCGTCCAAGCCAATCTCACGATCGTCCTGGCCTAATTAAAAAAATACATAATACCTAAATTGATCATGGCGGCTATTTCTTTCTGTTTTGAGCATATCATCCTGGCCGATATAAATATTGCCTAGGCCGATCAGTTAATTACCACTTCCTTAACTAAGAAATCATGATTAGAACTTCTGTTTTGAACTCGATCATCCAGGATGATAATAATATCGTTCAGGACAATGTGAGTAAAAATAGAAATTCTAAATCTCTCAAGTGTGTGTGTTAGGGTTACTTAACATCAGTCACTTCAAATATTTATAATTGACTCAAGAAAGGGAAAAAAGAAAATTACAGACTAACTTAACCCTAATCTACCCAGTTTTAAGCTGATTCTGATTTCCGTCTGATCTTTGAGTCTTGAAAAGTCAGTAGAGAAAAGGCAGTCGTATTGTTTGCTATCATCAAAACCATAATTTATGAAATCAAATCTGCAGCAATCTCCCCCTTTTTGATGATGGCAAACACTACGAGGACTATTTCAAAAACAACAGTGTAAAATAAAAATTCAGAATAAAAATTCAAACATACAACCCTACTAACATGCAACCCTACTACTCCCCCTTTTGACATCTCAAAAAGGAGGAGGAAAGCAAGAAACAAGGTAAATTTTTTTAACCAAGGCATGAACAAGATGAAGTATTCCATGTGATTGATTTTAAAAATTTGTGAGCTAATGAATCAACATAAAAAAAAATCCACAAAATAGTATAATATCCGATCATGTTTATCCTTAGCTCGAACTTTCTTTTTAGGGTAGAATCATTTTTGGAAATTAATGACCTAACTCAAAAATTCAATTGGGTATGAGAAAAAAAAGGATCCAATCATCACATGGTTTTAGAAAAAATATCTTATAGAATAATGTACCAAAGTAAATTTGTCACAATCACAAAATAATCAAAATCAAGCCTTTGAAACATAAAATCTTCTAAGTTTTAAAAGATTTGAAAGGGGAGGAGAGCTTGCTTTTGGTGGGCTCATTTTATGCCTCTTGTCAATTAAATGACGTTTTGCGCATCTTTTGATTTTTGATACACTTTGTGTATTTTTTTTTAATTTGGCATCATTGTGCATCTTTTGTTGACATCATTGGCCAAATTTTTTTTTATTTTTGCAAGCTCCATTCTCTTTCAAAAGCTTTAAAAAAACAACCTTAGTTGTGAGTATATCTTCTAGATATTAGAGAATAGGAGCACTCTCTCTAACATAGAGAAGAATAATCCACAAAACAGAATTAATAACCAATGACAAGGGTAACGAGGAATCTTGATGTGACAAAAAGATTTTGATCATTATAAATATAAGATAGATTTGCTGTAGCAAGGTTAGAAAGGATATTAATTTCATACTCCATTCATTAATTTGAAATAGATTTTTGATTAGAAAAGAAAATTGTGCCACTAAAAATAGGTTAGAGAAAGGGATACAATCAATGGTATATTTTTACCATTTAATATATTAAGAGATGTAAAACATTGACTACAAATTTTTAAAAGCAAGGACAAGGCATACGATATCATTTCAGCGATGATTCTGAAAAATTTTGTTTTTTTTAAATGAAAGTAAAATAATCCAATCAAAAACTAAAAGTAAAGCAAAAAGAAGAAAATAAAATAAAGAGAAAAAAAGGAAAAGCAAATAAAAGAAATGAAAAAGTACAAAAGCAAAAGAAAGCAAGTAAAAGATCAAGTTCATGCATTTATGTAAATCACACCCAATCTGGTCCTTAAAGAGCTAAAAGTGTCGAAGGCCAGTGGTTTAGTAAAGATGTTAGCCAGTTGATTTTCAGTTGTCACATGGTGTAACTCAATGTCTCCCTTAGTTACATGATCTCTATTAAAGTGATGCCTAATGTCAATATGTTTAGTCCTTGAATGTTAGATAGGATTCTTAGAGATGCATATGGCACTAGTGTTGTCACAATAGATTGAGATGGTACCTACAGGTAATCCTAAATCCAATACCTATTGTTTCAACCAAAGGACTTGGGCCACACAACTTCCAAGAGCAATGTACTTAGCTTCAGCAGTGGAAAGTGCAACAGAGTTTTGCTTTCTACTAGACCATGAGACCAAAGATTGTCCTATGAATTGACGAGTTCCTGAAATGATTTTTCTATCCACCTTGCATCCTGCAAAATCAGAGTAAAAAAATCCAATAATCTTAAAAGAAGTGCCGTGCCTCAGATACTAAATCCCTAAGTTTTGGGTCCCCAAAAAGTACCTAAAAATTCTCTTAACTGCAGTCAGGTGGGACTCCATGGGTTCAGCTTGAAACCTAGCACAAAGGAAAACACTAAACATAATATCAGGTCAGCTAGCAGTTAGGTAAAGTAAGGATCCAATCATGCCTCTGTACTTCTTCTGATCAACAGACTTACCACTTGGGTCCTTATCCAACGTAACACTAGAATTCATGGGAGTATTAATTGGCTTAGCTTTATCCATCTCATACTTCTTCAAAATGTCCTTAATGTATTTTGTTTGATTTAGAAAGGTTCCATCATCCAATTATTTTATGCTAAACCCCAAAAAGTAGGACAACTCTCCCATCATACTCATCTCAAACTCTCAACTCATTATTTTAGAGAACTCATCACAAAGTTTCTTATCAGAAGATCAAAAAAGTATATCATCCACATAAATCTGAATAATGAGTAAATCATCTCCAACTTTCCTAAGAAAAAGGATGGTGTCTACACTCCCCTTAACAAACTCCCTTTCTAGTAAGAATGTGCTAAGCCTCTCATACCAAGCTCTTGGTGTCTGCTTTAACCCATACAAAGCCTTTTTTAATTTAAAAATATGATTTGAAAATTGGGAGCTCTCAAAACCTGGGGGTTGTTATACAAACACATCCTCTTTTATTTTCCCATTTAAAAAAGCACTCTTGACATCCATTTGAAAAAGCTTAAATCCTTTATAAAAGACAAAGGCTAATAGCACTCTAATGGCTTCCAATCTTGCTACAGGGGCAAAAGTCTCCTCAAAGTCTATCCATTCTATTTGATTATTCCCCTTAGCCACTAATCTTGTATTATTCCTAACCCCCACTCTAGAATCATTCACCTTGTTCTTATAGACCCACTTTGTTCCAACTACACTTTGTCCCTTTGGTCTTTCTACAAGCTCCCAAACATCATTCCTAACAAATTGATTTAACTCCTCTTGCATGGCTAAAATCCAAAACTCATCTAAAAGGGCTTGGTTTATGTTGGTGGGTTCATTCATTGAGATAAAGGCAGTGGTTCACCTCCTTCCTAAGTCCATGTCTAATCTTAACTCCATTAGAAGGGTATCTTAAGATCAAATCCTTGGGGTGGCTTGTAGAGTATCTCCAATCTCTAGGCAAGGTGTGAGAAGGTCCAACCCTTTCCTCCAAATCTATATCTTCTACTCCTTGGGTGACATCTCCTACTCCTTCAATGCTTTGGTGACCTAGCCCCTTTTCCAAATTTTCTAATATAGTGGTAATCTCTCCAACATCATCATCATCCTCACCTTCAGGCTTTTTAGGATCAGACTCATCAAATACTACATGGGTAGTTTCTTCTACCATCAAATACTACCCTTACAAAAACACCTATATTTTGCCACCCCAGCAAGGCATATAGAACCCCACTCCTTTTGCTTCCTCCTGAAGTAGGTAGAGAACCACGATCAATCACTGAAGCTTACCTCTCCCAACCCTTCCAAGGATAAGAGACTCTAGGGAAGAAGAAGTGGAATAATGCTTGGAGTAACCCTTATGAACCCCCTCACAAGCTCCCCCTCACAAGATCCTCTCTCTCTCTCTCTCTCTCTCTCTCTCTCTCTCTCTCTCTCTCTCTCTCTCCTTTAGGTTTTCTAAGGTCAAGACAGCAGCCAAGGATATTAAAAAATGTTAAACAATAACTCTTAAATAGAAGAGCTTCAAAGGAGCTCATTAATTATAAGTTACCAACTTTATCGTCCAGGACAGTAATAATATCATCCTGTACGATCAGTTCAAAACACAGATGATCTGCCAGAACATCGCCTTGAAGATGAAATGGGCGATTGAAAATTGGCTCAATCGTCTAGGCCGATCTCACGATCGTCCCAGCCGATCAGTTCAAATTAGAGAAAAATTGTCCAGAGCATCGCCCTGAATTTGAGCTGCCCGATCCCGATCAGCCAAAACATCGCCCTGAATTTGTGCTGGCCGATATTTATCGCCCAGAAGTAAATAAGGGGTTTTAAATAGATTATCCTGGCTGATCCTGCAATCATCCAGAATGATGTGATTGTATCAATCATCCTTTATTACTTCCTTGATTCCTGGATTAATTTAGGCATAATTATGTAATATCGTCCAGGCCGATTTCCAAAAATATAGAATACCTAAATTGATTATGGCGGCTATTTCTTTCTATTTTGAGCATATCATCCTGGCTGATATAAGTATTGTCCAGACCAATCAGTTAATTACCACTGCCTTAACTAAGAAATCCTGATTAAAACTTCTGTTTTGAACTCGATCGTCCAGGACGATAATAATATCGTCCGGGACGATGTGAGTAAAAATAGAAATTCTAAATCTCTCAAGTGTGTGTGTAGGGTTACTTTACATCAGTCACTTCAAACATTTACAATTGACTCAAGAAAGGGAAAAAAAATTACAGACTGACTCAACCCTAATCTACCCAGTCTTGAGCTGATTTCGATTTCCGTCCGATCTTTGAGTCCTGAAAAGTTAGTAGAGAATAGGCAGTCGTATTGTTTGCTATCATCAAAACCATAATTCATGAAACCAAATTTGCAACAATGTTCACTGTTGTGACCATGATCCAGAGGAGGCAGGAGGAGGATAAGAACCAACACAAGTTCAAACACAAGCTCCTGTCCATTAGTAATCTCAGTATGATATGGTGGTTTACAGGTTTGACCAATGGGAGAATCATTTTGATACATTCATAACATAAAGGAATCAATAGCATGAAAATGAAATGGCTTGGTTTTGAGAAAATTTTGCTTAAATCCACTGATTCTTCCAACCACGACCACCAACTCAACCTTTTCAAGATTGTTCAAACTTTTAGTTTATTTTGTGTTAGTACCTGTGTTTGTATTATTTTTGTATCTCTTCTTTATAATATATGTTTTTATTTTAGCATCTTTTATTTCTTTCTTTCCTCCTTTTTTTGATGTCAAAAGGGGAAGTAGTTTATTGTTGGTTGGGTGTAGTCTATATTGGAATGATTAATTCATTATTTTATCTTTTCATTTCTTATTATTTATGTGTTCTTTCTTTATGCATTATTTTCTTTATAAAAAAAACCCTCCCTATTTTTGAAAGATTCACCTAGTAAGGGGGAGTTCAGGAAATAACAAAGATATAGTTGAGTTATTTATCAATAATATTTGCCGTCATGAAAAGGGAGGACATCATTGCAAATCTAGACCCAAGTCCTATGATTTTGATGATAATAAATATTATTAGATTCCTTATTATGCTATCTCATATTAATTGATATTATTGCATTTTTATTTTTTCCCATGCACTAACATTACTGTTCCATCATACATTTGTAAGTTTGATCAGCTCAAGATTAAGTATGTTGTCAAATGTCTGTATTTTCAATTCTTATGTATTTTTACTTTTTTTTAATCAAATCATGTATTTGTTGGATACTATGCTTGGTAATCATGTACACATACACACACACACACACACACTCACTCAAGAGAGTGAGTTAGAGACAATATCATAAGTTAACTTTTTTGAACAAATCGTACTGTACGATCCATATTGCACTGTATGATCAACTAATAAAAAAATTATTAAAATGGATAATTATGATAATTAATGAAAGTTAAACTAATCATACTATGATGAATATCATACTGGATGATTAGCTAAAATCAGGATCACAGCCACCAATCATAATTTAGGCAATATTTTGAAATTCAAATTTTATACTAAACATAATGTATGATAGGTACCGCATGATACTATATGATTAAATCTTGCATAAATTAATCCTATGATTAGGGGACAATTATAAATTAATTGATCTATATAGATCATACAAGACGATTGGACCAATCATATTATATGACCCGATTCCTGCATGGGAAGATAATTTATCAACTCCAATCATACGGGATGATAGTCAAAGTATCTTGAACTAATCAAATTAGACGATAATTAAAATAGTCCTAGGCAATCAGATTGATCTTAAGATATATTATTGTACTTATATTTATTGATCATATGACATATTAATATTTCATTAATTTTATATATTCTTATAATTATATATTTATATTGATAATGATTGAATGATTACATGCATACTATTTTTATTGTCTTGCATTGATTTCCGTTATAGGTTTTAGTAACCTATTGAGCTGTTAGCTCATTATTTGATTTTTTATATTTTCATGAAAGGTCAAGATACAGGGGAGTGAGGCATGTTTTATTTTTTTTTGCATTTTGTTTAGTATTATTTACTTGATAGTCGGGAGCTTAAAAGTTAAAATAATGTAATGATTGATCTCTTGGCTTATGTATATGAATTTTAAGGGATGAATGTTATTTTTTATTTTGATGTATCTGATTTTTAGTTACTTCCACTAAATTAATTTATATTATTAAATATATAAAAATTATGTTTTATTAATTAATAGATAAATAGATAATTTTTCTTAAGTGAGACTCCAAAGTGTTATAATTAGTATCATAATAAAAGTTATTTTGAAGAATTGAATTATAACTAGAGCTATAAGAAATGATTGATATAGATAGAAATGGTTAACATTACAATTTATTTTCATTGCATTAATTCCATGTATATAATGATTAAATTCTAATTTGATATAAAACAGAACTATACTGAATGCAATGGATCCATCTGAAGTGAAAATGAACATAGTGCAGTTGGGCCTATGAGTTTTCATAATGTGACCCAGTTTGCTAATTTGATAGCACAAATGATGAGTGATGCATATAACATACAAATTCAGAGCAAAGAGATTAAAGATGATAAACATTTTTAGTTGTTCCACAAGTAGAAGCCCTGCTGTTCAAGGGAGCTATAAAGCCACATGAAAAAGAAGATTGATTACTGAGGATAGAGAAGATAATTGATAGTATGTATTATATAGAGAATAAGAAAGTACCATTATGAGTGTTTCTATTTGAGTGAGAAGCTAAGAGATGGTATATTGGATAGCATAAAGAGAAATTTTAAGGAAAGATGAATGTAGAGATTGCATGAGTAGAGTGATGGGGTCTACTGTGTAGCAATCTATAAAATTGTGATATGATTTAGGGCTCTATCATTACCTAAAAATGCTTAGGTTTTCTTTAATATAAAAAATTATTAAATCTCCACTTAATATACATAAGTATACATGCCAAATCTAATATTACATTAATAGAGTAAAGTATCAATCCCATGAGTAAGATGTGCTCACTTGCAAACACTAGTATTATCTAATAGAATTAAAAAAAAAAAAAATCCTACAGAATAAAATTGATGTTATGGAAATTCAATAACTTAAATAAAATTAGATAAAGATAATGAATACACTATATGTACATAATATTTTTGATTGATAAATATAAATAACTTAATTTTCTTAATGAATCTCTTTTAGTTGTGATGTTATTCAAAGCATACACATCCATAAATCTCTGTCAAGCTTGTAGGAACAAAGGATGTTTATTGACATCCTAAAGTATATTATCTCCTTAAGAATTAGTACATTTCAGACCTAATGCTTAGACATGACACATATTAATTCAATATTTATAGTTATACCTACTTCCCTCCTTCGAGGCTCCAAATTACACCTACTTTTAACTACACATATGTCCACTATGTGCATTAAATTAAAATATGGTAATATTGAAAATATCTTTTTAATCATTTAAGGAATAAGAGAACTTATTATTAATATATATGACATTTACATCATCATTCCAAAACTATAGAATTTAACCAAACATGGAGTAGAATTAAAGCAAACTCATTTTCATTAATAGCATGGTAGAAAGAAAATAGAAGAGATAAATATCATCAGAATTGCAAACATAATCCAAACACTTTAGTGATGGTATCAAGAAATTTCCTTAATTCCCTTAGTTGTCTTCCTAATGAAATTTCAGAGAAGCACTCTAAATTATACTGAATTTATCTAAGTGATTAAACTCCTATACAAACATAACACAGTGACTATTTATAGGAAAACACAAAATAAGTATCTTGAACTTTGGTGCTGCAAAAATTAGCACCGCTGTGTCTCACATTTGAACTAACGTCGCTGCATTGTTGATATGGTTTCTACCATAGTGCTTGCTAATGTAGATCAGTTGCTTAGTGAACAGTTACTTTGTTTCGTTGGTAGGTTGTGTCCCTAGGAAATTACAATTGCTATGTCATGGCACTACTAACATTCAAAAGTTGCGATGCTTGAAGGGCAATTTTGGAAATGAGGCATTATGGATTGTGGTGCAGCTGCAGTGGATGACAAAGAACTCAGTGCTACAAAGTTGATATTTGACCACTATGGTGCTACCCAACAGAGAATTTGATGCCGCCATGCCCCACTTGTAATGCTCCAGCTCTGTCCTTGAAGGCACAACAGTGTTGATTCGTGTCGCTACCATGGCGTTCGATGATACTTAGAATTTTATGCCTTTGGTTACATTTTTCTTGAATATCATAACTAAAATAACATATTTTTACTAAAAATATAACACATAAAGTACACATTATTTACACTTATCAAATTCTCCCCCAGCTTAAACTATTGCTTGTCCTCAAGCAAAAATAATTTTATTTTGTAATTATAATTAAATGATTAACCAAGGCAAAAACAAATAATTTAAAATTACTATTATATAGAATAATACATTATTATCTAGAAGTAGTAATAATGAACAATGCTATAATTATAGTTTCAAAAAATACTAATAATTACACTAATAAGGCATTCTTTTTATTACTAAATTTGAATCTAATGGTTTTAAATTTAATTATTAATTTTTGGAATTTGAAAGTGAAAAACTTAGTTTTAATGATTAAGTATGTTTGTTGTTAAAATTAAAATTTCCTAAGTTTACCATCATTTGTACTGATTTTCTTATTTTATTCTTTATGAGTTTAAATATAAGAATTTAATCAAATTCTACATTCTAATATACTTATCTTTTTTTTTTTTTTTTTCTTCTTTTTAGAACATTTTTCTTAGCTTTTTATAGAGTACATAGTTAATGATTTTGAATATCAATTTTTTATTTAACCTTTTTATCCAATCTTAATGAGTTTTGTATAAAGATTTAATAAGATTACCAATTTCAAATTTGATTTACTTATGATTTCTAATTTTAATATATTTAAAACGAATCTTTAATTCACTATAAGAAAATTATTATTTTTCAATAGCCATTTGGGCAAGAAAATGACTAAAATCCATTAGTAATTTATATATCTGACGGTAAATCACACATTAGAAAATAACATCCATCAAAAAAATTAAGACAAAATTTTTTTTGGCATATTTTACTCAAAAATTGCTTAGAAAAAAAAAAAAAAAAAAAAAAAAATATATATATATATATATATATATATATATATATATATATATATATATATATATATATATATAATAATTTAGCCAGAGCAGGCCTGCTTCTTACCTGTAAATTGGGCCTGCAGACACCACCCTAATATGAACTGGGTCGGCCTACTAACTACATAGGCCACTGAACCCGTCTGCACTCTGCCGGCCCGTCAACCAAGCCTTCTTAAAAACCTACCTACGCATCCCCCCGTAGGTGCTGCGTGGGGTTTGAGCCTCGCCCACTTCAAACTTGGGTTTATCCAATGATTGGATGCATAGAAAGTCATTTCAATTGCATTTTTTATTTAAATTATATTTTCTTAATAATAATTTTTAATACATAATTATTTTTAATACTATTATATTTAATAAAAAATTCATTATAGTTAGTTAAATTAATATAATGATAATTATTAAAACTTTTTTATTATTTTAGTTTAATAACATTTAATTTAGAAAAATGAATAATTTTAAATATTTATAATAATTAATTCTAAAAAAAAATTATCTAAAATCTACCAAAAATTCACTAGTAATAAATTCATCAAAAATATGCCGGTAATATGTTGGAATTTGGAAATCTACCAGAAAATTGTCAAAATTTCTGACATAATTATTTCTACTAAAAATTCCGTTGAAAATTAGTATTTTTACTATAGTTATTCTAATTATTCATCTTTATTTTTCAAAAATTAAATGAAGGTATAACTTATAATTTCAAGTTAAAGCAATAACTTAAATACCCTAAATTAAATCATTAGTTTTTCCACCCTATGAAGTATAATTAGTGTTCATTTAAACTATAAACTAGGATTTTATTATTATTCTAATTTTATGAAAATTTTAATTATTATTTTTAATAAGGTTAATTAAGTAATGAGAATACAAAAAATTTAATGAAATTTATAGTAAGCATAAGGGAAACTTCATTAACATGTAAATAAAAGGAACACAACAATAATTAACATTGCACATACTTTTGTATGATCAATGAAAAGCATATAAAATATCTGATAACTTAACATTAATAATATAACACAGGGTACATGATAACTAGTGCATTAAGCACCATAAAGATAACATCAATAAGGTTGCCTCATAGAAGCGCTAAGTTTAAAGTCTTCAGCCAAACTATATAAGTTATTTTATTTTATGATGAACCAATTTAGTTATATTTCACAATTGATTAATATGCCCCTCTAAATAATGCTTCAGTTTGTGGCCATTCATTTTAAAAGCATTTAGACTTTTTTATCCTTAGTTTCCACATTCCATAAGGAAATATTCTTACCATAGTGAATGGTCCATACCATCTTGAAATTAATTTTCTAGTAAATAACTTAAGTTTAGAATCAAATAGTAAAACATCAGTTCTAGGGGTGAATTATTTCCTAAGCATGCCATTTTTTAATCTTTGCTTTATAAATCCTTACATTTTCATAGGTTTCATTTCCAATCTCTTATAGTTTACCCAACTGCATCAATATTTTTTTTTTAAATTATAATTTAATTCTTTAACTGCCCAGAAGGCTTTGTGCTCTAATTCCATAGAAAGGTGGCAGGCCTTTTCATAATTAATTTGTAGGGAGTCATATCAATTGGAATCTTATAAGCAGTTCCATAAGCGCATTATGCATTGTATAACTTAAGCATCCAATCTTTTCTATTTGAATTGACCATTTTTTATAGATTCTCTTAATCTCCCTATTACTAATCTCTACCTAACCACTAGTTTGAGGATGATAAGCAATTGCTACCCTATGATAGACTCCATATTTCTTTAAGAGCATTTTTACTTTTTTTTTAATTGCCAAAATGATTTCCTCTATCACTAATTAAAATTTTTAGTATTCCAAGTTTTGAGAAAATATATTTCTTTAAAAACTTGATCGAAGTTTGAGCATCTATTTTAGAAGTTTCTGTTGACCTCATTATTCGAGGTCAAATTCCCTGGTATCGATTCTAGCACCTATGTCTTCATAGCCTTGTGTAGATGTCGCACCTGCAAGATTTCCCTTAGGTGCACACCTAATGACGTAGCATCGACTCGAACCTATCACTCAACTTGAATCAAAATCAATTCAATCCAATTTTAATTCAACTCCAAACGAACTCAAATCAAGCCCTCTTTATGATTCGTCGATGTCAATCGACTCAATTTAATATAATCTAATTTGATTTTGATCAAATTGATATATCATTGGACTTAAAAAAACTCACCAATCAAATCAAAATCAAATCAAATTAACTCTAATTGAATTCGATTTCAATGGCTCTGATTAACCCGTTTTGACTCGTCACAAGTATATATATAATAATAATTGATACGTCGTCAAAAATTATCTTAATCGGGCACGAATCTCGATGCAAAATCAAGTTTGGAAACTTCAAAAATTAATTTGGAGACCATCCCAACTTCGATTTCAGCAAACTTACAGTCGAACTGAGCGTCTCAGGAATACAAACCCAACGACACCAAGATCAACCCAATCCGAGCCCAAATGAATCCAAATCAAGGGTTCAAAGCGTTGTTGGAAGGTTCAAACTGCGATTTGAGTTAACAAACGGTCTCCGATTTTGATGAGCTTATACTCGAATCGAACGGCTCGACGAGACGAATCCAATGAACCCAAGATCACCGAATTCCAAAATTATTAAGGCTTTCAAATGTCCAACGAACGGTCCACGATCAAAGGGTTCAGCAACAACCCATAACCACCCACTCTCCCTCAACCCATAACCACCCACTCTCCCTCTCCCTCAACCCAAAAAAAAAAAAAAAAACGTCCAAGCCTCCCTCCTCTCATACATGACACGTCCAAGCCTCCCTCCTCTCATACATGATACGTCCAAGCCCCTCCTCTCATCCAATCTCCAGCCCTAGGAACCCCAAATGAACCCCTCTATGCCACGGCTTGTTCAACCAGAGGCAACAAAAAGTGGTAAACTTTCTTTTTTAATTTCTCTTCCATTTCATTTATATCAACTTCTACGGCTTCTTGAAGGAATGAAAAAGATATGTGCCTTGATTGTTTTCTTTAAAGGAAATTAAAGAAAGAGGGTTTTATTTCTTGTTAGTTAAGGTAAGAGTTGGATCATGAGTTTTCTATGATTCAAATTTCTGTTAGATTTACAAAAGAGTATGGATCATTTTTCTCTTGATTAAATAGTTTTTTCCTTAACATAAATGATTTTCGGGTTGGGGAGTTTAATGGCTGCATTTCTCATTTAGTTTGAAAGAGAGTTTGTTATTCTTCAAAAGCAAAATAAGAAATGTTGATGGATTGTCTTTCTTTATAACTTGTTGGAGAAGATTGTAGTTACTTTTATCATTTCTTTGAATTTAACATATGCTTGATAATGATGCAAGATATGATGATTCTTTTACAACTAGATAGCTTTTTCTTACATCATAAATAAATTTTAAAATAGTTTATTGCTATGTTGGATACTAATGAATATATTGTCGTTTCATGTGCTATTTGGAAAGATGAAGGTTGTATATTTTGGAAGGTGGAAATGTGAAGTTTTTGTAAAGTAGAGAGTATGATTTTTGAAAGTGAAAAGTGTAGGTTTTAAAGGATGGTGTTTGTGATAGATGAAGGGTAAAGCATTTTGTGTATAAGTAAAGAAGTAAAAAGTGTATGTGTGCATAGTTGTGTTTCATTTTATGCATATATGTTTTCTTCTCATAATTTGAGAAAAGCAAGTGGTTTTATTTTGAAAAATATTTTATATGTTTTAAAGGGTAGATAAGTGTGTGTATGTGAAATGTACGAGCTTTGAAAAGTGAAAATGAAAAGTATATATATATTTTAAAAATGAAAGTGTGTGAGGTTTGGGAAAGGAAGTGTATGTCTTGAAGGGTGTTGGAGAGAGAGTGCTTTGAGTAATCATTAGGAAATGAAGTTTGTTTGGTCTAAAGGTTGAAATATATATTAAAAGCATTTTGTGTGTAGTTTGAAAAGTGAATTTTGTGGGTTTAAAAAAAAAAGTGAAAAGTGGAATGAAGTGTTTAAAAGTGAATTGTTTGAAAAGCAAAATTGTGGAGTTTGTATGTATATGAGCTTGGTTGTATGTGTTGGAAGATGTACATTTTGAAAAGTAGATTAAGTAATTTTGGAGAGTGGTATGTAATGTTTTGAAGCAAGAGAAATTCTGAAATAAAATTTTTTACTCGTGAGAAGGAAGCAAGTACGTGGCTACTAAAGAGAAAAGTATGTGTTAAAAGGGTTTTGTATAAGAAAGGTGAAATTTATGTGTTTTAGAAAGGTGAAATTGTGCGTGAGAAGTAAAGTGTATGTGTGTATCTCTCAAAAACAAAATGTGGGTGATGTGTTTGAAAAATGAATCATGTAATCATATGTGTGCTTTAAAAGGTGGTTGTATAATCTTTGGAAGGCAAAATGTGTATGTTTTTGAAAGGTGATTTGCTCGTATTTTCGAAAGTGAGAAGTGTGTATGTGTGTTGAAAGGTGTTGTGTGGGAAAATGAAAAATGAAAAAATGGAATGTGGATTTTTTTTTTAAAAAGGAAAAGTGGCTTTGATAAAAAGTAAATTTCTATAAGTGAAAGTTAAAGGCATGAGTGTTAGAAAGTGTCTTAGTTGGGTGATCTATAGAAGATGAAAGTCTTAAGGAAAGTAAATGCTCCTACTCTCTCTCTACTTCTCTCTCTCTCTTTCCTTCTACTTCTACCTTCTTGTGTCTCAAGGAGAATGTTGTAAAAAAAATAAATAGTATGCTTTCAAAAGAGAACAGGTTCCAAAAAGACATTCAACCAAGTCGGTGTTCAAGCCCGAAGAAAGGTACATCTTCTATTTTCAGTAAATTTCAATTATTTTATTATTATTTATTAAAAGTGCTTCTAATCCCTATTTTTACCTGTTTTCTTTTATTGGCATGAATTACGAGGAATGGTACCGATCGAGGGAACAAAAGGACAAGGAGCTAATGGCGTTAGACGCCTCTATCCAACCGGGTAGAGGTGCTACGGGCGGAACCACCAGGTCGTAGCCCCCGGTGACTGTGAGTATTCTAAACTTAGAAAACCTTTAGGGGTCCCCTTGGTGTGGTTTGTGCGAAACCTTCCCTTTAGGTCCCTGTAGTAACTTCAATTTTATTAGATTTTATTTTTATTTTTAAATCCCCAAACTCCTTTTACACATGCTCAAAGTCCTAAGGGTTAGTGATAACAAAATTTTTAATCCTATATAACAGTAGTGACACTTAAGGACAAAAATTAAGGACCGAGTCTTAGAAAATCTAGACTTAGGATGTATGCACACTTTAGGATAGAAACTTATAACATAGAAAATTTAGTGATATCTCACTTTAGAATTAGTAAATATTTTTAAATTAAATTCAATCAATTAGAAAACTTTTATCAATAATTAACCTACATAGGACATATCAAAACCACACAACCCGTTGCATACACTTAGAAATGTTTGCTAGGACAACCGATTCTAGTTTTAGGTTAGGTCGGTGTTTATTTCCTTATTGCACTGTGACGGGCTTTTTCTCGAGTTTCATTGCATGCTGGTTGTAAAATTGTTGGTGTATTTATTTATTTATCTTTACTGCACTCTGTATTATGATTTGACTGACGATTAGATTATCCATAGGTTAGGAGCGATCTGGGTTGTTAACAAGATTTCTTGCAGGTGGCCACACTCGTGCAGGGAAGAAAAAGGGGGCTAATTGATTAATAAATTTTATAAATGCTACAGGTGCTTCAGCTGCTTAGCCCCCAAATAAGAAGAGTGTGGCCAAGTGTGACTGAGTGATTTAATTTAAACGCTTATATATAACTGCTTGGGATGATTTTTGCTTAGGATAACCCTGCAGGTGGTCTAGATTTTCTTTTTCTTTCTGTGATGTAAATGTGAATGTAAATGTAATGTATTAAAAGTCAAGATATGTGAAAGTGATTTGGAAAGTAGGATATTACATCTAATTTGGAATCCAAAGAAAAGATAATATACCTTAAAAGATTATTCTCTTTTATTTGGAAAGCCAAATTAGGATGATTCAATATCCAAATAGAAAAGAAAATACCCCTTTTAGGGATGAGTTTCTTTTCATTTGGATATCTAGAACCCGCCGGACTCGAGAAGCTCGTAGAAGAAGAAAAGACAGAACGAGAAGATTGAAAAAGAAGACGAAGAAATAAAGATTCAAGGAACAGTATATCCCATTTCAAAAATCACTTGCGTCATTCTTAGGATTAGAATCCGGGTTTGTTGCCAGTGGTACCCGGCCTCTTTACTTTTCTGCAAATTCTGGGTGTAATATGGACATTGGACATTATATTTGGATTATTAAAATTGATTGTTTACATTATTTGTGCAGTATATTTTTTTAGGACCTTGCATGTCGTGTTTTATTTTAGCCTGGATTTGAATCGGAGAGATTTTTTCGTAAGGGTACGCTTAAAAGTCTTCTACTTGTAATTTTAAATAAAAATTTTTAGGCTCACATAGAAACTCTAACGATCTAAGAAGTAAGCTCGGGACCGCCGAGAGTCAGCATAAGCATATTAATACTTTCTCTTCCTTGTTAGGCACCTCCCCGCCTGCGGGTTCTGGCAGACCACTTGACCTATGAGGGTGCAGTTCTGTCAAGGGGAAGTTGTGCAATCTCTAGGGAAAAACCTATTTTCTAAGCCTCATTTTAAAACTTCTTCATATTCATTTTATGCATTCGAGTCAATTAGCATGCATTGCATTAGATACAAATTAAAAAGAGTCTAAAATATTAATTGCATTTCTAGACATTTTTCACCCTACATAAGTTGAGGGGCCAATTAGGGTCTGTCTTAGATGTCGGCCCCCAATTCATTAAAACCTAAACAACATCCCTACCCATCTTTCATAAGAGACTGAACACATGGTTTTAAAGAGCCTAGGTGGTTAGCTAGCTCCCCAATCCAGGCCGGGGTAAGTCCAGATTTGCACTTCATTAGTTAGGTTCGGGTCGCTATTTTATAGTACCCAAATTAGATTAAGGTTCTGAGGCAGATTCTTTTTAGATCTTAAGTCCTCACCCTCTGGAAATATAAATCCCAAATTTCTAATAAAATGTCAACTTAAATATAAAATTTTCTCCTAAAATGTAAAGCCCAACATAGGATAGATTGAGGTTGTCTCTGGGCTTCTCAGAATCTGACACCTCCTAATTTTCATCCTTTGACTCATTAATAAATGTTCAACATTGAGCTTTCACCTTGGAAAATTCCTACTTCTGTTCCTTGTCTTTTACTTTGTAGTCAAAGGGTATGAAATCACTGCTTTAATCGAGAGTTTTCTTCAGAGCATTCCTCCTAAGATGTAATTAACTATAGGAGCTTGCTAGCTCCTATAGGGATTTGAGAACCCCAGACTAAAATAAACCTTATTTTATTCGTATAAAATAAGGGAAGAATCTTTGGGAACGTAGATATTTTTAAAACCTCATTTCTAATTTTGAATAAAGTTGTAAAAATGTTATTATTATCTTTTCAGATAATATAATATTATAGTTGATATATTCAACTTTAGAAATGATGAATTTTATAAAACTCATTTTTGCTTTTGGATGTCTTGAAGAATGTTATGTTCGTCTTTCAAGATGATATAATATTCTCCTTGCTATATCTAAATAAAAGAATGAATAAATTTTTCAAAAAAAAAGCTTATTTCTATTTTTAAACATATTTTATAAAATTTCATGTTCATCTTTTGAGATGATATGTTATTCTTTAAACTATGTTTGATTATAGAAATATCAATTTTCAAAACCCTATTCTGATATTGAATCCATTGTAGAATATTGTGTCAGCCTCTCGAGACTGTACTTTATTCTCAATGTAGTATTCGATTACAAAATAGGAGAAATCAAAATCTGCGTGGTGATACACAATTTTTCTTCACCAGTTTCCACACCTTTAATCCATTTTGAAACATAGTCCACAATAATAAGAATATATTAATTTCCATTATATGACATAAAATGTCCTGTAAAGTCTAATCCCTAAAGATCAAATATTTCTATTTCTAGAACATAGTTCAAAGACATTTCATTAATATTTGTAATATTTCCTAATCTTTGGCATTGATCACATTTCCAAATATATTCATTTATATCTTATAAATAGTAGACCAAAATAATCCTACTTGAAAAATTATAGAAGTAGTTCTAAATCCTTTAAATTGTCCTTGATAATGCATATCCTGACACTTCTTAATGATTGACCATATTTCTTCTTCTGGAGCACATCTTCTCATATTTTGGTCATTGTAAGATTTAAATAAATAAGGTTCATCCCAAAATTACAATATATAATCAAGTATAAATTTCTTCTTTTGACTAGGATTTAAATCATAAGGAAGTATACCACTAATAATAAAATTGACGATGTATACATACTAAGGTGGACTATTTGAATGAAGTGCAAATAATGTTGCAATCAAGTATCCCTATGTTGTGATTTTGATGATACAAATATTATTTATTAAATTGTTAATTCTCTCATTAGATATTTTGGATATTTTTTAATTTGTGAGCACTAACATTATAGGTAAACTAAACATTACTCAAGGTTATTGGAAATTCAAAATTTGACAAAATAGGATGTCAAGTAAAATAGTTTATACTTTTAATTTTTTTAATTCCTATTTCATGAGTCTGGGCACATAAGAGTGTATGCAATTGGGTGATCATGCACACAAAGCGGGGAATGAGAAAATTTAAAGTTAAAAATTTTTACACTAATCATATTGTACAACTTACAATCATACTGTATGATCAATTATTTTGAAAATAGTCTTGACAACTAATTGAATCATTAATGGTATTGTACTAATTGAACTGTACGATGCATATCATACTATATAATTTATTTTAATCCATAAACCCTAGCTGCTAGATAAATTAAGTAAGAATTCAAAAATTAATATTTTGAACTAATCATATGTTGCTTGTTGTTTTGTATCCTGAGCTCCTCTAGCCCAATCACTGATGGTATCTATTTCTTAAATTGGATTTCCTTGATTATATTTGGTTTATATTTTTATTTCTTTTGGTATTTGTTGGATACTATGTTTATCCAGTTTGATTCTAGATGGTATCTTCTCTTTATTTTGTTGATTGTTATCTGTGGTTTTGCTGGTGGGTATTTTGGGGGTTGTGCTCTTTAGTTTTGCCCTAGGGTGATTCACATTTTCTCTGGTAAAATAGGGGGTTGGTATTACTTATGTTGGTGGATGCTGGTGTATTCTAGAGTGTTGAGAGGTTGGATTTGGGCTATTTTTAATGCTTCTCTCTAGTCTATTTTTTTGCTATACTAACTGGTTGTTGATTTCTTGTAGGAAGACATTAAACCTTTTTTATGGGTGGTACTCTTCTTCTCCTTGTTTTTGTCCCTTTTTGTTCTATTATTTGGGTACTTTTCCTTTCTTTGTTTTGCAGGATCCGTTTTGTGTAGCTTTTTGCTTCATTCAGTTTTGGATTAGAGAGCTTATGTTGAGTGTTGATTTGGATTGTCTCCCCATTTTTTGGGTATTCAGCCTTGATCACCATAGAATGTATCTAGGTCTTGTTGTACATTGGCTTAGCAGGAACCTTGAGCTTTTAGGATTTTTTGTTTTTTTGCATGTAGCTCTTTTGAGCGGTAGTAAAGCACGAGGTCCCTTTAAGGATCTTATAATTTTCTGATTATATGAACACAAAGGCCCCTCTGCGGGTTTCCCCTAAAAAAATATTCTACAAAATTTTGAAATCTTACTTAAATTATCCCGTATAGATAGTCAATCAAATCATGGTTTAATTTATGATAACAGATCACACTATATAAACTTGATCATACCGTATGATTGAAAGAGATAAAATGTGGTTATCCTAAAGATCTTACTAAACAAAACCCTGAGTTTTGAACTAATTATAATGTTCGATATTCACATCATACTTCCCAATCCAATTGAAATCAACTAACCGTATTATTTGATGAGAGCACTACAGGATGATTGATAGAGATTGTTTTCAATCATCCCATAGATTTTTCTGTACGAATGCAAAGAAATTAAATAGATTATATAATATGATATGTTTAAAAATTTGAACAGTTCATTGAATGACTATTTTCATCATGTTAGATGGATCTAATTTTGGAATTGATCGTACTGTACGAATTCTAATCATACTGTATAAATAGAGATAACCAACTTGAATTTTTAGGGTTTCTTGAAGCCTAATATTTAAGCAATATTTAAAGAATTTCTTATTATTAGATAGGATAACATGACTACTGAAGGAACTCTAAGAGAGAATATTTTGAGAGAGATCTAGGGTTTTAGAGGAAGGAGAAGGTGAGGTTGAGTATAAGGGAGAAGTAGTGTGAGGGTATCATGCAGTTCATCTAAGCTAGCTAAGCACCTTTGCTCCTCCTGTGGCCTTGTGAGTCCTTAAAGTTTTCTCTTGGAAGATAGACTTCTAAGTTAAGTCTTTGAGGTTCTCTGCCTTCTCCAGGAGGGAGAAAAAGAAGTTGGGTTATCTGCCTTCACTAAGAGGGTTAAAAAGATTAGAGGTTCACTATCATCACTAGGAGGGTGACATAACTTTCGACACTCCGCCGCACCAGGGTTTGGTGGAAGGGATTTTGTAAGGGCTTCTCTGCCTTGTTTTGGGGGAAAGAGAGAGTTACATATTTCTAGTGCAATAATCAGAGTGGAGGACTCCAGGGAGTGGACGTAGGTCAAGGTTGATTGAACCATTATAAAATTACTAGTGAATTTTTTCCTTTTTTCACTTTTACTTTTTCTTCATTTTATTTTTATGATAACTGCTTGTGAAAATTCCAGATTAATGTCTTGTTGTGTTTAGTAGAATATCATCATTATTATTATAATTATTGTTAAGTTTATTAGCTTATGCATCAAGTCATCAAATTGTTTATTTTAAAGTATTAAAAATTATAAAAATATTTTTCTTGAAATAATTTTTTTTTTAAATTATCAATTCATCACCTTCTTGGTGCACCTCGGGCTAGTTCTTTGAGGTCTCACAACCTCTTCAAAATTTCAAGGGGTATCAGAGTGGGTCTTAAAAATTTTGATTTTTAAATCATCAAGCAAATATCTTGTGGCATAATTTGGTAACCAAAATACTGCTGAGAGTTATTCAATAACCTATCCACCAGTTTTTGACAACATTCCTTTTTATTTTTAGAAAATTTGTATGTGCACTTTTATACAATCAATTTATTTAGGATGTGGCTTATGATACAAGCTAGTTATTTTCTTCCATCACGAATAGTCAATGCAGTAAAAACTTAATTCCTTGCACTGAATGGAGTCAAGAGGATAGAGATTTTGCATAACTAAATACTAAATATTTGAACTATTTTTTTTTGTGCTTTGAAATTTAAGGATTATATTTGAGTATCTACTTATACTTCAGGAAAATAAAAATGTGATAGATTATGTATAACATATGAGGGAACTAGTGAAGTAAAATAGTCTAGGTTAAACATCTTACTACATGAAAATAAACTATTTTGCATGAAACATATTGAGTCAACATCTAAAATGTACCCTAGGTTCACACAAATAGTGACATCTCTACATCCATTGGGTAGAAAACTCTTAAATTTAAAAAAAGTTAATAAAATCCAACGCTGCCTGCCTAGTGTATATGATTCTAAAATATCTTGGGTCACTCATTGCCTACAAGCAAGGCATGAGTCAAAAACTAAATAATGTAGGTGAAAAGAAGAAGAGTGAAGAAAAGGTGAATACTTTGTCCTTAAAAGAGAACAATTCAGATAGTGATAGTTCTATAGCGGAGGAGGATGATGACATTGCGTTAATGACCTTCCAGTTCAAATTTTTTTTTTAAAGAGGAAGCAAAGGTGTCATCAACAATAATGGAATAAAGGTAAAAGTACTATGAATTTTAAAGCTTCATTTGACACCATATGCTTTGAATGTAAGAAATCAGGACATCTTCAAACAGACTGCCCCAACTTAAAAACTCAACTAGTTAAGGAGAAGAGTAAAGAAAAGGCTAAATTCATAAAAGGAAAGAACCGGACATAAAAGACATTTTGGGCCGACTCCGCCTCAAAATCAACAGATCCATAAGCAGAGGATGGGTAACAAACCTATGTCTTATGTTTAATAATAATCTTGATCAATCAGATCAAGATGATGTATGTCAACTAGAAAAATAGGTTAGAGGCATACCTAAGTTTGAGTTCACTAAGGATCACCTAAGTGATGCCTTTCAACTAAGAAAATAGGTTATGTCTTCATTTCATTCAAACAAATTCATCAACACCTCTAGGCCACTAGAAATCCTTCATAGGGACCTATTTGGACCAATTAGTATAGCTAGCCTAGGAGGAAAGACATATGGATTTGTAATAGCATATAACTTTTCTTGATTTACTTGAGTTAGATTCCTAGCACATAAGTGTGATTCATTTGTGGACTTTAGAATTTTCTTTGCCTGGATTCAAAGGAATTTAGGATGTAAAATTTTAACTATTCATATGATTGTGGTGGAGAATTTGAAATTGATAGGTTTGAATCTTTCTATCAAGAGATAGGTATAAAACATAACTTTTGTGTCCCTAAGACTCCTCAACATAATGCAATATCTAGGAGAAAAAATAGAAATCTAATAGAAGCTATTAGGTCCATGTTAGTTGAATATTCTCTCCCTAGATATTTTTAGACAAAAGCGATAAATATTGCTTGTTATATTTTAAATAGGATGAATATTAGATCCAAGCTAAATAAGACATCATATGAACTCCTTAAGGTGGGACTTCCAACCTTTCTCACTTGCATGTTTTTTGGTGTAAATACTTTATCTTGATTAATGGAAAATCACCCATATGAAAATTTGATACAAAATTTGATGAAGGAGCTTTCTTAGGTTATTCATCTATAGGGAAAGCTCATATAATCTTTAATAAGAGGACCTTAGTAGTTGAAGAGTCTACTCATGTAGTATTTAATGAATCAGATAGGTCCTCTAAATCAAAATTTGAAGAAAAAGAAGTAGATGTTATTCAAGGGGTAAAAGCCATTAACTTAAAAGATAGAGTAGAATCTCAGGAGCCTCTGCCTAGAGAATGAAGATATTCTTTTAGTCATCCTGAAGAGCTTATCTTAGGAGACCCATCTGAAGGTGTTAAAACTAGGCATATACTTAAAAATGAAGTTAGTCCCTACTTTTATCTCTATGATAGAACCCGCAAACATAGGTCAAGTCCTAGATGATGAATTCTAGATTCTAGCAATATAAGAAGAGATAAATCAATTTGTTAGAAATGATGTATGAGAACTAGTCAAAATATTAATGGACTAGAGTATGGTTGGAACAAAGTGGGTGTTCAAAAATAAAATGAATAACTCTGGAATAGTGATTAGATATAATACCAAATTAGTAGCTAAGGGGTATAGTCAGATTAAATGATTTAATTTTGAGGAAACCTTTACCGCTATAGGTAGACTAGAAGCCATTAGGGTGCCATAGGTTTTTGCCTACTTTAGGGGATTTAAATTATATCTAATGGATATTAAGAGTGACTTCCTAAATGGGGTGATTAATAAGGATTTTTATGTTGAGCAACCCCTAAGCTTTGAAAATTCATAATTTCTAAATCAAGTGTTCAAGTTAAAGAATGTGTTATATGGACTAAAATAAGCACCTTAAAAATATGTTATGCATTATACAAGAAATACCAAATAACATACCTTGTTCCTACCAATAATATTCCCATTTTCTATATAGATGCTTCCTTCATTATTATTTTTAATCAGGGATAATAGCCCGAGGAGCCCAATTTTGAAGATGAAGGGGGAGATGCTCCAGCACCAGCACCAGCACCAGCTTCTGCTACACCTGAACCAGGACCAACACCAACGCCTCATTTCTATCTTTATAAGGAGATGGTTAAAAGATTTGATTTCATAGAGTCTCACTTGGACCAAAAACAACAACAACACAAGACATATATGGCATTGTTTGGGGAATACTTTTCTTCAATCCCACAATAAATCTCCTCCATTCATAATTATTTCCAACAGCAACCACCACCACCACCACCTCCACATGATCAGGATCTATCTTACTTTTAGTGCTTGTTTACTGGTTTTATTATTTTTTATGTCTTGTAATGTTCAACTTATTTTTTTATGTTCCTCTTTTTGGTGATGTAAAAAAGAGAGAAAATGTATGTTTGGTTGTATATTTTTTAGTAGAATCTATTTGTGTTTTTATTTATACTATTATATATATATATATGTACCACCTAATGAGGGGGAGCTTAGGAGAAAAGAAATTGAATTTACCTTTCAATCAAAATTGTTTGCTGTCATAAAAAAAATGGATAGATTATTACAATTTAGGATCCCTAGTTTATAGTTTTGATGATGACAAATATTATTAATTGAATTGTTATATCTCACAGTAAATATTATAGATATTATTTTTTTAATGAGCACTAATGTTTCAAGTAAAACATACACTGCTCAATGCTACTCAAAACTCAAAATTTGGTAAAGTAAGATGTCAAGCAAAAGAGTCTTCTCGCACGGGATGATTGATATAGACGATTTTCAATTGTCCTAGAGATCGTCAAATACAAAAGTAGAGAAATTAAATAGATCATATTGGACGACCTCACGATCGTACTATATGGTATGATAAAAAATTTGAACAGTTCATCTAAATGATTATTTGCATCGTACTGTACGAATTCCAATTGTATTATACGTCAGAGCAACTAACTTGAATTTATAGGGTTTCATGAAGCCTATTATTTAAGTGATGTTTAAAGAATTGCTTGGTATTATAGAGGAATGTGTAATTTATAAAGGAACTATGAGGGAGATCTAGGGTTTGAGAGGAAGGAGAAGTTGAGGTTGAGTGTGAGGGAGACGTAGTGTGAGGAAATCACACGGTTGCTCCGAGTTAGCTAAGAACCTTTGCTCCTTTTGTAGCTGCTTGAGTCCTTGAAGTTATCTCTTGGGAAGAGAGGTTTCAAAGTCAAGTCCTCGAGGTTATCTTCCTTCTCTAGAAGGGAGAAAGGAGATGGGTTCTCTGCCTTCACCAGGAGGGTAAAAATATTGGAGATTTGCTACTGTCATCAGGAGGGTGACATAGCTTTTGACACTCTGCCTCACCAAGGTTTAGTGGAAAGAATTTTATAAGGGTTCTCTACCTTACTGTGGGGGCAAAAAGAGAGTCACTTATTTCTAGTGCAATACCTAGAGTGAAGGACTCCGGTTAGTGGATGTAGGTCTAGGTTGACTGAACCACTATAAAATTACTAGTATGTTTTTTCTTTTTGCACTTTTACTTCTTTTCTACATTTTATTTTTGTGATAACTACTTGGGAAAATTTGAGATTAATGTTTTAATGTATTAATTAGAATTTCATCAAAATTACTCTAATTATTATTAAGTTTATTAGCTTCCACATCCGGTGATCAAATTGTTTATTTCAAGATATTAAAAAATTACAAAAAGATTTTTCCTATGATAAAGAAAATTTTAAAATTACCAATTCACCCCCCTCTTAGTGCACCTCAGACTAGTTTTTTAAGGTCTCACAACCTTTTGAAACTTTTAAATAATTGGTCATCTAGAAAAATTCATTAATTTCATATTCATTTAATGAATATTTTTCATTAGAGATTATAAAAAATTGATCAACATTTTAATTTTAAGTTCCTTTTCTATCAAAATTTTCTACATCAAATTATTGTAGTAGAAGAATCCATCTTACCAATCTCATCTACTTGTATTGAAGCTTTTAGTGTCTTTCTTTGTCATAAGATATTTGATAACAACATGATCAATGTAAATAATTACTTTAGTGCCAATCAAATATTATCTAAATTTATCAAAAAAAAAGACAATATCAAACAATTCTTTTTCAATAGTTGAATAATTATGTTGTGTTGAATTCAAAGTTTTGCTAGCATAAAAAATGACTTGAAATTTCAATTGTTGAACAACACCCACAACAATGTCACCAGCATCACATGTTACTATAAAAAGGTAAAGTTCCATCAGGAGCAATAATTACTAGAGTAGTAATCAAAAGCTATTTTAACAAATTAAAAGCTTCAAGTAGAATTAAATATAAAAGGGACATCTTTCTCCAATAATTGACAAAATGGTTTAAAAATTTCAAAGAAATCATTTATAAATCTTCTATAAAATCTTGCATGTTCTGAAAAAAATCTTAATGCCTTTAACCAAATCAGGAGGGGTAATTATTTTATTACCTGAAGTTTTAAATTATTTATTTTCAATCCCTTCTTAGAAACTTTTTTACCTAAGAGAATGCCCTCGATTACCATAAATTGGCACTTCTCCCAGTTTAATACTAGGTTTGTTTTACACATCTTTTAAAATTGAAGTTAAATGCTCAAGGAAAGAATCAAATGTATGTCAAATACTGAGAAATCATCCATGAAAATTTTCATACCCTACTGATTGAAATTTGAAAAGATAGACATTGTACATCTTTGAAAAGTAGCAAGAACATTGTACAGTCCAAAAGACATTCTTGTAAAAGTAAAAATTTCATAAGGAATAGTGAAAGTAGTTTTATTTTGATCATATGGTGTAGCAGGAATTTGATGATATCCTGAATGTCCATCTAGAAAATAATAAAATGAATGCCCTACCAGCCTATCGAACATCTAATCAAGAAAAAGCAAGGGAAAATAAACTTTTATAGTGTCTTTATTTAATATTTTATAATGTATGTAAATCCTCCATCCTAAAAAAATTTTAGTGGATAATAGTCTTTGTGTTCATTTTTTATAATAGTTAATCATTATGTTTTAGGAACACAATGAATAGGACTTATCCAAATTTATTAAAAATAGGATAAATAATTCTGACATTCATCCATTTAAGAATTTCTTTTTTAACAACAACTTTTGTAAAAGGGTTGTCTTCTTTGAGGGCCAGCTTTTGGTATATAATTAGCTTCCATTAAAATTTAATGCACACAAATTAAAGAACTAATCCCATTAATGTTAGAAATTGTCCACCCAAAAGACCTTTTAAAATTACTCATTACCTTAATCAACTCTCTTGATGTGTGGATCAAAATTTGTTGAAATAATTACAGGAAGAGTATAAGTATTTCCCAAAAAGCATATTTGAGATGACAAGTTAAAGCCCAAATCTATAATGTAGAAGCTTCCTCAATATATGGTTTTAAAGTTTTTTTGAGAGATAATGTTTCCAATAATTCAAAATTTTTCATTGGTTAAGTTTCCTCTCATTATTACATGATCTCCTGACATTCTTTATTCTCTTTAATTTCTTCATCTTTCAATAATCTCCCTTCTAGAATTTCTTACTTAAGATTATTTATTATTAAGTATTCTAAATTACCTTAAAGAATTCTTTATTCTTTTCTTGATAAATTTTACAATTTTAAGTACATCAGTTTTAAGTTCTTGATATTCAACTCTCATAGTCAATTCACCTTTTCGTACATCAATCATTGCTTTTATAGTGGCTAACTTCCTAAAATGAGAGGCATTTCCTTATCTTTTCCATATCTAAAATAATAAAATCAATAGGGAAAATAAATTTGTCAACTTTAATCAACACATCTTCTATTACTACTCTAGGGTAAGTAAAAGATATATCTCCTAATTGAAGAGTTACAAAAGTAGGTTGAACCTCACCAATATCTAGTCATTTAAAAATGAAAAGAGGCACGAGGTTAACACTAGATCCTAAATCACACAAGGCTCTTTCAAAAATATTATCTTATATTGTTAAGGGAATGGAAAAACTCCTTAGGCCTATAAGTTTTTCAGGAATTTCTTTTGAATTATAGCACTACATTTTTTAGTTAGTGCCATAGTTTAAAATTATCCTATGTTTGTTTTCTCGTTCAAAATATCCTTCATGAATTTGTATAGGTGGGCATATGTTCTAAAGCTTCAGAGAAAGGTATAGTAATAGTCAATTTTTTAAACACTTCTAAAAATTTTTAGACTTATCTAGATTTTGTTTAATCAATCCTGAGGGAAAGGTGGATGTGGTCTCTCTTTATCTCTCCTAATTGCTAATTTAGTTTCTCTTATAAGTTTAGGTTGTTTTATTTAAAATTTATTTAATTCTTACTCAACTTCACTATTAAACTTTTATGTAAATTTCTATCTTTATAAGGATCTCTTAAATCTTGCCCGCTTCTAAGTTGGATATTATAATACTGTTCTTCAATTTTTTTTGTAATTAATCAATCTAACGAGATACCCTATTTGATCTTCAATATTTTTAAGAGCATAAGATTGAATTTTCACTTGGATTCCTAATCATAAATTATTTTTTTTCCAAAGGTGTTTTTTCATTACTTTCATGATAAAGTTTTTTTGTAATTAGAGGGATAATACTGTGGTGACAAAGTTCTAAATGTTGTGGGGTAAAGACTTTTATAATTGTTGTTGAAATTATCAAATCCATCTACCCTAGTCTTAATCTTCAAGTATTCCGATCTTTTAGAAATTGTTGCAACTTGTGCAGTCAAAATTGATAAAGCATTATATTCATAAATTTTAGTTACTATTTAGAATTAACCATATTAGCAGGCCACTAAAAATTATTAGTATCCATGTCTTCTATTAATTCATAAGCTTCCTCAAATGGAATTGACATTAATGATCCTCTAGCTGCAACATCAATTATAGCTCTTAGAGATCTTACTAATCCATTATAAAATATTTGATAAATAGCCAATCAGGTAATTCATGATGTAAGCATTTTCTAAGCATTTCCTTAAATCTAGCTTTCCCAACTCTCATAAATGAATTCTCCTTCAAATTGAGTAAATAAAGTTATGTCATTTCTAAGATTAACAATTTTTTAAGGTGAAAAATACTTATCAAGAAATTTATGAGCTAACTCATTACAAGTAGTTATTAAATCGGGGATAAAACATTTAACCACATTTTAGCTTTATCTCGTAGATAAAAGGGAAATAATCCAAATATAATAACATCATCACTGACACCATGATATTTGAATGTTGCTCAATTTTTTAAGAAATTAGCTAAATGTAAATTAGAATCTTCTAGAATAATTACCCTAAACTAAGAGTTTTGAACCATTTGAATAATAACTGGTTTTAATTCAAAATTATTAGCTTGGATTGTAGGTTTTAATTAAATTTAATTAAAAAATTTTATTTCAATTAAATTATTAATCTCTAATTTTTATTTTATTTTATTTGAATTTTTTATGTATATTTGATTTATATTTATTTAATTATATTTGAAATTAAATCTTTAATGAATTATTTAAATGAATTAATTTTAACATAACTTGGATTATTTAATTTTAATATTAAATTTACTCAAAACTTTATGAAAATAAATAACATTGGTTAGGGATGATGAATGTATCAATCTCTAAAAGTTTGAGATTAATATTATTTATATTTTATTTTTAATATTTTTATTTAATTTATACATAATAAAGGTTTAATTAATTATTGCATAAAAGTTAATCAAATTTGGGTCTGATTTTTATTTTTCAATAATTATAGGATTGATTTAAAGATGAATTAAAGTGATTTTTTATTTTTATGCTAATTGAAGAACTTAACAATTTTTAAATCCTACATGCTTTGAAAATTTGATAATGATGTTAAGCCTAAGTGAAGTTATCCCTAAGCACACTAGTATGAAAGCAATACTTTCACTTTGACGTAGAAGCTAATTAACTTGTAAGTAATTTCAATAATAGTGATTATATTTAAATAATCACAACAAAATATTAATCACAAAATTTCACTAAGCAATTATTATAAAAATAAATAGTAGAAGAGTAAATGCATTAGAAATAGAAAATCAGAACAAACACACCAGAGTTTATAGTGGTTCGGTCAAATCACGACCTGTGTCTTCTCTCCTGAGTTCTCCTCTCCGGGTATTGCAATATCACTATAGTGTCAATCCTTTAGCCTCCACAGCTAGGCGGAGAAGCCCTTATAAAATCTCTTCCACTAACTCGATGCGGTGGATGACCAAAATCTTTTTCACCCTCTTAGTGAGGTAGAGAACCTGAATCTTTTTCACCCACCTTGTGAGGTAGAGAACCTGGAATCTATTTCAGTACCCTCATACTGAGGTAGAGAACCTTGGAATCACTTTCACCTTTCCCAGTGTGGTGGAGTAGCCGAGTCCTTTGTCACCAAAGAGATCTTCTTCCCATAACTTCCCTCAAGATAAACCTTGATGCATAGAGGAACTCTGGTGCAAGTTTGCTGGAGCAATCAAGTGGATCTCCCTCTCACACTCCCTTGAACCTACAGGATCTTCTCCCTCTCTTAAACTCCACCCTTTTTCTCCCAAGGTTTAGGCTCTCTCCTCAAGCTTTTAAAAGAAACAACTCAATGAATGATAAAAGGACTCATACAAAGTTATATGAGAATGCTTGAATTGAGGACTTCAAGAAACCCTAAAAACTTAATTATGTCATCTCTGATCGTATAATATGATCAGTATGATCCTTGATCATACAATATGATTATTGTAATATATTATTTTTAGTACTATATGAATAGTAAAAAGATGTACGATCAAATTAAGTATTTGAGCTGATCATCCAGTATGACTAATACAATTAAATTGGATTATGGTTCCGTACAATTTTTGATGATAAATTATTATCCCATGCAGGAATCGGGTTATAAAGTACGATTGGTCCAATTGTCCTGTACGATATGTCGATATCAGTTAACCTAAATTTGATCCTAATTACAAAATTAATTTAGATAAGATTTAATTACATTATATAATATAATACTTGAATTGAAAGACTAGTGAGAGAAAGTCTGAGAATTGGAGGGATTCGGGTGATCTTTTCAAATTTTTTCAATTTTGGTGATTTCAACAATTATTTGGTTGGTCAATTCTCCACCGTCTCACCAGAGGTGCGTGAAGACGGCTATGGACGGAATGCGATTGGCATCATCTAAGGCCTGCGCAAACATCAGAAGAGGTTTCAATGCTTCGGCACGGGCTTCGTTGGAGGTTTTCAAGGGAGGTCATATTTCTTCTATAGGTTTCAACGGTCATCATAAACAAAGGACATTGGTGATCAAGGAAGGTGGTTTGTTGAACAACATTATTAAACCAATTGTTTTGGGGAAAGGTAAAGAAGCTTTCAAGGAAGATGATTTTCAAAACCTGAAAAAGATTGTATCACCTTCTTTTCGCAATGAAGGTATTAATGTTCTTAATTTTGGTGCATCTTCATCTGCGGAGAAGGAGAATTTTAATGTGGGATTTAAATCTTTTTCCCTCCCGTCATCTCCAATTGTGTGCAACTCTATGAGGAATTTGATTTCTGAAGGAGATAAGTCTTCATGTTGACAACGTGAATGTTGAATTTCCCCTACTGATCTCAAACAATGTTGAGATTAAGAAGGTGAATGTGGAGGACTTCAGTTTTCCCTTGAAAGGGAAAAAATATGTTTTCTCGGTCTGGAAGAGGAAACAAAATATCAAAGTGGATAATCTGGATATTGGGTCTTTTCTTTCTAAAGATCGTAATTTGGTTATGTTACATTTAGAGAATGAAATTAATAATGCTATGAAGCTGAAGAATGCCTTAGTGGTGAAGGTTTTTGGGGACAATATTATGTTCTCTATAGTTTGTAATGACTTGAGGAGACAATGGAGCAGATTCGACAATTTTCATATCACTGGCTTAGGCACTGGTTGGGTGTTCTGTTCTTTTGAAAATCTTGAATCCATGGATGAAGTGTTATCAGGCGGTCCATGGTATGTTAGAGGCCACGTGGTGGGCTTGGATAAATGGTCCACATATTTTCCCTAACCTCTTTGAATGGCATTTCAGCACTTATTTGGGTTCGATTACCAAATTTACCATTACATAGTTGGGATGATATCAACATCTGCAGAATTGCTTCAATAATAAGTAAACCTTACTTACTAGATGGGAATTCTTTTCAATGGGGTAGGCATGAATTTGCTAGAATTTGCATTCGAGTACCCTAAAATGAGAAACTGCCTTTGGGAGTGTGGGTGGAAGGTTTAACTGGTAAATTTTACAAAAAATTTGAATATGAAGGTATAGCAAAATTATGCTATGAATGTGGAAAGATGGGACATACTGCCTCGGTTTGTAAAGAGTCCGAAAACAATAAACTGAAGAACAAAATAAGGAGTATGTTACTACAGAATTTGATCAGAACAATTTGGCCAAAACAGAGGTGTTGAAGCAAGCTGTTGAAGATTCAAATTATTGGTCGTGGCTTCAAGTGAATTATAGAAGAAAGGGGAGGAGAAATGAGGTGGTTCAAAAGTGGAAATTTACCACTAAGAGAGTTTTTGTTCCTAAGCAAAACTCTAAGGTGGCTGAGAAAGCTTTAAACTTGGCTGATGTGGAATTTATTTGTAATCCGGGATGTGATTTGCTTAGTAATGAAGTGTAGGAACAACATGTGGATGATTTGATCTGAGAAGAATTGGTTGCAGATCCACCTGAGTTACCTCAGGTTGTATCTCTTAAAGCACAAATTACTATTACTAACAGCTTTGTAGTTTTATCAGAACTGGAAGACTGTGATCTGAAGGAACTTGTTGTTGACTCAGAGGATAGAGAAGTGGAAGATGGAGAAATTCTGGAGCTGGGCAAAATTCTGACTGATCTGGTGTTGCAGAACAACAATGATAAAAGTTGTATTCCTGAATCCCGGGAGGTGAAAGATGTTGAACTGTCTTCGGGCAAAAAAGTTAAACTTCTGAAAGAGTTGAAATCCTTGGGTTCAGGCAACATTGTTAATCATAATAGGAAGATGGAGGTGGGCAAAGTTAAAAAGGTTGGGTTCCTTCCCCCTTGGTTAAATAATGACTTCTCTTGCTTTTTGGAATTGTAGAGGAGCCAAAAAGAGAGAGGCTGGTCTATATCTCAAGGAATTTGTTAGAGATAATAATATCTTTTTTGTGGGTTTAGTAGAAACTAAAGTTATTTCCCTCGAGAATTTACAGATTTTGCATTATTTGGGAGTGAATTGGGATTCTTATCTGGTTCCTTCAGAAGGACTTTCGGGAGGAATCTTAATTCTTTGGAGGAAGGATTTGGCTACGTTTATTATTTTGGATGTTTTAGCTCAAGTTGTAACAGGAAATCTGGAGGTTTTGAACAAGAATTGCTGGTTGGTTTCCACTGTTTATGGAAGCAGGAATTCGGTGGATAGAAATGCTTTATGGGAGAATTTGGAGAAAATTAATGCTATTAATAAACCAGCCATAATTGGGAGAGACTTAAATTGCATTTTATCTCAAGAGGAGAAGAGAGGAGGTAAGAAATTTATATTCTCTCAAGGTGCTAGAGATATGAAGTTGTTTATGAGTAATAATGACTTTCATGAAGTGGGGTTTGTTGGTCCCAAATTTACATGGTGCAATAACAAATCAGGAGGAGGGCGCATTCTAGAAAGACTTGATAAATGTCTTTTGAATTCTTATGCTATGAATTCTATCCAGCTAGATGTCTTTTGAATTCTTATGCTATGAATTCTATCCAGCTGGCCTTAGTGAAACACTTATCATGTGTTGCCTCGGATCATTGTCCTATCATATTGAAGGTTTTCAAACCAATCAGCGCTATTCGCAAGGACATACGTTTTGAAGATGTTTGGGCGACTTACCATGGAGCTAATGCAATTGTAGAAAAGTCTTGGAAAAAGTTTGGAGGAGATGATCCAACTTCTTCTTTAGACTTGAAGTTTAAAAGAACCTTGAAGGCTCTTTTTTATTGGAACAAGGCTATGTTCAAGAGTTTGAATTCTCTTAGAGACTCATTGAAAGAAGATATCTTTAATCTTCAAGTGGAAGAGGCTGATGGACTGCTTGATGATTCTAAATTGTTGATTCTTAGATCCAAAATCAGTGAGCTGAATTGTACTTTGGCAAGGCTTAATGTTTGGTGGAGACAAAGAGCCAAAGTGAGATGGATGGAGGAGGGAGATAATAACTCTTCTTACTTTCACTCCTATGCCAATGTTAGAAGATGTTTGAATTGGATCAAACATATCACAAATACTGATGGTGTTTTGACGGAACAACCAGAAGAAGTTGAATCTGTTTTCACGAAATTTTTCAATAAAAAATGGCAACATAGTTAGAAGGCTGGCCGAGAACTTTTGCTTTGCTGGATATTGAAGATCAAAGGAAATTGAATTCTGATTTTACTAAAGAATACCTTCAGGTGGTAGTAGACAGCTTGTGGCCTAATGTCTCTCCTGGCATTGACGGGATCACATTCTCTTTTATTAAAATCTATTGGAAGATCATTCATCAAGATGGCTGGAATGCTATAGAAAATTTCTTTAAGTCAAGATGTATGAATCAATATTGGAAGGAAACTCTTATTATTTTGATTCCTAAAATGCAAAATCCTCTACTTCCATCTAATTTCCGTCCAATAAGCCTTTGTATGACCACATACAAATTGGTAGCTAGAATGTTGCTTAATAGATTGGAGTTGGTTATTCACAAAATTATCTCTCGAGATCAAGTGGCTTTTCTAAAGGGAAGGTCTATGTCGGATAACATTCTCTTGGCCTAAGAGGTGATCAACAAAATCCGTCATTCTAAAGCAAGGAAAGGATTTCTGGCAATCAAGGTAGACATGGAGCAGGCTTATGACAGCATGGGTTGGCAAGCTTTGAGGCAAGTTCTTCTCCATTTTAATTTCCCTTTCAAGTTTTCTGAATGGATTATGAGTTGTATTTCAAATCTGAAATTTTGCATTTTAATCAATTGGAAGAAATCCAATTGGATAGAAGCTAGGAGTGGGTTTAGACAAGGTTGTCCCCTATCTCCTTTTCTTTTCATCTTGTGTTCTCAAATTCTTTTTGATGCCTTTTATCTAAGTGGGAAGAATATTGGTATTCAAATTGTCTCTAAAGCTCCTAGAGTTTCTCATTTATTATATGCCAATGACATTCTGGTATTTTCTGAAGCTAATTTGCTTAAGGTCAAAAAGGTGAAAAATATTTTGAATAATTATGGCAATTGGACGGGACAGAAGGTTAATCACAACAAATCCATGGTGTTGTATGGTAAGACGGTCAATAGAAAAAGGAAGGCTAAAATTGAAGGCATTTTGAAGTTCAAATCTATTAAGGAATTGAACTACCTTGGCATCAAGCTCACTCTTAGAAGAATGGTGAAATCATATTTTAATAATCTGTTGGAAGTTTGTTTAAATAGATTAAATATTTGGGGCAAGAAATTTATCTCTTTGGAAGGTAAAATGGTGTTGATCAAATCTGTCTTCTTATCTCTTCCTATTTTCCTTTCTACTCTTTCTTTGGTACCTATGGGTATCTTAAAAGATTTTGATAGAATGTGTAGATCATATTTGTGGAGTAAGAAAAATGGCATAGGAGGACTTCATTATGTATCTTGGAAGAAGCTTTTCCAATCTACGCAAAAAGAAGGTAGAGGTTTGTTTTCAGCTGCTCATAAAGTTGGTCATCTAAGGGCCAAATTTGCTTTGGAATTCTACACTAAACAAGACTCCTTGCTCAATTGTATACTTAGAGCAAAATATGGAGAGGATTTATGGAAAAAGCAAAGGAAGATTGGGAGTTCTTCTACATGGAAAATTTTGTGTAATGGAGCAAAGTTTCTTACTAATATAGGAAGATGGAAAATCTGCAATGGTAAGTCTATTGACTGGTTCAATGATGCTTGGCTGCTGGATAAAAGTATTGCTAAATGGCCAACGTTTGTTAGTAATAAGGAGATTGAAGACAAGAGCCTTAACTTCTTTATTTCCAATGGTAACTGGATTTTGGATCATCTTAGGATGTTTTTTAATGAAGATTTCATGAGTATCATTGCAGATGTGCCTATCTTTTCGAATCAAGGAGCTAATCACATTGAAGTTATGTGTAAGCACACGGGACGGTCCATTGCAGCTCTTTCGCAAGAGTCAATCCAGAAGTTTGATGAGGATTGCAAATTCTAGAAATGGATGAAGTGTGTCAAGTTAAGACCAAAGGTTGAATTATTTTGGTGGAGGCTTCTTAATGCAGCAATTCCTAGTAATTCTTTCCTTTTTCATAGGAAAATTTCTCAGATTACAGGATGTCCAAGAGGTTGCAATGTGGAGGAAAATACGGATCATATTACTGTAGGATGTGATAAACTGAAGAAGGCTTTTTCGTGTCTTTCTAAGTGGGAATATCTACTTCCTCAAGCTGACAGTTTTGAAGATTGCTTAAAGTCATTACAGTTGTAGTCTAAAAGAAATCTAATACTTGTAAACATTTACTGCAATGTGGTTTTTCTGACTTGGAAAAGTAGGAATCTGTTAGTTCACGAAGGGAGAGAAGAAACAGACTTTTTCATTGCAACAAGCTCTCTCTCCATGGCTGTTATAGTACCTTCAATTAATATCAATTCGGAAAATTGGGATGTCAACCAGCAAAAGCTGTTTCCCTCTTGGCCTCCTCCTCCTCCCGGATGGTTAAAAATCAATGTGGATGCAACGATATATAGTAATTATTTGGCCGATACTGCTGGAGTTTGTAGAGATGATAAAGGAAGAATGTTACTTGCTTTTGGTACTCAACATGTTCATTGGGATATTGGTCATTTGGAACTTCAAGCGGTTTATATGTTAAAGAATTTTTTACAAGATTGGATGGTTGCAGCTCAATGAGTCATTATAGAAGGAGATAACTTCAACATCATAAAGAGACTTTAACAAGCTTTGAAAAAATTGAAGAATAAAGGTTCTCTTGAAGAAGACTTATCCTTTGTAAGTGAGTTAAATCAAATTGCTTTTAGTTTTACTACTAGAAAAGGTAATAAGTTAGCGGACTGTTGCGCTAATTTGGCTTTGAGAAAAAACTTTATTTGGCATGATCTTTCTAGTATTGAAATTCCTCCTTCATTCTTGTTCATTTTGAAGGAAGATTTCAATTGGATAGATGATTTTACCTAGGTTGTAATCTCTTTACTGTTTTTTCCTCTTTTAATGCATGGTTGCATTTCTCCTCAAAAAATAAAATAAAAATACATATCATACTATACGATTAATAAATAATTTGTATTTAAAAATATTACCTAAATAATGATTGTCGACTAAATTCATATTTCAACTAATTATCATGTGCAATCAAGATCTTCTAATACGATTAGTTCAAATATCATTAATTATACAATTAGCTAATTTAATAATTTTTTGAGTAGCTGATTGTATAGCACGATACCTATCATATAGAATGATTAGTTCCAAAAATTACTCTGTTGATTTTTCTCTCTATCTCATTCCCATGAGTGTGTGTGTATGGTCACCAGGCTAACATACACTTTTACAGGACTTGACTCAAGAAATTAAAAAAAAATATATTAATGAGTTTTATAGATTCTTTTAGCATTATTCTATCCAATCTCGAGTCTTGAATCATTATTGAGTAGTGCATGATGTACCTAAAATATTAGTACACACAATAAAAAAATATGCAGTACAAACATTAGAAGACATAAATATATAATTAGTAATATTTGTTATTGATGCGGATCTATTTTCATGGATTATGATTTTGATGATAGTAAACACTCTTATTTCTCTACGACTGCCTTATCTACTGACATTTCAGGTCCAAAAGTTCAGACTTCTGTTGGAACCAGCTCAAGATTGGGTAGGCTAGATATGAGTCAATTTGTACCTTTTTCCTTTCTTGAGTCTTTTGTAATTGCTGTGAATCTTGATGCTATGTAACTTTGCACTCATACACCTTAGAAGATTTTCTGACTGTTCCCTAGAGTTTACTATTTTTTGATAACATCGTCCGGGATGATATTTATATCGACCTAGATGCTCGGTTCAAAAATAGAAACCCTGATTAGGGTATCATCCTTGTTAAGGCAGCCATCATTAAACACATCATCTTGGATGATTTTATATTGGCCAGGATGATAGGCTCAATTCAAAAAGAATCTGTCACCAGATCTATTTAGGAATTACTTATTTTTGGACATCGTCCCGGTGGATCGGCCTGACCTATCAGGATCGGCCTGGTTGATCCAACATAATTTTTTCTAAATAAATTTAGAAATTAAGGAAAGCGGTTAATGGTGATTTGCATGATCACATCGGCCGGGCCGATCGCAAGATCATCTGGGCCGATTTGACATCATTCAGCTTCTTTTCAGGGCAATGTTCAGGACGATTTTCTCAAATTTGAACTAATTGTCCAGGACGATATCCTATCGGCTTGGACGATATGACCAAAAATTATCTAATTGTCACTAACTGGCCGAGGTAATTGAGAATAATTTATGTTGATCGACCAAGCCAATTTATATCGGCCTGGACGATAATGTCGGTTTTGCAAATCTATTTAAAGACCTCTTTCTTTCTCATGAAGTGTGTCTTTGGCAGCCATTGTAGCTTCATTCTTTTTGGGGAACTTGAAGAGAGATCTTGAAAGGGAGTGATGAATGGGTCATATATGAGAGAGGGAGAAGATCCTGTGAGGGGGGACTCAAGGGAGTGTGGAGGGGGATTCCACATGGTTGCTCCGTCAGGCTTGCACCTTAATACCGTCGGATTCAAAGCTTGTCTTGAGAGAAGTTCACCAAAGAAGAAGATCTCTTTGGTGTCAAAGGACCCGGTTACTCCGTCGCACCGGAAAAGGTGGAAGTGATTTTGTAAGGGCTTTTTCGCCTAGCTTTGGGGGCTAAAGGAGAGACACTTACTTAGTGCAATACTTGGAGGGTGCCTCCAAGGAGTGGACGTAGGTCAAGGTTTAATCGAACCACTATAAATCTGGTGTGTTTTTTCCTTTATTACTTCCGCATTTAATTTATGCACTTTGGTTTTCATTATGGTGAATCTTGTTCTTGGTTTTAAGGTTGCGTTTGTTTTAAATATCGATTCACCTGTCTCTTATAATTATCCTTGGGCCGATTCATAGGGCTTAACATCCATAACGAACTTTCAAGTGGTATCAGAATGGGATTCATAAAAACAAAGTTTGAAAACTTTTTGAATTTCGATCCATGGCTAATTTTGGTAATCGTAACTTTGTGGAAGGTTATTCAATCACTAGAATACCTTTATATGAAAATATTACTTTTGATTTTTTGAAAATTCGCATGTCTACTTTCTTGCAATCGATTGATTTTTGTATGTGGCATATGATTTTAACCGGTTGTTCATTACCGTTACGTGTTATAGATGGAGTTAAAACTAATATTCCTTTTAATCAATGGAATAGGGAAGAACAAATCAATGCTCAATTGAATGCAAAATGTTTAAATTGCTTTTTCTGTGCTTTAAATTTTGAAGATTTCATATTAGTATCCACGTGCACTACTAGTAAGGAAATTTAGGATAAACTATACACCATATACGAAGGCACTAATAAAATCAAGCAATCTAAGTTGAATATGTTAATGCATGATTATGAACTATTTTCCATGAAGCCTTATGAAATGATCTTAGACATGTATACTAGGTTTATTCAAATTATGACATCATTGCATGCTTTAGGTAAAGAATTTTCAAAATTTGAAAAAGTTAATAAAATTCTTCATTGCCTACTGGACAAGTTTGATGCTAAACTTGTTGCTATTTGTGAATTAAAATATTTGAATGAATATTCTATTGATAGCTTGATTGGCTCACTCATTGCCTACGAACAAAGTTTGGGTCAAAGACTTTTGGATGCAGGTGAAATGATAGTGCTAAAAGCTAAATATACGGAAAAAGGTAGCTTAGTTGATGACGAAAGCAATGACTTGACAAGCAAATTAAAAGACTCACCAAAGCATAAGCGTCAACAAAAGTGGAATAAAAGTAAAAATGGTAAGAATGTTAATATTTATTTTGACGTTATTTGCTTTGGATGTAGGAAGCCTAGACATATGAAAAATCAGTGCCCTAATTTGAGAATTCTTCTTGCAAAAGAAAAGGGTAAAGCAAAGTAAATTATAAACTGGGAAAATAATGAAAAGCAAAAAATTTCTTGGGTAGATCTTGCTTCTGAATCATCTGATCAGGAGCAAGATGGTGCTTAAATTATTTTGTGTGTACTTTTTATGTTTGCATGTTTTGTTTATTCTTTTGTTTTCATGATTTTCTATTTTTATTTATTTATTTTTCCTTTCTTTTCTTTGTTCATTAAATTTTTTTTATGTGTCTTTTCTGATCTAACACACATGTTCACCTTTCTAAAAATAAAAAACCTACCTCCTTTTTTTAAATTCTTATAAAAATTGTGTTTGACTTCTCTAAAAACAGTCAAAGAAAGGAAACTCATGATTTTGACTCTCAATCTCTGTTTCTTAAAAGAGGTTATTCTACTTTTGATTTAAAATCTTCATCATATTTTAAATTGGACTTTGAAACTGAACTTTTTTCATCTTCCTATATTTTATCTATCGCATAAGAATCTTTTACAAGTTGTTGAATATACCTCATAATTTTCTTAATGAAGTAGTTCGTTGTGTCAATAGAATGGGTTTACTTTTATTTTTAAAAATTCAGAAAGGTAGCATATTAAAAAAAAGAGGCCAATGATGCCAAATAAAAAAAAAGTGGCTAATGATGCCAAATAAAAATATGCGCAATGACGCCAAATTGAGAAAGATATACAAATTGTATCAAAAGAAAAAAATGTGCAATGTGCGCAAAAAAATTAACAAGAGGCATAAAATGAGCCCACAAGGAGTATGCTTACGTTTTCTATTTTATTCAAAGCTTAAGAAAACCCTTGATATTTTCGATACTTGAGTTTGAAAATCATGATTCCTGATTCAACAATTTGTGTATTAATCTTCTATTAGATATATTTTATGGAAGGAGTTTTGAAAAATGAGCGTTTCTTTCTCTAATTTATTCTTTGATTTAGATATTGAATTAAAAAGTTTTTTAGCCTTTTAAAAGAACTAGAGTTTGGATTATCAAATTCTAAATTTCTAACCTTTTCTGGGCTATGCGTTGTTAATACAATTCTACTAAGTTTTTTTATTAAATCTAAGAGGTAACTTTCTTATTTTAAGAATATTTGTTTTGTTCACTAGATTAGGAATCATTTTTGTCCTTTAATCATTTTATTTTTTTTATTTGTGCCCCTTCTCTTTTTGATAATATCAAAGGGGGAGAACGTACTGTTGAATTTGTATCATTCTTTTTATTTTTTTTAATTTTAAAATTAAAAATAACAAAATTTTTTTTATCTCTCCTATTTTTAAAAGTTTTATTCTAGTGAGGGGGAGATTAGGAGAAAATGTTTTTTTTTGCAAATTCAAATAGTAATGTTTGCCATCATCAAAAAGGGGGAGATTGTTGCGGATATATTTTCATGGATTACGATTTGGTTGATAGCAAACACTCTTATTTCTCTACGACTGCCTTATCTACTGACATTTCAGGTCCACAAGATCAAACTTCTATTGGAACCAGCTCAAGATTGGGTATACTATATCTGAGTCAATGTGTACCTTTTTCCTTTCTTGAATCTTTTGTAATTGCTGTGACTCTTGATGCTATGTAACTTTGCACTCATACACCTTGGAAGATTTTATGACTGTTCCCTTATTAAGGCATCATCCTTATTAAGGCAGCCATCATTAAATACATCATCCTGGACGATTTTGTATTGGTCAGGATGATAGGCTCAACTCAAAAAAAATCTTCCGCCATATCTATTTAGAAATTACTTATTTTTGGACATCATCCCAGTGGATTGACCTGGCCTATCAGGATCGGCTGGCTGATCCAGCACAATTTTTTCTAAATAAATCTGGAAATTAAGGAAAGCAATTAATGGTGATTTGCATGATCACATCGGCCAGGCCAATCGCAAGATCGTCCGGGCCGATTTGACATCGGCCAGCTTCTTTTCAGGGCGATGTTCAGGACAATTTTCCTCATATTTAAACTAATTATCCAGGGTGTTATCCTATCGGCCTGGACGATGGACCAAAAATTGTCTAATCGTCCCTAACTGAATCGGCTGATTGAGAATAATTTATGCTGATCGACCAGGCCGATATTTATATTGGCTTGGATGATAATGTCGATTTTGCAAATCTATTTAAAAACCTCTTTCTTTCTCATGAAGAGTGTCTTTGGCAGTCATTGTAGCTTCATTCTTTCGGGTGAACTTGATGAGAGAGCTTGAAAGGGAGTGAGGAACGGGTGAAGTCTGAGAGAGGGAGAAGATCCTGTGAGTGGGGACTCAAGGGAGTGTAGAGGGGGATTCCACACGGTTGCTCCAGAAGGCTTGCACCTTAATACTGTCAGATTCAAGGCTTGTCTTAAGAAAAGTTCAACAAAGTAGAAGATCTCTTTGATGTCAAAGGACCCGGCTACTTCGCCGCACTGGAAAAGGTGGAAGTGATTTTGTCAGGGCTTCTCTGCTTAGCTGTGGGGCCTAAAGGAGAGACACTTAGTTAGTGCAATACTTGGAGGGTGCCTCAAAGGAGTGGACGTAGGTCAAGATTTAACCAAACCACTATAAATCTAGTGTGTTCTTTTCTTTATTACTTCCGCATTTAATTTTCGCACTTTGGTTTTCAATGTGGTGAATATTGATCTTGGGTTTAAGATTGTGTTTATTTTAAATACCGATTCACCTCTCTCTTTTAACTAGCCTTGGGCCGGTTCATAGGGCTTAACATCCCTAATGAACTTTTAGTTATCTTCAAAACCATGAACTCGAAAGCCCGAGTTGTAACAACTTCTAATCAAATCAAGCATCTCTATGAGATGAATTCAATATGCTCAAAATTATCTAATTATGATATTATGAAGGCACTTAAATGCCATAAAAATAGTTTAGAATTAATAAAGTCAATACATATTTTTTAGTGTGTTTCAAATTTTGTTTATATTTATTAGGCACGTCACCCTAAAAAATATATAAATAGGGTCCACCCTTTACATGAAAGGGGCTCACAGCTTGGTTCTCAGTTTGAGATTCAAGAGTGCTTAGAGGCATAAGGATCTTAGTACATCTAAATAATACCACTGGATAACTATTTGATCACCATTGTTCAAAAATCACCCTAGTAATATTATCAAACAATTGTTGCATCCCCATCATGTAACTATGATTTTTTTACTACCACTAACTTACTAAAATGTAATATCAACTGATCTAAAATATTAGTAAATAAGGTTAATCTAATTAAATGCTTGTTTCTTTTATTTACTTTATAATTATAAGTCATAGAGTATTTAAGGAGCCCTTGAGTGAGTCAAGAATTGGGTTAAAGAAGTGAGATTCAAAGTAATCAATATAACTCTGTGGGTATCACAATGTTGGGTTGGTGGCACTGTGGCATTGAACTCAAGTGGGGTGAAGAAATTGAGTGTACATCATGGTGCTAATTTTTTCTTCTTGTATAAATTTTTGAATAAATAATTAAATTGTGACTTTTCTTATAGTTTTAATACTTATATAAAAGTCTTAAAATATTCATATGAATACCTCTTTGAAGTTAGAATTTGAATAAAAAAAAGTTCAGTGAGTATAATAGCATACAAGTAATGTGACTTTTTACTATCAATTCATGTATTATTTGAATGCTAAATTGAAATTATAATTTAGTTACTATTGCATTTGCTTATGAACAGTTCATAGCATGGCATTGGAGATGTTTTGATGTAAAAAAGTGCACTCTTTCATATTTTATAAGGGCCATATTGAAAGTTCGTTAGGGATGTTAAGCCCTATGAACTTAGTCCCAAGCTAACCAAGAGGGGGGGGGGGGGGTGAATTGGTATTTTAAAAAATCTTTTCACAAAGAACAAAAATCACATAAACCAAAATCACACCACGAGAAAAATAAATGCGGAAATTAAAATATGGAATCAAGAAAACAAGAACACAGAGATTTATAGTGGTTCGGTCAACATAACCTACGTCCACTCCTTGGAGGCACCCTCCAAGTATTGCACTACAAAACGTGACTCTCCTTTAGCCCCCACGGCTAGCCAGAGAAGCCTTCACAAGAACCTCCTTTTTGCCACCCCGGTAAGGCAGAGAACCTATCTTCTTTAGCTTCCTCCTGAAGCTAGCAGAGAACCAACAACCAGATGCATACTCCTTACCTCTACCAACCCTTCCACGGACGAGAAACTCTAGACGAAGAAGAAGCAGAGCGATCCTTGAAGCAACCCTTGTGAATCCCCTCACAAGCTCCCCCTCACAAGATCCTCTCTCTCTCCCTCTCTCTTTTTCTCTCCTCAAGGCATTCTCAGGTTAAGGCAGCAGCCTAAGGTTTTTTTAAAACATTGAACAAGAGCTCTTAAATAGAAGAGCTTCAAAGGAGCACATTAATTGCAAGTTGCTGACATTATCATCCAGGCCGATATGGACATCGGCCTGGCTGATCAGTGCAAAACTCAGAAGATCGGCCAGAGCATCGCCCTGAATGCAAAACTGGACGATTTAAAATTGGCTTGATCGTCCAGGCTGATCTCACGACCGTCCCGGCCGATCAGTTCGAATCAGAGGAAAATCGTCCTGAGCATCGCCCTATTTACAAGATGGCCTATCCCGATCGTCCAGGAGTAACTATGGATTTTGAATATATCGTCCTTGCCGATCCTGCCATCATCTAGGATGATGTGATCGTATCAATCCTCCTTAATTACTCCCTTGATTTTCTGATCAATTAAGGCATAATTTATGAATATCTTCCAGGCCGATCAATGATCGTCCTGGCCAATTATTTAAAAATACAGTATACCTTAATTATCTATGGCGGCAACTTCTTTTTATTTTGAGCTTATCGTCCTGACCGATACACGTATCGTCCAGGCTGATATGTTAATGTCGGCTGCCTTAATTAAGAATCCATATTTAGACTTTCTGTTTTAAGCCTGATCGTCCAGGACAATGTAAATATCATCCTGGCCGATATAAGTAAAAAATAGAAATTCTAATTCTCTCAAGTGTGTGTGTGTTGGGTTACTTAGCATCAGTCTCTTTGACCATTACAAATAGACTCAAGAAGAGAAAAAAATAAAGTACAGACTGACTCAACCCTAAACCTACGCAATCTTGAACTGGCTTCGTTTGTTCGTCCGATCTTCAATTCCTGAAAGTTAGAAGCAATAGAAAGTCCAAGTGTTTGTCAATTATCAAAACATAAGTCATGAAAATAGATTTGCAACAATCTCCTCCTTTTTGATGATGGCAAATAACAAGTAGGAAAAACTCAGAGAAAAAACAAATTCACTAGAAATTCAAAGTTACAAGCACATACCCTTTTCCTACCACATCCTACTCCCCCTTTTGTCATCACAAAAAGAGAGTCCTAGACACACAAAAGAAAATTAACCAACACAACAGAAACTAAAACAAACCACAAGACAAACTACATAAAACAGAAAATAGAAAACAGAAAATAGAAATTAGAAAAATGAGGGATCCTGATCATCAGATGGAGGTGGTGGAGGTGGCTGCTGAAAGTAGCTGGCAAGCGTGGTAAACTGAGCATTGAACCAGGCGATGTCCTGGTCATGCTGCTACTGCTGGTGAGTTATGAAGCTGTCAAATCTGGCTAAATCCTCAGTGCGGTGCTGCTCGTAGCGGGCAATGTCCTCAGAATGTTGTTGTTCCTGTGCAGCAACGTAAGCATCAAAGCGGGTCTCCCATTGATCAAACCTCTCTATCAACTGATAAAATAGAGAGTGCTGGTGGAGTGGAACAGAATCAGGAACAGGAGCAGGAGCAGCAGCCTCCTCCTCTCCAGCCCCCCGACCTTCCCCATCTCCTGGGTGGAGACGAGTACTATGAAGGATAATGAAAGAATTGTTTGAGTAGCAAGGAGGCTGAAGGTTGTGAGGAGTAGGGTATTGGAGATTGTATTTGGTTTCAAGAATGTAGGCTATGAGATGTCCTAAAGCAAGGTTGGGTTTCCTCCTATGGCCTGGATCGCGAATAGTTGTTAGGTGATCAATGTAGCGAAAGAGTAGATCAGTGGCATTAAATTCTCTCCGGGCCATAATGAAAAAGGTGGTTAAGGAAAGTAGAGGAGTGATGTGGATTCGGTCCCCTGCTTTTGGAATTATGGAGGTGCGAAGGACATGTTGGATTGTCCTGGCATCTTTGACTAAAGAGCTAGTCTCTCCAACATGAAAGGGTGTGTTGGTTTGGCGAAGGAAGTGGTTTTCCATGGACCAATTAAAATTCGGATCTAAAACGATTATGTGCAGCTTATCCCCGGTGGTGGATAGCTGTAAAAGCTCCGCACAGTCGTGATATGTGATCTCGACAGGGCGTTGATTCATATAGGAGGTCAGGGCTGTGAAAGTAGGATTTATGCGAAGATTTGCATTAAATTATAGCAGAAGTTCAGAAGAAAAAGGGACAATGAGGGTGAGTATGAAATAAAGAGAAGTGTGGGAAAAGAGATCCATTACCGGATACGAGAGATATGCATGATTGATTGTTCGGGAAAGGGTAATGCCACACTCTTTGTAGCGACGGTAGGCAGCCTGATCCTTTGCCTCCCTGAATCGAGGGTCCAGAGTGGCCCTTGAGAAACTCCCAGAAGTCTGTCCAACTCGTTTCCCACCGACCATAGCATGGGATTAGTAAGGAGACACAAGAGTAGAAGGAATGAGGTGGAAAATATGGCTGGATCAGCCAGAATTTAAAGAAACGGCCATATTATCCAGGCCGATCGTAGAATCATCCAGGCCGATATGGCTCAATAATTGCGTACAGGACGATTGATCAAAAAGGCAATTCGATCGTCCGGGCTGATCAGAGATCTGCCAGGACGATTAGACATAGGCGATCGTCCCGAGGAGGCAATCCAGACGACTGTTGAAAAAGTAGATCGTCCGGGCCGATTAGGTGTATCATCCAGGACGATGCATAATAATTGATCGTACTGGCTGAAGTTAAAACATTTTAAATCTCTGCCACGTGTATCGTTTAGGATGAACAGTGGATCGGCCAGGCCGATTATCCAATAATGGATCATCTGGGGCCAATTTTAAGGAATTAAACGTGCTGACATGTGGATCGTCCAGGACGATCCAGTGTATCAGCCAGGACGATGCACATAAAATGCATCAGCCAGATGAAATATTCTATCGGCCAGGACTATCATCATGATTGTAACAGAGATCGATCATATCGTCCAGGACGATATAGTATTATCCAGGACGATGAGTTACAGCAAGCACAGAAAAGGTCAGCAGATGGAATTTGAAGAGAATTTGCCCTATCGTCCAGGATGATAAGAGTATCGGCCAGGACGATGTGACTAGAATTTGAAACCAAGGAAAAGATGGTGATGATCAAGGCCCTCAAAAATAAAACAAAATAAAATCAGACAAAAACACAGTAATAGAAAGCTAAAAACAACGAAAATAAAAAAAATGAATATTTTTGAATTTTAATTTTTCTAATTTTATTTTATCAAGGCTTCATATGAGAAGTTCTCAAATAATTAAATTTTAGAGTTTTACAAGATCAAGGAGTTTAGCCAATCCTAATCAGACAAAGGTAAAATATCTGATTCTGTTAACCCTAGATCAGACATTCCTTATGGTACAAATTTTTTTTTGAAAAACTAAAATGTTTAACTTAGAATAAACCTTATTAGGAAAAAAGAAGATCCAATCAAAACTTGTTTATAAAGAAAAAATCTCATAAATAATAAAACAAAATAATTTGTCTCAATCAAGGAATTTGAAATCAAGCCTTTGAAATCATCAAATATTCAATGAGTTTTCTAAGTTTTAAAAGTTTTGAAAAGAGAGGATAGCTTGCATTTAGTGGGCTCATTTTATGCCTCTTGTCACTTTAATTGGCTCTTTGAGCATCTTTTGATTCTTTGTTACACTTTTTGTGTATATAGTATTCTTTTCAATTTGGCATCATTGGACTCTTTCCTTTTTAATTCTTGCAAGCTAAAAACTCTTTAATAAACCCCTAAAAAAAACTTAGTTGTGAGTATATCCTCCAAATATTAGAGAATAGGAGCTCTCTCTCTAACATAGGGAAGAACAATCTACAAAACAAAGATCAAAATCATGTGATAAATGCAAAGGCAAGATTTTAATTAACTTGAAGGATATATAAGAACATTGGTTATTATGCATAAGATAAATTATTGTAGCAAGAAAAATGATCTTAATTTCAAAAATCATTGGTTAAAATGAGTTAGACTTTTGTTTAGAGAAGAAAATCATACCATAAAACAAGGTCAGAAGGAGGGAAACCATTAACAGTATTTCTCCCTTTAACCGATTTAGAAAGCTAAACACTATCTTGAAAACTCCAAAATGTAAAATCTTGAAAAGATTCAACATATGGAAAACCAAATATAAAAGCAAAAGAGAAAACAAAACAAACTAAAACAACAATAAGGCAGAAAATAAAACACACTGAAACACAAACATATTTCAAGAATTTATTAAAGCAACAGGTTTAAGCATTTATGAGTTGCGAGCCTTTATATGTCCAGTTATCCTATGCTCCCACAAGGTCTTTGGTGAGAGCACACCTGCAAAACTCAACAATAATCAGATTTAGGAACCCAAACTGGTTTGGACCCCTTCTTAGAAAAAGTAGAATGCAATGCAGGTATGGTATGCTGTGAATCATGCACCTTAGGTCTCCACACCCAATGTGTACTATGGTGAACGGTGCAAGTGTGTGAGATGTGTCCTTGCATGCCACATGAAAAACATCTAACTCCAGGAAAAGGATTTCTTAAATGATTTGAGTTATAATACCTCTTCCTAGGTTTTGGCTTAGAATCAAAAGTAGATGCCATCCAATTTTTCTTACATGTTTCCAAATCATTTTGAATCCTCAAGTTAGTTCTTTTTAATGCATCATTATCAATCCTCAACTTTTTCTCAATCTCTTTAGATTTTTTAAGATCAGAATTAAGTGAGGTATGTGAGGCTTTTAATGCATTATGTTCATCAATTAATTCCAAATGCTTTTTGTTTAACTCATCAAATTCATCAAGAAGAGCCATGTGATTTGAATCAATCGTTGCATGATCTTTGAGAAAAATTTCATGCTCTTTTTGTAAATTCGAAAGTTCTAATTTTAGGCTTGCATTAGTTTTCTTGAGTTTTTTGTATGATGCATGTATTTTCTCACAAATCTCAAACAATTCATCATAGGTTGGTTTACATACATCTTCCTCATCACTTTTCTCAAGATGATCTTTCCCCATTAAGCACAGGTTTGTAGTCTCTTCATCTGGTTCAGTCTTAGAGGAGTCAGTACCAGATTCTGCCTAGAATGCCTTTTGGACTCTCTTCTAGTCCTTCCTCGACTTAGGTTTCTCCTCACCTTTTTCATTTTCTTTGCTTGAGTTATCTTGAAGTGTTGGGCAATCAGTTCTCATATGTCTTAGTTTCCTGCATTCATAGCAAACAACATCAAATAGTCCTTTATTTATGATCCTTACCTTTTCTCCAATTTTGATGATGCTTTTGTTTCTTCCTTAGAAAGCTTTTGAATTGCCTTGTGATGAAGGCAACTTCATCGCTTTCAGACCCGGAAGATTCAGAATCTGATTTGTGCACCTTCAATGCAACTGTTTTCTCCTTCTTCTTCTCACCTGCATCAAGATTTCTTTGATTCACCCTTTGCTCGTAAGCAATGAGTGATCCAAGTAGGTTATCAATAGAATAAGTGTTCAAATCTTTAGATTCAGAAATTGTAGTGATTTTAGCATCATATGATGAAGGAAAGCATCTCAAAATCTTGTTTACTTTTTCAAAGTTTGAAAGTTCTTTTCCAAATGCATGCAGTGAAGTAACTATCTGAGTAATCTAGTATACATGTTGGAAATTGATTCATGAGGTTTCATACGAAAAAGTTCGTAGTCATGCAAGAGAAAATTCAAACGGGATTGTTTAACTTCATTAGTGCCTTCATAGGTGATACACAACTTATCCCAAATTTCTTTACCAGTTTTGCAAGTAGAGACACGCATGTAATCCTCAGATTTTAAAGCACATAAAAAGTAGTTCAAACATTTTGCATTCAATTGAGCTAAATCTCGTTCATCAAAAGTCCATTCGGTAAAAGCAACTTCAGTTTTAACACCATTAATTTCACGAGAAGGTGGAGAATAACCTTCTTGAATAAGCATCCACATGCAATAATCAGTAGATTGTAAAAATGTTGATATGCGGGTTTTCCAGAAATCAAAAGGTAGGTTATCGAACAGGGGAGGTCGGGTAATAGAATACCCTTATGTAGTGTTATGATTCCCAAGGTTAGCAATGGATCAAATTCAAAAAGTTTTTAAACTTAAATTTTCAAACCTGGCTCTGATACCACTTGAAAGTTTGTTAGGGATGTTAAGCCCTATGAACTTAGTCCCAAGCTAACCAAGAGGGGGGGTGGGTGAATTGGTATTTTTAAAATTCTTTTCACAAAGAACAAAAATCACATAAACCAAAATCACACCATGAGAAAAATAAATGCGAAAATTAAAATACGGAAGCAAGAAAACAAGAACACAGAGATTTATAGTGGTTCGGTCAACTTGACCTACATCCACTCCTTGGAGGCACCCTTCAAGTATTGCACTACAAAACGTGACTCTCCTTTAGCCCCCACGGCTAGGCGGAGAAGCTTCACAAGAACCTCCTTTTTGGCACCCCGGCAAGACAGAGAACCTATCTCCTTTTGCTTCCTCCTGAAGCTGGCAGAGAACTAACAACCAGATGCTTACTCCTTACCTCTATCAACCCTTCCACGGATGAGAAACTCTAGACGAAGAAGAAGCAGAGCGATCCTTGAAGCAACCCTTATGAATCCCCTCACAAGCTCCCCCTCACAAGATCCTCTCTCTCTCTCTCTCTCTCTCTCTCTCTCCCTCTCTCTGTTTCTCTCCTCAAGGCCTTCTCAGGTCAAGGCAGCAGCTAAAGGTTTTTTTAAAACATTGGACAAGAGCTCTCAAATAGAAGAGCTTCAAAGGAGCTCATTAATTGCAAGTTGCCGACATTATCGTCCAGGACGATATGGACATCGGCCTGGCCGATCAGTGCAAAACTCAAAAGATCGGCCAGAGCATCGCCCTGCATGCAAAACTGGATAATTTAAAATTGGCTTGATCGTCCAGGCCGATCTCACGATCGTCCCAGCCGATCAGTTTAAATCAGAGGAAAATCATCCTGAGCATCGCCCTATTTACAAGCTGGCCAATCCCGATCGTCCAGGAGTAACTAAGGATTTTGAATATATCATCCTAGTCGATCCTGCGATCATCCAGGACGATGTGATCGTATCAATCATCCTTAATTACTCCCTTGATTTCCTGATCAATTAAGGCATAATTTGTGAATATCGTCCAGGCCGATCAATTATCTTCCTGACCGATTATTTAAAAATATAGTATACCTTAATTGTCTACGGCAGAAACTTCTTTCTATTTTGAGCTTATCATCCTGGCCGATACACGTATCATCCAGGCTTATATGTTAATGTCAGCTGCCTTAATTAAGAATCTATATTTAGACTTTCTATTTTAAGCCTGATCGTCTAGGACGATGTAAATATCGTCCTGGCTGATATGAGTAAAAATAGAAATTCTAATTCTCTCAAGCGTGTGTGTGTGTAGGGTTACTTAGCATCAGTCTCTTTGACCATTACAAATAGACTCAAGAAGAGAAAAAAACAAAGTACAGACTGACTCAACCCTAAACCTACGCAATCTTGAATAGGCTTTGTTTGTTCGTCCGATCTTCGATTCCTGAAAAGTTAGAAGTAATAGGAAGTCCAAGTGTTTGTCAATCATCAAAACATAAGTAATGAAAATAGATTTGCAACACATATACATTTTATTTTGGACCTATATGCTTAGTGTGGATATGGGAGGTATTTTGGTCCCACTTGGTAAAAGTGAGTGAGGGAGATTATGTGTCACTATTATGTTATGATTCTAACTCCTCTTGTTTTATGTTGGTTTGCGGGGTTAAAGGAAGGCATAAGTGAAATTGGAGTTATACATAGGCATAGGGATATATGCATTTTAATTATTACATTGCATATGTTAACACCTTAATAAATCAAGTATAAGTAATATTTTGAATTGAGTGTTATTAATTCCTAAATTTTTGTGTGAAATCTAATGAAATATGAAAGTCAAGTGCAAGTGAATTTTTGATAGCAATTGTTTTTGCTATATCTAAATCCTCTATGAAAGTGGCATCAAAGGTGTATATAAGAACTTTAAATCAAGTAAACACTAAAACTCTATAAATCATGCTCTATTAATATTTTATTTATTCTTTACAATTCATTGTATTATTATTATTATCAATTTATATTAAATATTCACTATGGTATTAATATCTGTGATGGGTTCTAGGAGGAAGACTATTGAGCCAGTGGTGCTTATCCTATGATATTTTATGATATTTCAAGAAAAGACAAAGGCCTGGTGGAGTAGAAAAGTGTAGAGATAGGATATTCCAAGTCTAAGTGATTGAGATGTTATTTTATAATCTAATTATAATTATTTTAATGTATATATGAAGTTAACTGGATTGTTATATATAAATATACACACGTCTTGATGAAATGAATTATGTTGAGTTGCTTTTATTATTGAGATTATATAGTAGCTATAGTTGTTTCTATTAGTGGTTAAGAAGTTAAATTATAGGGTTATAATTTCAATCTTACCATTAGATCCTATGACATCACATAAAATCCTTTAGCATCATTTCCAAACTAAAATCTTTTGACCATTGCCACTTGATTATGGTCACCCCACTATGGTCCTCTGACCATTATTCACCAATTATGATCTCCCTACTGTTGAGTCCAGTAATTAGGTTGTTAAGCCTAAGTAAATGTCCCACGGCTACCAAGAGGGGGGTGAATTGGTAGTTTTTAAAAATTTTAAACCCTCTTAATGATAAAGTTGAACCAAAATAAAATTTTATTTTAAAGTTTGTAGAAAAATGTTTTTCAACCACAGAATTGTTAAAACTGAAATTTAAAGTGCGAAAACATAAAAGCAATAAAGTAAATGACACCAGATTTATAGTGGTTCGGTCTATAACCAGACCTACATCCACTCCTCAGAGGCACCCTCTGAGTATTGCACTAATACCACAAAGTGACTCTCATTTAGCACCCACAGCAAGGCGGAGAAGCCTGTACAAAACACTCTTTTCACCACTACCTGGTGCGGTAGAGAACCGTCATCCTTTTACACAATCCACAGTGCTGGCAGAGAACCGTCGTCCTTTTATACTCTCCTAGTGTGGGCAGAGAACCCTACGGCTGTTCACACTCTCCAAGTGTAGGTAGAGAACCTTCGTCCTTTTACACTCTCCTAGTGTGGGCAGAGAACCCTTCGGCTGTTTACACTCTCCAAGTGTCGGCAGAGAACCGGATCTCCTTGACTGATCTTCTCACAAGAATCTAGAAGGAAGAAAGAAAAGAGTGAAGAAATCCAATTTCACAAGTAGAGACTCTTACCTTAGTAATCCAAGTGAAGCCTTCTCGCTCCAATGGTAGGAATCCTCCTTTGAATGCTCTCTTCCACTCTCTCCTTGGCTATTCTCTCAAGAGGCACGAAGATCAAATGACAAAAAGATTGGGTGGCAGTCTAATTTGGACTATTTATACAAAAGACATGAAAAACCGCCCAAAAACTGCATATTTTCAATTCTGTACGCAGTGGATCGTCCTGTACGATCCTGGATCGTCCTGGAAGATTTTACTTAAACGATCTGAAACGACCCAATTTGTATATGTGTACAAAATGACTTCGTACAGCGGATCGTCCTGTACGAACTAGGTTCGTCCAGTACGAACGGTTATTACAAGGTCGGTTCTAGAAACTGCTGAAAACTGTTCTAAGTCGGTTAATCGTTTGGACGAAAATATGTTCGTCTGGACGAAAATTTTCCAGAGAGCTGATCGTCCGGTACGATATTTATTTTCATCTGGACAAAATTTCCAGAGGACTGGTCGCCTCGTACGATAATAAAATTCGTCTGGACGAAAATTTTACAGAGAACCCATCGTCCGGGACGATAATAAAATTCGTCCTGGACGAATAGGACTTAGAAAAATTTTTTTTGAGCAAGTTCCTATTCGTTCCAAGTGCTCTATAGGAGATAACTGACAGATCGTCCAGTACGATAAATATTGTCCTTTACGATCAGTATAGAATTTTAAAATCTCCTTATTTGTGTGTGTGAGATTTTATTCACTCAATTACAATCACTCCCTTTCAAAATTAATTCAAAGAAAATGCAAACTTCAAATAAACAAAATATCTCATGTTGAATTTGATTTGAAGTTATTGTAGTCTGGAGTTTGATTTTCCTGAAATGTTAGTACACACAAGAGCAAGTGCAAATCTTCTGAAATTGTTAGGAGATAACTATACATTTGAACAATAATGTTTGGAATCATCAAAACTACATAAGTTGTACAAATATAAATCATTCAAATAGCAACTATTCAAACAATCTCCCCCTTTTTGATGATGGCAAAACAATTATTATTTGTATGGTTTCAAGTTAAAACAAATCTCCTATCTCCTAAACTCCCCCTGAATTGATGAGTACATTAAAATAAGAAGGCATAAATAACAATATTTTTGTTTTTCAAAAATTTTAACACAAACAAAAAAACTTGCAAACAGAACAATCAAAAATAGAAAACACAAAACATAATAATTTCTCCCCCTTTTTGACAGCAACAAAAAGTGAAGAAGAAATAGACAAGAAATGTAAGTAATTATATGAAATTTATTTTTAAAATTTAATCTAAATTGTGATTGACATAGGGTATGCAATTTTTAAACTAAAGATATTAGGTCAATCATAGAAATTCATAAAATTTAAGAAGTGATATAACATTGTAAGTAAGAAGAATTTATCAAAGACATGATTCAATTTAGACATTTGACTATAGAAAATCATTACAAGAGAGATGTATAAAAATTCTATATTTCAAAGTTCAATAGAATATAAATGAACATAAGATCAATTTGAATTAAGAGATTGAACGAATTTGGAAAGAAGAGAATTACCTCATGTGGCGCTTTGCGCATCTTTTTCAAAATTTTGGGGCACATTTTTGTGCATTTTTTCTTGGTTGGGCTTATTTTGTGCCTCTTTTTCACTTTGCAAATTTTTGCGAATTCCTTTTGATTTTTGTACATTTGTACAATGTCCAAGAGTAATTGGACCAATTCTTTCCAAAATCTATAATCTAAAATTTCAAATATTTCTAGGTACATAAATATCTCTTGAGCATAGAAATACAAAATAAGAAAACATCTAAATTGCAATAGTAATATTAATTTTTATGTAGTCTAAATGAATAGACATGAATTTAAAAGTTCTAATTACAACAAGTTATAAACAACTTATAAATTAAGAAAGTCTAGATTTTCTAATATAGATAATCTCAAATTACAATCAAATTTAAGCACTATGTAGATTAAATAATACTAATGAAATTCATAAACATTAACCACATTTCAAAACAAATCTAATAAAAACAAACTTTCATTGATATTAAAGAAACGGATTACATAATAAAAAAAAATTGAACTTAAAAACATAAAAACAAACACTTAACAATAAAACATACAAGATAAAAAAAAAAAAAAATACAATAGACACACATAAAAATATTTCTACTGTTCTGGAGGAGGAGGAGGAGGTATGCCGCCAAAGAGGTTGAAGTAGGAGGCCATCAACATTACATTGGTATTAATTTCATGAACTTCATCTTTAATATTACCAATGTCATGTTGCTGCTGCGTAAGTTGAGCATCAAATTGATCAAACCTTTGATCAATGTGAGTCTCTAGTCTATCAAATCTCTCAATCAGATTCTGGTAATCTGATTGAGAAGCAGAAGCTTGCACTCCTTCTTCTTCTTCCTCTTCTGAAGCACTGCCATGTGCTTTTTCTTTTTCTTTTTCCTCTTTGAAGAGCAATCTGAATGATGCATCGTTATAGTAAACTGGCTCTTCATATTCTTCATCAGGATGCACTATATTGTACTTCTTTTCGAAAATATAAGTAATTAGGTGTCCTAATGAAATGTTCTTCTTCCTCTTCTGATCAGCATGTCCTATTTCTGAAAGCCCATAGATATGGTCTATGATAAGTTGGGCTTCGTCAATAGGATGTCCTTGCATGATTAAAAAAGTTAGACAAGAAAGAAGAGGAGTAATGTTAATCCTATCACCAGCTTTAGGAATAATTGAGGATCTAAGGATATGCTGGATGATTCGGGCATCTTGGGTCATACCGGAGACTCTAGCAACATGATTGTCAATAGCATTTTCTCTAATTACCCTATTGATTTGAAACCATTTGAAGGAGGTTTCTGACATTAGGGTGTGGGCTCTATATCCTTAGTTCTTAAGTTTAAAAATGCACCAAGGTCTTGCTTGGTGATCTCAACTTTTTGTTTAAAAACAAAAGAACTAATTTTGGAGTGGTCAGAATTGAAACTCATGTTAGCTAGAAAGTAATGGTAGGTTTGCTTATTATAGAAGTGGGCGAGAGAAAGAATGAACTGAAATTGGGTTGAGGCGAAGAGGTGCAATACCCAAAATTTCAACTCTGTTTGGATAAGAATGCGAGACGGAGTGATTTTTGCGGATGCAAAACGAGGAAAAGATTCCTCATTTGCCTTGGAAAGAAAGTTGTCTGGGGCATTCCTATTTGGTTTCTTCACCAAAATCTTTTGTCTTTTGCTAGAGGAGGCCATTGTTGATTTGATGTAGAAATGGATTGAAAAAGAAGTTTGGAAGTGTGATTGTTAAGTTTGAAAGCCTTCATATTTAAAGAAAAACGATACGTTCGTCCTGGACGAATATATTCATCCTGGACGAAAAATTATCGTTCGTCGGGACGAAGAAATTCGTACAGACGATCCAATTCGTCCAAAATGTAACGGCTTTTCGTATTCAACACAACTTACGATGCGTCCCTTCGTACAGGATTTTTGACTTGACCGATCGTACAGACGAAAAATTTTCGTACAGACGATCAAAAAGTAAATCATTTTAATGACTCTTGAAAACTGTCCCCTACATCGAACCGACACATGTTCGTCTGGACGAACGAAAATTTCATACAGACGAAGTTCATATTAAAAACTGTCTTATCCACTCAACCGCTGCATTCAATCGTCCCGATGTTTGAGAGAGAAAAAAAAATTCGTCCTGGACGATCACAGATCGTACAGACGATCTAATTAAAAACTGCTCTCAAAACGGTTTAAATTCGCGCAAACTGTTCCTTCACACATCGTCCCGTACGAAACCAATTTCGTCCTGGACGATTTCCTCTAAAAAATTTTTTTTTTAAAATTTTGAATTTTTTAAATTAAGAAAATCAAACAAAACATTCAAAAACATAGAAAACATAAAACAAAACCAAAAATACAAAAACAATTCATTCAAAACATACAAAATTTCATAAAATAAAAAACAAAACAAAACACAACAAATATCAATGTTGCAAAGACATTTTGGTTAAGCATTCAAATCAATAACACCAAGCCTTGTTCTTAAAGTACTGAAGGTATCAAAGGCTAAAGGTTTTGTAAAAATGTCTGCAAGTTGATTTTCAGTTGAAACATGTATGAGTTCAATTTCTCCTTTGGATACATGATCCCTTATGAAATGATGCCTTATATCAATGTGTTTGGTTCTAGAATGTTGAATAGGATTTTTGGAAATGCAAATAGCACTAGTATTGTCACAATAAATTGGAATAGTGCCTATAGTTAATCCTAAATCAATCAATTGTTATTTTAACCAAAGTACTTGTGCCACACAACTTCCTAATGCAATGTATTCTGCTTCTGCAGTAGATAGTGCCACTGAATTTTGTTTTCTACTAGACCATGAAACTAATGAATTTCCAATGAATTGACATGTTTTAGAAGTGCTTTACCTATCCACTCTACAGCCTGCAAAGTCAGAATCTGAGTAACCAATAATTTCAAATGAAGAGCTAAACTTAGGATACCAAATTCCTAAGTTTTGAGTTCCTAGTAGATATCTTAAAATCCTTTTCACTGCTGTCAAATGTGATTCTTTTGGATCTGATTGAAATCTAGCACATAAGCACACACTGAACATAATATCTGGTCGGCTAGCAGTCAAGTAAAGTAAAGATCCAATTATCCCTCTAAATTTCTTTTGATCAACAGATTTTCCCTTAAGGTCCTTATCCAACTGAACTGAAGAACTCATTGGTGTACTAACAGGTTTAGCATTGTCCATTTCATATTTTTTGAGGATGTCCTTAATATATTTGGTTTGACTAAGAAAAGTACCTTCCTCAAGTTGCTTAATGCTAAATCCTAGAAAGTAATTTAAATCTCCCATTAGACTCATTTCAAATTCACTACTCATTATTTTAGAAAAATCATCACAAAGATGTTTATTTGAAGATCCAAAGATGATGTCATCTACATAAATTTGAACAATAAGTATATCCTTTCCAATTTTCCTTAAAAAGATAGTTGTATCCACACTTCCTTTTTCAAAAGATCTTTCAAGTAGGAAGGTGCTCAACCTCTCATACCAAGCCCTAGGTGCCTGTTTCAATCCATATAATGCCTTTTTTAATTTGAAAACATGATTTGGAAATTTAGAATTTTCAAAACCTGGAGGTTGTTCTACAAAAACATCTTCCTCAATTACCCCATTTAAAAAGGCACTTTTGACATCCATTTGAAACAATTTAAAACCTTTAAAACAGGCAAAGGCTAGTAAAACCCTAATTGCTTCAAGTCTAGCTAATGGGGCAAAAGTTTCCTCAAAATCAATTCCTTTAATTTGATTATACCCCTTAGCTACTAATCTAGCCTTATTTCTAGTGACTACTCCTGAGTCATTCATTTTATTTTTGAACACCCACTTGGTTCCAACAACACTTTGATCTTTTGGCCTTGTATCTTGCATGGCCAATATCCAAAATTCATCTGAAAGTGCTTGATCAATGTTAGTGGGTTCAATAGTTGAAATAAAGGCTAAATGATTGACTTCCTTGTTTAATCCACGCCTAGTTCTAACACCCTCACTTGGTTCACCTATGATCAATTCCTTTGGGTGGTTTTTAGAAAATCTCAAATCTCTAGGCAAAGGGTCTTCTCTTTCTAAATTTTCTTTCACATTTTCTTCCAAATTTAATCTATCATTCTTTTGGGAGTTTTCTTCAATTTCTTCTTCAACAACTTTTGGCTCTTCCATGTTTCCATTTTCATCAAAAACAACATGTGTGGTTTCTTCAATGACTAAAGTTCTTTTGTTGAATACTCTATAAGATTTTCCTACACTTGAATATCCAACAAAAATTCCTTCATCTGATTTTGGATCAAATTTTCCTAAGGCAGATTTTCCATTATTATGTATGAACACCTTGCAACCAAATACATGCAAATGAGATAAATTTGGTGTTCTACCTTTTAGCAACTCATAGGGTGTTTTATTCAAATTTAATCTCACATTCACCCTATTCAGAACATAGCATGCAGTGCTAACCGCCTCAGCCCAAAAATATCTAGGAAGCGAGTATTCTGCTAACATTGCTCGGGCGGCTTCTATTAATGTTCTGTTCTTTCTTTCAACTACTCCATTTTGTTGAGGAGTTCTAGGTGCAGAAAAATTGTGATCAATCCCCTTTTATTTACAGAAATCTTCAAATCTTTCATTTTCAAATTCTCCTCCATGATCACTTTGTATAGAGATTATTTCACATCCTAGTTTTCTTTGTATCCAAGTTGAAAAATTTCTGAATTCCTCAAATGATTCACTCTTATGAAAAAGAAATTTAACCCAGGTGAATCTTGAAAAATCATCTACTATAACAAATCCATATACCTTTCCTCCTAGACTAACAGTGCTTACAGGTCCAAAAAGATCCATGTGTAGAATTTCTAAAGGTTTACTGGTCCTAAGATCTTTATTGGACTTAAAAGAGGACTTCACTTGTTTTCCTAATTGACATGCATCACATAGATGGTCCTTAGTAAAGTCTAGTTTAGGTATTCCTCTCACCAAATTCTTTTGGGTAATTCTTCTAAGATTTTTCATACTAGAATGACAAAGTCTCCTATGCCAAAGCCATGATTCATCAGAAACAGTTTTCAAACAAAAAGCAGTAGGAGATTGAATACAATTTAAATCTAGCATGTAGACATTGTTTACCCTTTTTCCATTTAAAACAATTTTCCCATTTAGGCTAATTATGCAGCTAGTAGGTAAAAATTTTACATTATAGCCCTTATCACATAGCTGACTTATGCTAAGCAAATTATGTTTTAAGCCTTCAACTAATAAAACATTGTCTATGAAAAAGTTTTTCAAATTTCCAATCATACCTGATCCAACCACTTTCTTTGTGGTATTATCTCCAAGTGTAACCTTGCCTCCACTCCTGGCTTCCAGCGTTATGAATTGAGCAATATCTCCAATCATGTGTTTTGAACATCCGCTGTCCAGGTACCATATACTCTCACGAGGTCTTGTGTGAGAGTATTCCTGCAAAATTCTCAAATGTTAGACCTGGGAACCCAAACTAGTTTGGGTTCACCTTTATGAAATTTATAATCAGATGCATGTATGATATGTCTAGGTTTATGCATCTTAGTTCTCCACACCAAATTAGGTTTCATCTTTAAAGTGTAGGTGTGAGATATATGTCCCAAAAATCCACAATTGTTACATTTAATATTAGGAAAAATATTCCTATGTTTTCTTTCATATGATTGTCTTCTAAGGGATTTCATGAATTTAGGATAATATTTAGGATTTATAAAATCTTCAAGTTTAGGGGGGTTCCTATTATCCTCGAGAGCTCTTATAGTGAGTTTGTAAAATGAATTCATATCCTCCAAGATTCAATTGGTATAATTGATTCTATATGTCTTGCTCTCAGATTCATCCTTAAATTTCTTAAATTCTTTTTCAAGTTCAGCATAGGATGATTTTAAATTCTCAAAATTTTTATTCAAGTCATCATATTCATCAAGTAGTTTCATGTGGTTGCTATCAATTAAAGCATGATCTTTCCTAAGGATTTTGTGTTCCTTATTAAGCTCTTCCAATTCTAAAACTACACTAGCATGCATCTTTTTCATTTTTCTATATGCATTATGCATGTGTTCAGAAACTTCAAACAATTCATTATAGGTTAAATCACATACCTCTTCTTGATCTGATTGTTCAGCTTTATCTGTCATCAAGCAAAGGTTGGTGACTTCTTCTTCTTTTTCAGTCTCAGATGAGTCTGAAGCTGAGTCCGCCCAAAAAGCCTTTTGAAACTTCTTCTTGCCCTTCTTTACCATTGGTTTCTCCTCTACCTTCTCCTTGCTAGGAGTGGCTTTGAGTTTTGGACAATCAGTCTTTATATGACCTGGTTTCCTGCATTCATAACAAATCACTTCATTAGAAGCCTTGCCATTTCTGTTATACTTACCTCTATTCCATTGCTGGCGTCTCTTCTGCTTCCTCTTTAAAAAGCTTCTGAATTGTCTAGTCATCAGTGCAATATCGTCTTCATCCTCAGGTTATGAGTGTTCACTTTCTGACTCTTCCACATTTAGTGCAATATTCTTGTCCTTTCTTGGTTCACCTGCATCAATCTTTCTTTGACTTACTCCTTGCTCGTAAGCAATGAGTGAACCAAGAAGATTATCAATGGAATAAATGTTCAGATCTTTAGACTCTGTAATTGCAGTAATTTTAGCATCATATGCAGTAGGTAAACAACGAAGAATCTTATTGACCATTTCAGCATTAGTTAATTCCCTACCAAGTGCATGCAAAGAGGTGACAATTTGAGTGAATCTTGTGTACATGTCAGATATAGATTCATTAGGTTTCATGCGAAATAATTCGTAGTCATGTAACAAGATATTGAGTCTTGATTGCTTAACCTCATTTGTCCCTTCATAAGTAATACAAAGTCTATCCCATATGTCTTTTCCGCTTTTACAAGTGGAAACTCGCATGTAGTCTTCAGATTTTAAAGCACAAAAGAAACTATTTAAACATTTCGCATTTAATTGTGCTAAGTCACGTTCTTCTATAGTCCAATCTGCATAGGGTGTATCTACCCTAATTCCATCAACTAATCTAGTTGGTTTTGAGTAACCTTCCTGGACTAGCATCCACATGCGATAATCAAGTGACTGTAAGAAAGTAGACATGCGTGTTTTCCAAAAATCAAAAGGAATATTGTCAAACAGTGGAGGTCTAGTGATAGAGTAACCCTCAGGTGTGTTTTGGTTTTCAAATGTAGCCATCTACGTTAATCAAAAAGTAGTTCAAACTTATGATTTTGAAACTATGCTCTGATACCACTTGTTGAGTCCAGTAATTAGGTTGTTAAGCCTAAGTAAATGTCCCACGGCTACCAAGAGGGGGGTGAATTGGTAGTTTTTAAAAATTTTAAACCCTCTTAATGATAAAGTTGAACCGAAATAAAATTTTATTTTAAAGTTTGTAGAAAAATGTTTTTCAACCACAGAGTTGTTAAAACTGAAATTTAAAGTGCGGAAACGTAAAAGCAATAAAGTAAATGACACCAGATTTATAGTGGTTCGGTCTATAACCAGACCTACATCCACTCCTCAGAGGCACCTTCTGAGTATTGCACTAATACCACAAAGTGACTCTCCTTTAGCACCCACAGCAAGGCGGAGAAGCCTGTACAAAACACTCTTTTCACCACTACCCGGTGCGGCAGAGAACCGTCGTCCTTTTACACAATCCACAGTGCTGGCAGAGAACCGTCATCCTTTTACACTCTCCTAGTGTGGGCAGAGAACCCTACGACTGTTCACACTCTCCAAGTGTAGGCAGAGAACCTTCGTCCTTTTACACTCTCCTAGTGTGGGCAGAGAACCCTTCGGCTGTTCACACTCTCCAAGTGTCGGCAGAGAACCGAATCTCCTTGACTGATCTTCTCACAAGAATCTAGAAGGAAGAAAGAAAAGAGTGAAGAAATCCAATTTCACAAGTAGAGACTCTTACCTTAGTAATCCAAGTGAAGCCTTCTCGCTCCAATGGTAGGAATCCTCCTTTGAATGCTCTCTTCCACTCTCTCCTTGGCTATTCTCTCAAGAGGCACGAAGATCAAATGACAAAAAGATTGGGTGGCAGTCTAATTTGGACTATTTATACAAAAGACATGAAAAACCGCCCAAAAACTGCATATTTTCAATTCTGTACGCAGTGGATCGTCCTGTACGATCCTGGATCGTCCTGTACGATCCTGGATCGTCCTGGACGATTTTACTTAAACGATCTGAAACGACCCAATTTGTATATGTGTACGAAATGACTTCGTACAGCGGATCGTCCTGTACGAACTAGGTTCGTCCAGTACGAACGGTTATTGCAAGGTCGGTTCTAGAAACTGCTGAAAACTGTTCTAAGTCGGTTAATCGTTTGGACGAAAATATGTTCGTCTGGACGAAACTTTTCCAGAGAGCCGATCGTCCTGGACGATTATTTATTTCGTCTGGACGAAAATTTTCCAGAGGACCAATCGCCGCGGACGATAATTTGTTTTCGTCTGGACGAAAATTTTCTAGAGAGCTGATCGTCCGGTACGATATTTATTTTCGTCTGGACGAAAATTTTCCAGAGGACTGGTCGCCTCGTACGATAATAAAATTCGTCTGGACGAAAATTTTACAGAGAACCCATCGTCCGGGATGATAATAAAATTCGTCCTGGACGAATAGGACTTAGAAAAAATTTTTCTGAGCAAGTTCCTATTCGTTCCAAGTGCTCTATAGGAGATAACTGACAGATCGTCCAGTACGATAAATATCGTCCTGTACGATCAGTATAGAATTTTAAAATCTCCTTATTTGTGTGTGTGAGATTTTATTCACTCAATTACAATCACTCCCTTTCAAAATTAATTCAAAGAAAATGCAAACTTCAAATAAACAAAATATCTCATGTTGAATTTGATTTGAAGTTATCGTAGTCCGGAGTCTGATTTTCCTGAAATGTTAGTACACACAAGAGCAAGTGCAAATCTTCTGAAATTGTTAGGAGATAACTATACATTTGAACAATAATGTTTGGAATCATCAAAACTACATAAGTTGCATAAATATAAATCATTCAAATAGCAACTATTCAAACACCTACCACCATTAATGGACAATAATTTTTCAACCATTGTCATTCTACTATAGTCCCTTAACCACCATCACATAATTTTGATCCCTCAATCATCGACACCGATTATGGCCTTTTAACCACAATAGCCCAACTATGGCTTTTTAACCATTATCAATCTATGATAGTTATCTGACCATTATTACTATATTATAGATAACCACAATTATATAACTACAGTATATATATATATATATATATATATATATATATATATATATATATATATATATATATATATATATATATATATATATATATATATATATATATATATATATATATATATATATATATATATATATATATATATATATATATATATATATTACCATTGTTCAACTATGATCATCTAATCATAGTTACATAATTTTGGCATTTTGACTACCATTGTCAAATTATAATGGTCTGATCATCATTTACAAATTATGATCCTCTCAACCACCATCGCCTGACTTTAATTCTCTAACCATTATAGCATTACCAAGGTCCTTTGACCAAATCACCTAAATATGATCTCCTAACTATTTTTTCTAACTATAGTCCTCCAACCACCATCATATGACTATGATCCTCCTTTCCATTATCACCCAACTATATGGTCCTCCAAATCACCATCACCATACTATGACCCTCTGATTACCATCTCTTGACTTCGGTCCACCAACCAACATTTCTTGGTTATGTTTATTCAACCAGGTTGACCAAATACACTCTCGATACCATCATCACTTGAATATGATATTTTGATCATTATTGCTCGACCATGGTCTACCAACCAATATTACTCGAGCTAACCTCTATTACTTTATTATGGTCATTTTATTAATATCGCCCCATAATGATATCCTAACCACCATTATTTGACTATGATCCTTTGACAAGCTTGAATATAATTTTCCAACCATTGTCCTGAAGGCATTCCAAATAGGAATCAATCTCAATCATATTGGTCATCTTACATGGAACCAATCTCATATTATTTATATCATAAGAAAATTGACTTTGATATATATAAGAAGTCATCAGTTCTTCCCCATTGGCGTATCATATCATATCAATCAATATCTCTTTATAACTTTCTTTTCATATCACTTAAGATTATGACTAAAATCTTATTTAAAACAAAGCCCGTTTGCCCACTCTTATATACAAGGTAACATGTCTCCATCCAACCTGAATCAATCATTCATTTCCATCTAACCTTTTTTATTTTTACACACATAACATATCATATGGATCATAATAATAAACATTACATACATCTAGCATAATTTTCATTATATTCATATTATGCATGTATAATATCAAAATGCATGTTATGCCATATAAATAGTAAATTTATACATATCATGTATTTCATGTCTATAATGAGTATATTAACTGCTGATCATTTACTGCTTGATATTATTATATTCATTTCAAAGGAAATAAAATATATACAAAAGTAATTGATAAAATTTTAAATAAGTCTATCAAAATGTTAATGACAATAATATCTATCACATATCAAAAGTTATATGGTAAAAATTTACTAGAACTAGAAATAAAATATTTTATCAATTTCAAGAGGGACCAAACATGCAAAACTCAAAATCATAAAAAAGCAGTGTTATGGTTAGATTAGAACATTTTTTTACAATTAGAGTGGTGAAATGCAAGGCCAATCCGTTCTTACTCTCTCATCTCTTCTCATTCTCTCTCTTATTCTCTCTTTTCTCTCACCTAACAAGTAAAGGTGAATGAGAAGGGGGTGTCTTAAGTGATGGTTTTAAGTAAAATGAAATTTGGTATGTTTATAAATAAAAAACAAAATTTCTGACCCAATGCTACATTGCCTAAGACCTCAACACTGTTATACTCACTCAAACCCTTATAAACCTAAGAGTTTAGAGCCATAATTGCCACAACCACAATGTTGTATCACTCACTTAGCAAAAATGTTATAATAATAAAGATTTTAGTGAAAGTAAATTTCAAGTTATTCCATATCACCATTGCCTAACTTTGATCCTTCGATAATCATTACCCGATTATGACCCCCCAATCATCATTTTTTGATTATGATCTCTTAATCATAATTACTTTATTGATATTACTCGAATGTGTTCTCTTGACCACTATTGCCCCACCATTATTTCTTGACCATCATCTCTTGATTATGATTATTTGACCATATTATCCTCCAAGAGTCCTCTGGCTTGACTACAATAATCTAACCATAATCACTTTATTATATTTATCTAATGACCATCACTCGACTATGGTTCTCAAGCTAGTAAAGCCCGACTATACTCATTCGATCATTTAACTATAATTCTCTAAATATAGTTGTTTTGGATACATTGACACTCAGTAAAATCATCACATATTGTCACCAACACATCAATGTGCACTATCACCAATAAGGTTGATGCATGTCTTTGACTCTAACTACACATGACAGCTTCGAGAATCATACTAGACTTCTTGGCCTTTAATTCACCATTTTCAAAGGTGAATGGATCTTTTTGGCAGATTCTGATGGATTTCAATGAAATATAACTGATAACTTATTCTTCGTCTTTTCCGGCATATTTTTGATGGATTTATTTCCCACAAAATTTTTGACAGATTTTAACAAATTATTTTAATATTTTCATTTAATTAATTTTAAAGTTTTTTGTTGTTTAATATAATTTTTTATTTTAATTACTTATTAAATTATTGATTTTTAAATAATTATTAATTTAATACCTTATTTCAATTAATTATTAATATTACTATTTAATTTTATATCATTTCAAATTTTTATGTTTTATATTCAAAATTGGTAATATAATATGTTATTTTAATTAATTAGTAATTAATTAAATTATTGTAATTAATTATTAATCTAATAATTTATTTTAATTAATCATTGATTTAATAACTTATTTAAATTAATTATTAATCTCAATATTAAATTTTATTTAATTTTAAATTTTAAGTTATGTAATATTATAGTTTAAATAGAAAAGAGTAAAAGTTATGACAACTTTTCCTTTAGAGCAAAGTGGTAGGATGTTTTAAAAGTTTTAAGCCTGCGTTCAAATCCCACGGAAGTACGAGCGATCATATGTCATGGGCAGCACGGGCGAGCGGGTAGCGCTTGTTGGCAGGCAAGACTAGCCGTGGTATCGGGCTGGTGAGTGGTAATGTGGAGCAGTCCTGGGTAAAAGGGTGGTCAACCGTCATGACCATACATTAGTTAGAAGAATTTTTCAATGAAAAATTCAATAGGAAAAATTTTTGAGCAGTTTTTTTCAATGGAAAATCTTTTCAATGTGGGTTTTATCATAAAAAAAAAATTACACCAGAAATGCATCGGAAACGTCCAAATCTGCTAGAAAATTACCCGATTTTTATCAATAATAGGAGATTTTCATGTAGTGTAATCTCTTGAATGCAACTCTCATGCCATAAAGCTTTTGCAACCTTCACCATTTAATTTATTCTACTTATAATATTACATTATCATTTCTTCAATCATAATATGGAATAATATCTCTACTTTATGTTATAAGTGTGGCAAGATAGGACATAAAAATTCTTCTTGTCCTAATGTCCTAGAGGAATTGAATTATGGAAAGGCTCATTTGAGTGGGTTGAGTTCAGTAAGGGAAATCCTGAATGAACCAATTCATAATGGCACTTTTAAAGTTGATAGTGAGTTATCATATGGTCTGTGGATGCATGTGAAATTCAGGAATAATAGGAGAAGGAAATTTTCTTCTATCAAAAGAAATTTTCAAGTTAATGTTGTGAAGAAGTTCGTTAGTAAATTTACTCCTAAAGACTTAGGTGAAGGGGTAGCTAAAATTCCTTTAGAATCCATTCAAGAGATTGTTGTGGATACTTGTGTTGCTGATGTTGGGAAGGTTATTGATAAGGTTACTGTTTTGCCTGACAATAATTTTGATGGAATGGTGGATATGGGCGGTGCTTTACTGGAAAACGCTGTATCAAATTTATTAAAAAACAATAAGGATTTAGTGTGAAAGGATTTTGTGTGTTGTTGGGTTAAGTTTTTAAGCATGTTTTGAGGCTTCTCGATATTTTTTCAATGGATTTAGTGTGAAAGGATTCATAGTCGTGGTTTGTTTTTATTCAGATGTTATTGAAGATGATAAGGTTTGTTGTTCACAAAAGGAAGTTGATTTTCATCTGCTATGCAACTTTGGCTTCAACAAGAACACTGGTTTGGCAGGCTTTGAAGATGCTGGTCAAATGAATGAAGCAGTAGTTTTATGTCTACTAAGTTTTTTTTGGTTTATGTATTTGTTTATATTTGCATAATGAAAGTAGAGTAATGGAGGATAATAGTCTCACTATTTTTTAGATCTTACTTCTTTGGGAACACTGGGATACTAATCAATTCTTTGGGTTGTTGAAATATTTTTGGTATCCCTTCCACCCCATCTGGTTTGAAATGAAGAGTAGTAGATCTTATTTCTATTATGATATTTTCATTTTTGTAAATATTTCTCTTAGTTTCTATTTGCTTTTCAATAATGGCTATCTTCCATTTGTTAGGAAGATAACTTTGTTAGCTTATTTTTAGGTTTTTTTTGTTTTCCATTTGTATTTATTTTTTTCCTTCATTAATGCAATTTGCATTCCTTCAAAAAATAAATAAATAAAGAATAATATCTATAACCAATAACAAATAACAGTTTAATCATTTCTCATATCCTTTTCAACATTAACTATTTATAAGGTGCCATTGATGTCCTTCCTCAATAAGATAATATCATGAATTCTACTTCTTTTTTTGCTGGCCAGCGGTTTAGCTATTTTTATAAGGTGAGAAATATTAAGGATTTCACAAAGATGTCATGCTAGTCTAAATAAATATATAGTTTTAAATATTGGATATATACATATTATTTGGGTAAAATTAAGATGGATCATATATTTTTGTAATGCATAATTATAATTAGTCATAACCAAATTACAACTCACACAAATACAAGACCCACTAAGCACCAATAGTTGAAAACTCAAAAATGGCAATGTTCTTGCAAAAGGAAACAAAATGAATCACAAAATGGAGAAAGAAAAAAAGACATTACAAGGCAGGTGCACCAAAAAGGACTAGACATAGTAAGCAACAAAATATAAAGAAACCATTAGAATCGGAGGTAAACAAAAAGCACTAAATTTTTTTTCCTTGGTTTCTTGAAAAAGGCCAGACAAGCCAAGAGAAGGATAATATTGTTGGTAGGCTTGTGAAGGAGCTTATCATTACTATCCAATGAGAATCTGTGACATCTGATCATTGAAACGGCTAATATAACTTGTAAAAGAAATCAATATATTGTGAGCAATTATCTTTCTTTAAAAATTTTAATTTAAAAATTTGATCAATATTAAGTGCAGTTAAGTACTATAAAAACTTGATCAATATAGAAATGGAGCATTCATATCAATGTAAGACCGAATTACATAACATCACATCATTGCAAAAAAAGTAATTGGAATTATAAAACCCATTAAGAAGTTTCATGATAGAGCATAAATAAAAACTGTTTAGAATATAAAACTATATATTCCTTATCTATATGATATTCCGATATTCCATATTCCTCAAAATCTTCCATCTCTACACTTTAGTACCAATTAATATGATACAAACCTAAAAAATTAAGATGAAAGAAAAATAATAATTATTTTAGAAATGGGGTCAAAAGTCAAGATACAGTTAATTAAAGTGGAAAAGAAGCTAAAATTGACTAGATTGAAGAAAAATTCTTTGCCTAAAGAGATATTTCTTTGTATTTATAAATCATGAGTATATAATTTGACCTGCATAGTCACCTTAAGAGATCATCAGAAGCTTAGCCGCAATGAAAATTGTACAACATGTCATCCCAACTTATGATCTCATATAAACTTGCAAAACCAACATGCTCAACCAAATAGCATTAACAAAGACTATATAATTTCAGAGAAAGAAAAACTTATGAGAGTTAACATAAGAATTATAATTTGACAGCTTGTTGTTTCTATGGATCAAAAGTAATGGATGTTATAGTAATAGAATTAGTACTTTTTATGGGTATTTTTTCATTGGAAACTATTCTTCAATGAGTGTAAATTGTATCAAAAATATTTTTTTTATCAATTATTTTAGCTGATGCAACTCTTGCCTCATAGAAAGACATGAACTAAACAAGTCTACTAACTTTAAGAAGGGGTTTGTGTCTATAAAAATTGATATGGAGCAAGCATATGATAGTATGGGGTGGCCGGCTTTGAGTCAAGTGCTCAAGTATTTTAAGTTTCCTTTCAAATTTTTGATATTGTTATTAGAATATGTTATGGAACCAAAATTCTATATTTTAATCCATGGGATTAAATATTTTTTTTTGAGAGAATGCATAAATTGCATTAAAATGAAAACGAAGAAAACCTAATACAAACTAGGAAAAAGAAGCTAATGATTCCTTTTTTTTAACAAGAAAAATGGAACTTATTAAAAATAAATTTGTTAATTTAAACTTCTTATAAATGTAATGAAATCCACTATCTCCAATTTTGAAACTGTTGAGATGCAGGGGATACTAAAGATTAAGACAACCCGAGAGTTGATTAGTATCCTAGAGTTCCCATCCAGTTAGAGAATAAGAATTAGTAAAGATCTCATTAACAATTAGGCAAAGTTTAAAATAAAAAATTAAACTAAGGAAATGGAAGTGAAAGCTAAAAATAAAATTACATTTCAATAATAAATTCCAAAAGTTTGGTAAAACTATGCCAAACTTTATGATCAATTGCTCTATCTTCAAAAAAATCTATATTTTGTTGCTATCCACGGGTTTATCCTTCTTCATATTAGTGAGATAAAAAGGAAGATGAACCTTTCAAACCATTCTTCTCTTTGTGTTCAGCCATCTTCCTTCTAGGTAGTTCTTTCAATGGTCCCAATGCTTGAATTTCTTTGAATAAGACATGCTTTGAACCGGAGGAAACATTTTTCTTTAAAAAGTTTTTATCTTTTTTAAGAATAGTTTTTTTGAAATTCAAACTAATAGCTGATGGAGGAGAAGAATTATCATGGATTATAGTATTACCATTTGCATTATCATCAGCCGCCAAATTTGTTGATGATTCTGTTATGTGAGTCCCCAAAACTTCAGCATTATTAAAATGAGTAGTAGCCGTCAAAGCTGTTAAGGGAGAAATTTCAGCTCCTTGAGTAGTCAAAACCGTTTCAGCCTCCTTTTCCTCCTCCAAAGTTTGTGGAATTTTGAATTTGATTGCTGAGAGCGTTGGAGAGAAAGCCGAAGCTAGAGTCTCAACGACCTTTGGATCAATCAAAGTATCATTTGTAATTTGAACAGCATCTAAGGACACCGAAATTCCTGGTTGATATAAATTTTTTGAACTTTCAAAATCTAAAAATTGAAAGTCCAGATTTTCAGAAACTACATTTTCTATTTTATTGGTTTCATTTAATACATCATCCATCACCTTATCAACATCAGCTAATGCATTAAATGAATTAGATACAAACAACTGAATTCCGAGAAGCTTACTGGTCCAATTTAAAATTCAAATCCTGGTTAACAGACCCTTCATCTCCTTCCTTGAATCCATCCTTTTCTTCAAGTTGGCTTTTGGAAATTGCAACTACCATTGGATCAGACATAGAATTGAGCTTGTTTCCATCTGCCATTGTTTGTACTTCAGCCTGATCCAGAATTTCAACCGTTCATGATTTTTTTGCTGCTAAAAAAACCTTGGCTTTCAATAGATTACTTGTTGTTTTCTTCTTGTTTTTGAACTTAACTTGCATCCAAGGACCATAAGGATTTTCAGTATGATTTGAGATGAAAGGGATATCTTCAACATTGGGACAAACTGATTCAATATGCCCTATCCTCCCACATTTGAAACAAAGTGATGAAAGATTTTTGTATTCAAACTTTTGAAAAAATCTTCCATGCAACCCTTCAACCCATATTCCAGTGGGGAGTTTTGAGTTCACTCCTTCCCCACCTAAACATATTACCATCTAAAAGTAATGGAGTCCCAATTCTAGACACAATTCTAGTGATATTGGACTCATCCCAATAGTGTAGTGGAAGGTGAGGAAGACGAACCCAGATTGGAGCTGAAACACCTTCTAATGAATTAGGAGAGAAGTTAGGAGACCATTTGTCTAACCCAACTGCGAAACCCCCTACAAACCATGAACCTCCATTAAGAAATGCTTCCATGCCTTCATGAGATTGAAATGAACAAAGAAGCCAATCTAAGCCAAGAATGGTTAGATGGAATCCTCCAAATTTCTTCCATTGTTTTCTTAAATCAATGGCACATTTTGAGAAAGATAAATTTTTCCCAAGAATTTTAACCACCAAAGATTTACTCAAAACTTGAATATTGGATATTTCATTATCCTTATCCAGTTTGACAATGTTTAAATCTTCATCCTCCTTAAGACTTTTATCCCAATTAATTTTAATGTGTGGTTTTTTAGTCCACACATTAGAATTATGAACATTTGAAGAATTAATAGGATTATTGAAATTATCCTTGTTAGTCTTCAAAATATCAACAAAACTTCTCCTTGAAGAAGAAGCTTCTTTGTCATTAGCTTCAACAATAGAAACCGGTGAGGGAGATTTAGGTAGATTGTTAGAAATCACAATTACCTCTTTCCCTTTACTAGAGTCCGTCAATGTCTTTTGTTTAGCCAAAAGACCTCCCTCTTTGATAACAAGAGGAGTTTCTAAAATTCAAAGATTGTGCGGTGAGATGCATTTGAAGGAGAACCTACCTTTTGAATCCAACATAATTGGACTTGCGGTAGATGAAATAGATTTGGTGTTCCGGTCATCCATAAATGACCGGCCACCTTCTTCCATCTCCAATCTTTGCACCCAAAATATTCAAATTATCTTTCCAAAATCCTTCCTTGATTTGTGGAGCTTCTCTCTCTTCCCTTGGCCGCCTGTAAATTATAAAAATACTTTTTTTTTCGATTAAATCTAATTAGATTGAGGTAAAGAGTGGATTTAGGCAAGGGTGTCCATTATCCACTTACCTTTTCATAATATGCTCACAGATTTTGTCTAATGCTTTTTACCAAAGTGGTGATAAGATGGGGATTCAAATTGCTTCAAATGCTCCCATAATATCTCATTTGCTTTATGCAGATGACATTCTGCATAAAGTATTTTAAAAAGGTAAAAAGTATTTTAATCAAGTACAACAAATGGTCGGGTCAAAAGGTGAATGAAAACAAATTAGCCATTTTGTTTGGGAAATTTGTCAAGCTTAAAAGAAAAAAAGCTATTGCAAATATGTTGCATTTCAATACTGTTAATGAAATGTGCTATCTTGGAGTGAAGATAACTTTAAGAAGGATGGTTGGTTCAGATTTCCAAAAGCTGGTGAAAGTCTCTTTGAACAAATTAAATACTTGGGGTAAGAATTTTATTTCTTTAGAAGGAAGAATGGTCTTGGTGAAATATGCTTTTTAATCTCTTTCAATTTTCTTGTTTACACATTCCTTGGTACCTTTGGGTATCTTGAAAGAGTTTGACAAAATGTGTAGAGGATTCATATGGAAAAAAGAAAATGTTAAGGAAGGTATGCATTATGCTTCTTGGAATTTGTTATGCAAACCAAAAGATAAAGGAGGTCGTGGTCTTTTCTCTGTTGTTTCTAAAATGGGACCTCTTTGTGCTAAATTTTCTTGAAACTTTATTATGAATCTAGATTCTTATCTTAACCATAATTTAAGAGCAAAGTATGGTACATATATTTGGAATGTGATGGTGAAGAAGGGGAGCTCTACCACTTGGAGAATTTTGCTTAATGATGCAGCTTATCTTCGGCATATTGTAAGATGGAGAGTTTCTAATGGCATTTCTATAAATATTATACATGATACATGGATACTTGATAAAATTCTTTTTAAGTGGCCTACATTTGTAGATGACTTAGAAAATACGGATTATGATCTTAGTTACTTTATTACAAATGGAGTTTGGAATGAAAATCTACTTCATAAAATTTCTGGAAAGCTTCTGGTTGAACTCATTATACAAATTCCAATCTATGTTGATAATTGTATGAATCAAATTGAATTGAAGATGAAAGTTGCAGGTAAGACAATTGTTGCGTTGTCTTAGGAAGCTGTAATGAACTATGAATATGGTGTAGAAGTATGGAGTTGGATGAAGAAAATTCACTTGAGACCTCATGTAGAATTGTTTTGGTGGATACTATACAATGATGCTATTTTGTCCAACACTTTCTTGATGTATAGAAGACTGCTTAAATCCTATGGATGCCCAAGAGGATGCAAGAAGGCGGAAAATATTAATCATATAGCTGTGGAATGTGGAAAATTAAAGGATATCATTGCAGTTTTAAATAAATGGGGATACCAAGTTTCAATTTTCTCTAACTTTCTGAATTGTATAAAGGAATTCAGGCGATTAACAGGTATTAACTCATTCATTGCAAATATTTACTTTACTACTATTTTTTTAGTTTGGAAAAGTAGAAACAAATTGGTTCATGGCGATAATAAAGACATATATTTGTTAATTGATCCTAACACGGTGTCCATGGCTTCGATATCACTTATTATTAGTATTTATTTGGAAAACTAGGATGTCAACCAGTGTATGTTGTCTTCTTCTTGTTATCCCCCTCCACTCAGATGGATAAAGGTTAACATTGATGTTACTTTATTAAGTAATAACAATGTTGGTATTGGCGTAGTTTTTAGAGACCATAAATAAATATTTTTGCTTGCTATTGGTGTTAATTATTTGCATTGGGACATAACACAATTAGAATTATTGGTTGTTTGTGCTTTTGAAAAATGTTATTCAAGAATGGATGTTGGAAACACAGGGAGTCTTCATAGAAGGAGATAATGTTAATATCATTAGATTACTTCAACATTCTTTGGAGAAATTGAAGAATAAAGAAGGATTAAAGAAGGCTTGTCCTTCATTCAAGATTTTCAACAAGTTTCTTTTAATTTTTCTAGTAGAAGATGTAATAAATTAGCCAAATTTTGTGCTAATTTTGCTTTGTTTAAAAGTTTTATTTGGAAAGACCTTAGTGATGTAGATATTCCTCCTTCTTGCTGCTTTTGAAGGAGGAATGTGATACTTTATATTTGCTTTGAGAAGTTTGTAATAGTTACTTATTTAAATGCATTGAACATTTTTGTAAAAAAAAAAGAAAAAGTCCACTAACAGATTAAGCTACCTCCTATCCTACTATAGTTCTATGAAAAGTGTTTCTACAGAATTGGAAGCATTTCAATTTCTCATATTCTCATATACTAATAACATGTTGACTAATAATGAAGATTTGCACTAAATATTTCAAGATATAATGGTGGTTGTTGCAAATCTATTTTTCATGGCTTATGTTTTGATGATTGACAAACACTGTTTCTCTTGGACTGCTTGTTGCTTCTAACTTTTCAGGAATCGAAGATCGGACGATCAAGAAGAAGCCAGTTCAGGATTGCGTAGGTTTAGGATTGAGTCAGTCTATACTTTTGTTTTTCACGTCTTAAGTCTACTTGTAATGGTCAAAGAGACTGATACTAAGTAACCCTTCACACACACACTTGAGAGACTTAGAATTTCTATTTTTACTCATATCGGCCAGGATAATTTTTGGATCGGCCTGGACGATCAGCTCAAAACAGAAAGTCTAAATAAGGATTCTTAATTAAGGCAGCCGTCATTAACATATCGGCCTGGACGATACTTGTATCGGCCAGGACGATAAGCTCAAAACAGAAAGAAGTTGCCGCCATAGACAATTAAGGTATACTGTATTTTTAAATTATCGGCCAGGACGATCATAGGATCGGCCTAGACGATATTCTCAAAATATGCCATAATTATTCAGGAAATCAAGGGAGTAATTAAGTTTGATTGATACAATCATATCATCCTGGACGATCGCAGGATCGGCCAGGATGATCCAGTCAAAAACCTTAAATTACTTCAGGATGATAAGTATCGGCCAGCTCGTATCCAGGGCTATTGTCAGGATGATTTTCCTTTGATTTGAACTGATCGGCCAGGACGATCATGAGATCGGCCAGGACGATCGTGAGATCGGCCTGGACGATCAAGACAATTTTCAATCATCCTGTTTTGCATCCAGGGCTATGCTCTGGCCGATCTTCATTAATTTTTACTGATCGGCCAGGCCGATGTCCATATCGGCCTGGACGATATAGTCGACAACTCTCAATTAATGAGCTCCTTTGAAGCTCTTCTATTTAAGAGCTCTTGTTAAACATTTTTCAAGACCTTTGGCTGCTTCCTTGACCTGAGAAGACCTTGAGGAGAGAAAGAGAGAGAGGGAGAGAGAGAGGATCTTGTGAGGGGGAGCTTGTGAGGTTATTCACAAGGGTTGCTTCAAGGATCGCTCTGCTTGTTCATCGTCTAGAGTTTCTCATCCGTGGAAGGGTCGGTAGAGGTAAGGAGTTTTGCTTTTCGTTTTGGTTCTCTGCCAGCTTCAGGAGGTAGGTTCGCTGCCTTGCCGGGGTGGCAAAAAGGAGGTTCTTGTGAGGGCTTCTCCGCCTAGCTGTGGGGGCTAAAGGAGAGTCATGTTTTGTAGTGCAATACTTGGAGGGTGCCTCCAAGGAGTGGACGTAGGTCGAGTCGACCGAACCACTATAAATTTATGTATTCTTTTTCTTGCTTCCGCACTTTTAAATTCAGCATTTAGTTCTGTGGTGTGATTTAGTTTATGCAATTTTCTTTCTTTGTGAAAAGAGTTTTTAAAATACCAATTCACCCCCCCTCTTGGTTAGCTTGGGACTAAGTTCATAGGGCTTAACATCCCTAACGAACTTTCAAGTGGTATCAGAGCGGGATTTGAAAATTAAAGTTTGAAAACTTTTTGAATTTGATCCATGGATAACATTGGGAATCGTAACACTATGGAAGGGTATTCTATTACCCGACCTCCTCTGTTCGATAACCTACCTTTTAATTTTTGGAAAACTCGCATGTCAACATTTTTACAATCTACTGATTATCGCATGTGGATGCTTATTCAAGAAGGTTATTCTCCACCTTCTCGTGAAATTAATGGTGTTAAAACTGAAGTTGCTTTTACAGAATGGACTTTTGATGAACGAGATTTAGCTTAATTAAATGCGAAATGTTTGAACTTTTTTTTCTGTGCTTTGAAATCTGAAGATTACATGCGTGTTTCAACTTGCAAAACTGGTAAAGAAATTTGGGATAAATTGTGCATCACTTATGAAGGCACTAATGAAGTTAAACAATCCCGTTTGAACTTTCTCTTGCATGACTACGAACTTTTTGTATGAAATCTCATGAATCGATTTCTGACATGTATACTAGGTTTACTCAGATAGTTACTTCATTGCATGCACTAGGAAAGGAACTTTCGAATTATGAAAAAGTTAACAAGATTTTGAGATGCTTGCCTTCGTCTTATGATGCAAAAATCACTGCAATCACTGAATCTAAATATTTGAACACATATTCTATTGATAACTTACTTGGACTCACTCATTGCTTACGAGCAAGGGGTGAATCAAAAAAATGTTGATACAGGTGAAAAGAAAAAGGAGAAAATAATTGCATTGAAGGCTCACAAATCGGATTCTGAATCTTCCGGGTCTGAAAGCGATGAAATTGACTTCATCACAAGGCAATTCAAAAGCTTTCTAAGGAAGAAACAAAATCATCATCAGAGTTGGAGAAAAGGTAAGGACCACAAACATGTTAGAGGATCTTCTGATGTTGTTTGTTTTGAATGCAGGAAGCCTGGACATGTGAGAAGCCGATTGTCCTACACTTCAAGATCATTCAAACAAAGAAAAGGAAAAAGGTGAGGAGAAAGCTAAGTCTAGGAAGGACAAGAAGAAAATCCAAAGAGGTTTCTGGGCAGAATCTGGTACTGATTCCTCTGAGACTGAACCAGAGGAAGAGACTACAAACTTGTGTTTCATGGGAGAAAATCAAAGTGATGAGGAAGAGGTATGTAAACCAACCTATGATGAATTATTTGAAATTTTTGAAAAAATTCATGCATCATACAAAAAACTTAAGAAAACTTATGCTAGTATAAAATTAGAACATTCAAATCTATAAAAAGAGCATGAAGTTTTTCTCAAAGATCATGCAACGATTGATTCAAATCACATGGCTCTTCTTGATGAATTTGATGAGTTGAACAAAAAGCATTTGGAATTAGTTGATGAACATAATGCATTAAAAGCTTCACACACCTCACTTAAGGTTGATCTTAAGAAATTTAAAGAGATTGAGAAAAAATTGAAGATTGAGAACGATGCATTAAAAGGAACTAACTTGAGGATTCAAAATAATTTTGATACATATAAGAAAAATCGGATGACTTCCACTGTTGATTTTAAGCCAGAACCTAGGAAGAGGCATCATAACTCAAATCATTTAAGAAACCCTTTTTCTGGAGTTAGATGTTTCTCATGTGGCATGCTAGGACACATCTCACACACTTGCACCGTTCACCGTAGTACACATTGGGTGTGGAGACCTAAGATGCATGATTCACAGCATACCATATCTGCATTATATTCTACTTTTCTTAAGAAGGATCCCAAACCTATTTGGGTTTCTAAATCTGACTGATGTTGAGTGTTGCAGGAGTGCTCTCACCAAAGACCTCATGGGAGCATAGAATAACTGGACATAAGGAGGCTCGCAGCTCAAAATTGCTTAAACTCGCTGCTTTATCACGTGCTTGAAATGTTTATTTTTTTTTGTGTTTCTTTGTGCTAGTTTTTATGCTTACTTGGTGGTAGTCTAGTTTGCGTTGTTTTTATTTTTTTTTTTTGTTTTTTGTTTTGTTTTTATGTGTTCTGTCTTCTTGTTGCTCTTTAAATTTTGGTCTTTCATATGATGAATTTTTTTTTAAAGCCTTTAAATTTTGGAGTTTTTAGAGATAGTGTTTAGCTTTTTCTAAATTGGTTAAAGGGAGTAAACTGTTGATGTTTTCCCTGCTTCTGACTTTGTTTAGTGGTATGATTTTCTTCTCTAAACAAAAGTCTAAACTCAGTCTAACCAATGGCTTTTTATTTAAGATCTTTTTCTTATCTTACTACTTTAATTTATCTTATGCATAATTGCCAAAAATTTTAGAGATCTTTCAAGCTTTTGAAATCTCGCCATTGCATTTATCACATGATTTTGATTTTGTGTTGTGGATTGTTCCTCCTTATGTTAGAGAGAGAGCTCTTATTCTCTAATATTTGGAGGATATACTCACAACTAAGTCTTTTTTTTAAGGGTATATTAAAGAGTTTTTAGCTTGCAAGAGTTAAAAAGGAAAGAGGCCAATGAAGCCAAATTGAAAAGAAAGATATATACACAAAAGTGTATCAAAAATCAAAAGATGCTCAAAGACCCAATCAAAGTGACAAGAGATATAAAATGAGCCAAGTAAATGCAAGCTATCCTCTCTTTGGTAAAACTCTTAAAACTTAGAAAACTCATTGATTATGTAATATTTTCAAGGACTTGATTTCAATTTCCATGATTGAGAAAAATTACTTTAGTTTATTATTTATAAGATATTTTAGTTGTAAACAAGTTTTGAATGGATCTTTTTATCCTATTTAGTTATTCTGAGTTAGATTTCTATTTTTCAAAAGAAGTTTGTACCCTAAAGGATGTCCGATCTAGGGTTAACAGAATCAGATATTCTACCTTCTTCTGATTGGGATTTGTTAAACTTCTTGATCTCTTGGAACTTTAAAAGTTTAACTTTTTGAAAAGAATTCTCATATGATGCCTCCATAAAAAAAAAATAGAAAAATTAAAATCCAAAAATATTCGTTGTTTGGTTTTCTTTGTGTTGTTTTATTTTTTCTGTGTTTTGACTGCTTTTCCTTTGTTTTATGTTTGAGGGTCTTGATCATCACCATTCCTTCCTTGATTTAAATTTCTAGTCACATCGTCTTGGCTGATACTTTTATCGTTCTGGACGATATGACAAATTCTCTTCAAAATTCATCTCCTGAACTTTTCTGTGCTTAATATTACTCATCGTCCCCGGTGATCCTATATCATCCTGGACGATTTGATCGAACTCATGGTGATAGTCCTGGCCGATAGTATACTTGTCTGGCCGATGCATTTTATGTGCATCGTCCTGGCCGATACACTGGATCGTCCTGGACGATCCACGTGTCAGCACGTTTTAATCTTTAAATTCGGCCCCGGACGATTCATTATTGGACAATCGGCCAGGCCGATCCACTGTTCGTCCTGGACGATACACGTGGCAAGCATTTTAAACATTTTAACTTCGGCCGGTACGATCAATTATTGTGCATCGTCTTGGACGATACACCTAATCGGCCCGGACGATCTACTTTTTCAACAGTCGTCCGGATTGACTCCTCGGGACGATCGCCTATGTCTAATCGGCCTGGCCGATATCGGATCGGCCCAGACGATCGGACCGCCTTTTTGACCAATCGGCCTGTACGTAATTATTGAACCATATCGGCCTGGACGATTCTGCGATCGGCCAGGACGATATGACCGTTTCTTTAAATTCAGGCAGTTCCAGCCATGATTTTTCACTCTTCATCCTTTCTTCTCTTGTGTTCTTTGCTTAGTGCTCTAAATGGTTGGTGGGAAACGCGTCCGACAAACTTCTGGGAGTTCTTCGAGGGCAAGGATTGACCCTCATTTCCAGGAAGTAGAAGATGAAGCTGTCTATCATCGTTACAAAGAGTGTGGAATTACTGTCTCCAGAATCATCAATTCTGTCCACACCTCTTACCCGGTAATGGATCTTTTCGCTCACACCTCTCTTTGCTTCATTCTGTCTCTTGCTTTCTCTTTCAATTCAGAGTTTCTTCGAGAATTTTTTGCAAATCTTCGCATCAACCCTACCTTCACAGCCCTGACCTCCTATGTGAATCGATGCCCTGTCGAAATCACATATCAGGATTGTGTTGATCTTTTACAGTTATCCACCACCGGGGATAAGCTGCACGTAATCGCCTCTGACCTTGATCTTGATTGGTCCACGGCGAATCACTTTCTTCGCCAGACCAATGTACCTTACCTTGTTGGAGAGACTAGCTCTTTAGGCAAAGATGCTAGGACAATCCAACATGTCCTTCGCACCTCCATAATTCCAAAAGCCGGGGACCGAATCCACATCATCTTTCTACTTTCCCTCACTACTTTCTACATCATGGCTCATAGAGAATTCAACACTGTGGACCTAATTTTTTGATACATTGATCACCTAACCACAATTCGCGATCCAGGTCACAAGAGGAAACCAAATCTAGCCTTAGGACACATCATAGCCTATGTTCTTGAAACTAAATACCAACTTCAGTATCCTATTCCACCAAACCTCCCAACTCCCCTCTACTCAAATAATTCCTTCAGCACCCTTCACAGTACTCGTCTCCACCCTGAGGAACCTCAGGGGGCTAGAGAGAAGGAGGCTTCCGCTCCCGCCCCCTTTCCTGACCCTGTTCCTCTCCACCAGCACTCACCGGTTGATCAGTTGATTGAGAGATTTGATCGATGGGAGACCCATTTTGACGCCTATGTTGTTGCACAGGAGCATAAACACTATGAGGACATTGCTCGTTACGAGCATCACCGAGCTAAGGATCTAGCCCGATTTGATAGTTTCCTTACTCACCAGCAGCAGCAGCATGACCAGGACATCGCATGGTTCAATGCTCAGTTTACCATGCTTGCCAGTTATTTTCAGCAGCCACCTCCACCACCTCCATCTGATGATCAGGATCCCTCGTTCTTTTAGTCTGTGATTTGTGTGTTTTTTTCTTATCTTTTTTTAGTTTGCTTGTTAGTCTTTTGTGATGGTTTTCTGTTGTTTATGGACCCTCTTTTTGTGATGACAAAAGGGGGAGTAGGATAGGGTGTGGTAGGAAAAAGCTATTGTAACTTTGATTTTCTAATGAACCTATTTTTTTGTTTAATTTTTTCCTACTTATATTTTCCATCATCAAAAAGGGGGAGATTGTTGCAAATCTATTTTTCATGGCTTATGTTTTGATGATTGACAAACACTGTTTCTCTTGGACTGCTTGTTGCTTCTAACTTTTCAGGAATCGAAGATCGGACGATCAAGAAGAAGCTAGTTCAGGATTGCGTAGGTTTAGGGTTGAGTCAGTCTGTACTTTTGTTTTTCACGTCTTAAGTCTACTTGTAATGGTCAAAGAGACTGATACTAAGTATCCCTTCACACACACACACACTTGAGAGACTTAAATTTCTATTTTTACTCATATCGGCCAGGACAATTTTTGGATCGGCCTGGACAATCAGCTCAAAATAGAAAGTTTAAATAAGGATTCTTAATTAAGGCAGCCGTCATTAACATATCGGCCTGGACGATACTTGTATCGGCCAGGACGATAAGCTCAAAATAGAAAGAAGTTGCCGCCACAGACAATTAAGGTATACTGTATTTTTAAATTATCGGCCATGACGATCATAGGATCGGCCTGGACGATATTCTCAAAATATGCCATAATTGTTCAGAAAATCAAGGGAGTAATTAAGGATGATTGATACGATCATATCGTCCTGGACGATCGCAGGATCGGCCAGGACGATCCAGTCAAAAACCTTAAGTTACTTCAGGACGATAAGTATCGGCCAGCTCGTATCAAGGGCTATTGTCAAGACGATTTTCCTCTGATTTGAACTGATCAGCCAGGACAATCGTGAGATCGGCCTGGACGATCAAGCCAATTTTCAATCATCCTGTTTTGCATCCAGGACTATGCTCTGGCCGATCTTCATTGATTTGTACTGATCGGCCAGGCCGATCTCCATATCGGCCTGGACGATATAGTCAGCAACTTGTAATTAATGAGCTCCTTTGAAGCTCTTATATTTAAGAGCTCTTGTTCAACATTTTTCAAGATCTTTGGCTGCTGCCTTGACCTGAGAAGACCTTGAGGAGAGAAAGAGAGAGAGGGAGAGAGAGAGGATCTTGTGAGGGGGAGCTTGTGAGGTGATTCACAAGGGTTGCTTCAAGGATCGCTCAGCTTGTTCTTCATCTAGAGTTTCTCATCCGTGGAAGGGTCGGTAGAGGTAAGGAGTTTTGCTTTTGGTTTTGGTTCTCTGCCAGCTTAAGGAGGAAGCAAAAGGAGGTAGGTTCTCTGCCTTGCCGGGGTGGAAAAAAGGAGGTTCTTGTGAGGGATTCTCCGCCTAGCTGTGGGGGCTAAAGGAGAGTCACGTTTTGTAGTGCAATACTTGGAGGGTGCCTCCAAGGAGTGGACGTAGGTCGAGTCGACCGAACCACTATAAATTTCTGTGTTCTTTTTCTTGCTTTCGCATTTTTAAATTCCACATTTAGTTCTATGGTGTGATTTAGTTTATGCAATTTTCTTTCTTTGTGAAAAGAGTTTTTAAAATACCAATTCACCCCCCCCCCTCTTGGTTAGCTTGGGACTAAGTTCATAGGGCTTAACATCCCTAACGAACTTTCAGTGGTAGTTTCTTTTTGTCCTCTTGCGTAATACCAAGCAACTCAAATCAAAGACATCAATCATACAAAAAGATAAAAGTAGTGTAGTGGAGAACACAAAATAGAAACATAATTGTTAATTGTGTAGAAGGTAATGGAACACAAAGATGAATATATTTCTGACCTCAGATTTTCTCATGTAATTGGTAAGACAATCTCCACCTCTTTCCTCTTCTTCCTCCTTCAAAAGCAAAGATAATTGCATGTTCATATGTAAGTGTTAGGAATACCAAATAAATGTCAACAAAACTTGCATGTACAATTATTACCTTAACCCTTCCCTTCAGGCCATAGTGACAGCGAACCCAGTTGGATCCACATAAAAGAGCTTGCATAGTGTCCACCCCTAATTTTGATCGATATGTATCAACTACTCTTTCTACAGCATTGAAAGTGGACTCTGAAGCTACAGTACTAATAGGGATGGATAAAATATTAATAGTCATTCTTGAAAGTATGTGATATTTTTCTTGATTGATTTTCCACCATGCAATCACATCCAACTTTTGCCCTTCACTACAAAGTTCTAAGCCATCTTCCAAGTAGTTGTCTAAATCTAATTTTAGAGGTCTAGTGCTTGTTTTGGATGAAACATATGAGGTGAAAACATGCTAACCACTATATCTTTTAAAGTTAGATAGATGGCTTACACTTTGCAATGAATTGTTTGTGCTCCTTAAACTCCCTCCTGCAATATCGCTGTCACCATCAATTTCTACTTCAGAACTTGTAACAAATTCCTCATAAATTTTGTAGAGTAGACTTCTTGCATGCTGTACATTCTTCATGCTTTCATCTCTAGGATATATCATATGATATGCAAACTCAATAACAACAAACTTCATTCTTGGATCCATCACTGCACCAAAATCCATGAGGATATTACATTCACAGTAATATTTATCAAATTTATATTTCATTTTCTTGGACATCTCCACAATAAAATAACCAGTTAAAATTGCCCCCTCATCCAAGACCTTCTTTACAGTACATATTTGTGAAAGGAATAAATTTGGTGTAGCGTAGTATGTTCCAGAAATGATATCAGTTGCTTTATTAAAGAATCTCAAAATATCACAAACTTTTTCTGCTTTATCCCACTCATCCTCTATTGGACATGCAACATATGTCAATTCTCTTATGTTATATATAAAAAACGCTTCTCTTAACCACAATGCCACTGTCAATATTTAGTAAGTTGAGTTCCATCAAGTAGGGAAATCCATTACTAGCTTTCTAGTACGTAATTGCAATTATTGGAAAACCTCAGAAAATTTGATTAATCTGGCTTCAGATGCATTAACAAAACTCATGGTGTCTTAAATCTTATCAATAATATACTCCACATGTTTTTTGTCATCCTTAACAATTAGGTTTAGTATATGAGCACAGCAACAGACATGAAACAACCTTCCTCTAAAGAATAATTTTCTTTACTCTAAAACTATCTTTTAAAAGCTTCATTACCCTATCATTGTTCTATGAACTATCAACTTATATAGTAAATAATTTATCCTCAACACCACATTCACAAAGTACCTTGTATTATGTATCAACAATTTCAGTAACTGTATATGGTGCTGGCAAATGCAAAAAACTTAGTACTCATTTATGTAACCTCCATTTTGAATCAATGTAATGAGTTGTAACTACCATATATGAAATTCTTTTTTTTTTTTACTTTCATAAATTTGTAGTAAAACTAATTTTATTAATTCTTTAAAATCATTTTTCAATTTTTATTATCTCTTTCATACACTTGTATCATATCATTATGTGTTGTTGCCCGTGAGTACTTCACAAAAAAGGTGATATAGACTTCAAAATTAAATCTAATCTAAATTCTTTAACAACTGAAAATGGTTTCTCATAATTAGTATGTAATGTGCTATCTTCTCCCTAACATTATTATTATTATATTTAAAGGTGATCAATAATACACCATCATGGCTACTTTGGGAAAAAGAGTTCTCCAAATTTGTTGGTTGAAAGGTAAGACTTTTTTCTTTTTAAGGCACGAATCCTATAGCAGCATAATGATCCAATTTTTTTTAAATTGTATAGTTGCACCAGTAACTCTGATAAGTAGTTGTTTTTTTTATAATGCACACATAAACATTCATATAGGTTGTTAAACCCTATAGAACTATCTCAAGGCTAACCAAGAGGGGGGTGATTTGCTTATTAAAAATAATTCTTGGATTTTTAAAAACCTTTTTAGATATTTTTAGAAAATTAAATCACCAATCCTGAAATATATAATTATTTATGGAAATGATTATCACAGAGAATTTTTTAACCACAACATTTTAAAAGCAAATTAAAATATAAGAAAAATTAAATAAAATAGAAAAATACTAAATTTTATAGTGGTTCAATCCAACTTGACCAACATCCACTACTTGGAGACTCCTGTTGAAACTTGTTAAATATGAGTTAGGTTGTTAGACCTAAACTTTTGTCCCAATGGCTAACCAATAGGGGGGTTGAATTGGTAATTTTAAAAATTCCCCTCTTAATTTAACTAGATTTTTTTTAGTAATTTTAAAAACTATTTTTCAATCACATATAATAACAAGACAGAAAAATAAAAAGCGGAGGAAAATAAAAGAAACAAGATTCATAGTTGTTCGGTCAAACACGACCTACATCCACTCCGTAAAATCTCCCACTTCAGGTATTGCACTATTACCACTAGTGTCTCTCCTTTTGCCCCCATAGCAAGGCAGAGAAGCCTTCACAAAAAACTCTCTTCCATCACTACCCGGTGCGACAGGGAACCGTCATCCTTTTACACCCTCCAAGTGTAGGCAGAGTATTATCATCCTTTTACACCCTCTAAGTGTAGGTAGAGAACCATCATCCTTTTATACCCTCTAGATGTAGGAAAAGAACCTTCCACTTTTCACACTCTCCAAGTGTAGGCAGAGAACCTTCGGTTGTTCACACTCCTCAAGTGTCTGTAGAGAACCGAATCTTCTTGAAAGATATTCTCATGAGAAATCTAGAAGGACAAGAAAAAAGAGTGAATTAATCATAAATTACAAACAGAGATCCTTACCTTTGAGTAACCAAGTGAACACTTCATGCTCTAGTAGTAAGAAATATCCTTCAAATACTCTCTCTCACTCTCTCCTTCAAATTCTCCTAAGTATGCACGAATACTAAATGACAAAAAGATTGCAAGATAGTTTTAAGTGGACCTTTTATAGAAAAGGCATAAAAAACCATCCAAAAACTGTAATTATTCAAATATGTATGTTCACGATCATCCCGTATGATCGTAATTCATACATACGAACAGTATAAAAATTGTTACGTACGATCTCAAATTGAATCAATACGAAATGCCTTCATATTAGATCATCGTCCCTGTATGAATTGGGTTCGTCCGGTATGAATAATTATTCCCAAAGTTTGTTGGTACAAAAATGCAGGATGGACTACAAGTTTACAAAATAGAGGACATCATTCTGGGACGAATGGGTTAAAATCATCTAGACAAATAGATCAAATGACAAATCCAGAGGACATCGTCCTAGGATGAATGGGTTAAATTGTCTAGACGAATAGTTTAAATGCCAAATCTAGAGGATATCATCCGGAGACGAATGGGTAAAATCATCTGGACGAATAGTTCAAATAGCAAGTCCAGAGGATATTGTCCGAGGATGATTGGGTTAAAATCATCTAGACGAATAGTTCAAATGAAAAATCCATAGGACATCATCCTGGGATGAATGGGTAAAATTGTACGGATGAATAGTGTAAATGATAAGTCCAGAGGATATCATCTGGGGATGAATGGGTAAAATTGTTTGGACGAATAGATCAAATGACAAATCCAGTGGACATCATCTGGGGACAAATGGGTAAAATTGTCTGGATGAATAGCTAAAATGACAAGTCGAGAGGACATCATCCTGGGATAAATGGGTAAAATCATCTGGATGATCTATACTTAGAAATTTTTTTTCCATCTCTATTTGTTCCATTGCTCGTTTGGGAGTATAACTGACCAGATCGTCCCGTACGAACATGGTTCATACTGTACAATCAGTTTTAAAAATTATGAATTTTAAAGATCCCCCCTGGTGTGTGTGTGCTAAGTTACTCAATTACAATCACACTCTCTCAGACTCAAATAAAATGAAAAAATACAGACACCAATGTTACAAAATATTTTAAGCAGATTTTGATTTGAAGTCTTTAATAATCTAAAGTATGATTTCCCTGAAATGTTAGTACACATATGAACAAAAACAAATATTCCAAAATGTGTTAGGAGAAAATAATAATCAAAATAATAATATTTGAAATCATAAAAAACATACAAGTTGCAAGAGTGTAAAACATGCAAAGCTAAGTAGCAACTCTCTCAACAATCTCATCCTTTTTGATGATGGCAAAATAATTATTATTTTTGTAAATTTGAAAGTCCTAAGTTTCTCTTAAACTCCCCTGAATGAATAAGCATGTGAGAATAAGAGGTATTTATTTTGAACAAATCAATTTTTTTAATTTTAAAGCTTTTTAATACACAAAAATAATCACACAAAAAACAAAAAAATGACATTGAAATGTCAAAACAAATACCAATAATAAAAGACATGAACAAAACATATAGAGACACAAATAACACAATCAAAATGTCAAATAATATTTCTCCCCCTTTTTTGACAACAACAAAAAGAGAACAAGAAGCGAACAGACACAGAAATGTAAGAAATCATATGAAAGGCCTTTGATAATTGATCCTGAAAGAGATTTATTTATATTTGCAATAAAAAAAATGTCATTAGAGAAAAAGAAGAATTCATATGATTTAAGTATAGATATAACATAGACAAAAAAATATCAAGGTCATGAGTCAATTTAGATAATGAGATAAGCAAAATTATTGTAAAGTAGATGAAATGAAAATTTATGTATTTCAAATTTCAATAAAAAATAAAATTAAACAGAAGATTCATTTAAATTTAAAGATTAAAAGATGGAGGAAAGAACATATCATTGTGGCGCTTTATGTATATTTTCAATATTTGTGGCACACTTTGTGCATCTTTTATATTTGTGGGCTAATTTTATACCTCTTTTTAAACCACTGCACATTCTTTTGATTTTTGTACATTTGTACATTTTCAAGTTTTTAATTGATATTTCCAAAATCAATAATCTAAAATCTCAAATATTTCTAAGTATAATGATATTTATATTGAAAAGAGAAATAAAAATAAGAAAATATCAAAATTGCAATAATAATTTTAAAATTTTGTTAGTCTAACAAGAGATATGAGTTTGATTCACTTAACTTAATCGAGTTATAAATTTTTTGAAAAATTACATTTTCTAATGAATTCAATCTTGTATTGCAATTCAAAGTATACCACTTGTTAGATCAATTAGTTAGGATAATCATATAGTCTAACAAACATTTCTAAAATAGATAAAAAAATAACTTAAAACAAGATAGGCTAATTTTTATTGATATCATGGTTAATGATAATACATTGAGTATGATAGATATCAATACACACAGATTTCATAAAAACATAAAACATACAGACATAAAAATGAACAACACATTACATCACATTACCACTAATAGAGAGAATCATAAAAGAAGTACAGTCATCATTCTGAGGGGCGTTGATCTGGAGGAGGTGGTTGGTTTAAGATATTAAAATAGCTATTCATCATAGCTATATTCATGTTGATTGATTCAAATTGACCTCTTACCCAGCCCATATAGCCACTCTAGCCTTTTGCTTGAGCTTGCCATTTGACAGATTTGGAAAGATGAGAGGATTTGAAAGGTTTTTGAAGTGTATAAAAATAGAGTTCTAAACCCTTCTATTTAAAAAAAAAAAAACAAACTTTTGTACGTATGAAAATTGTTTCATCCTGTACGATATAGGGTTCGTGTGTACGAAATAAAATTTCGTATGTACGAATGAATGTGTCCAAAACGAAATGACTTTTTGTAAACCCTCAAGTTACGAGGCTTCCTTTCATACATACTTTTGACTAAACGATCGTACAGATGAACAAGTGTTCGTCCGGGATGATCAGTTATTTAAGATCATTTTTATAACGGTTTGAAATGTCTCCCTCTTAGAAATACCACGTGTTTGTATGTACAAACTGAAGGTTCGTACGTACGATCAGAAATAAAGAAACTATTATAACCGTATAACCATCTATATGTGTACATACGAATGAATACACATCATCCGGATGATCTAGGAATCGTACAGATGAATGGTAATAAAAACTAAAAAATTGCATGCAGACTGTTCAACTCAACCATTAATACACTATAGGATTCATCCAGTACGAAAATATTTTGTACAGACGAATGTCACACTTAGAAACATTCATATGATTGCTCTAGAACTTGAATTTTAAATGTGAAAATATTTTTGAAAGCACACCATACAAATGGACAATCATAACAAAAATAAATATGCACAAAAAAACATATAAGGAAAATCACAAAACCAAAATTATACTTACAAAAACACATATCAATGTTGCAAAAATTTTAATTAAGCATTCAAATCAATCAGACCAAGCCTTGTTCTTAATGTACTGAAAGTATCAAAGACTAGTGATTTTATAAAAATGTTTGCAAGTTGATTTTCAGTTAAAACATTATTGAGTTCAATTTCTCCTTTGGACACATGATCCCTTATGAAATAATGTCTGATGTCTACATGTTTGGTTCTTGAATGTTGAATAGGATTTTTAGAAATATAAATGAAACTAGTGTTATCATAATAAACAGGAATAGTGCCTATTGTTAATCATAAATCAATTAACTATTGTTTCAACCAAAGTACTTATGCCACACAACTTCCTAAGGCAATGCATTCAGCTTTAGCAGTAGATAGGGCTATGAAATTCTATTTTCTACTAGACCAAGAGACTAAAGAATTTTTAATAAATTGACATATTCTAGAAGTACTTTTTCTTTCAATCATACAACCTGCAAAGTCTGAATCTGAATATCCAATTATTTTAAATGAAGAGCTAAACTTAGAATACCAAATTTTTAAATTCTGAGTTCCCGAGATATATCTCAAAATTCTTTTCACTACTGTCAAATATAATTCTTTTCTATCCGATTGAAATCTAGCACACAAATAAACACTACATAATATCGGGTCTACTAGCTGTCAAGTAAAGTAAAGATCCAATAATACCCCTAAATTTCTTTTGATCAATAGATTTTCCCATAGGATCCTTATCCAACTGAACTGAGGAACTCATAGGTGTACTAATAGGTTTAGCATTATCCATTTCATACTTTTTGAGAATGTCCTTAACATACTTCGAATGATTAAAAAATATACCCTCCTAAATTTTCTTAATACTAAAACCTAGAAAGTAACTCAAATCTTCCCATTAAACTCATCTCAAATTCACTACTCATTAATTTAAAAAAAAAATATCTCAAAGAATTTTATTTGTAAATCCAAAGATGATATCGTCAACATAAATTTATACAATGAGTATATCTTCTCCCATTTTCTTCAAAAAGAGAGTTGTGTCCACTCTTCCTTTTTTAAAAGATCTCTCAAGTAGGAAGGTGCTCAACCTCTCATACTAAGCCCTAGGTGCCTGTTTAAATCCGTATAATGCATTTTTAAATTTAAAAATATGATTTGGGTGATTAGAATTTTCAAAGCCTGGAGGTTGTTCCATATAAACATCCTCTTAAATCATCCCATTTAAAAATACACTTTTAACATTCATTTGATACAATTTAAATCCTCTAAAATAGGCAAAGGATAACAAAACTCTAATTACTTCAAGTCTAGCTATATGGGCAAAATTCTCCTCAAAATCAATTCATTCAATCTGATTATTCCCCTTAGCCACCAATCTAGCCTTATTTCTAATGACTACTCCTTAGTCATTCATTTTTGTTCTTGAATACCCTCTTAGCTCCTACTACACTTTGATCCTTTGGCCTTGCAGTTAATTCCCTAAATTCATTTCTTATAAACTGATTTAATTCTTCTTGCATAGCCAATATCCAAAATTCAACTGAAAGTGTTTGATCAATATTTGTGGGTTCTATCATTAAAAAAAAGGCTGAATGAATGACTACTTTCTTTAATCCACGTCTAGTCCTAACACCTTAATTAGGTTCACATATAATCAATTCCTTTGGGTGGTTTTTAAAAAATTTCAAATCTCTAGGCAACTGGTTTTCTATCTCCAAATTTTCATCCAAATTTATTTTCTCAATCTTTTAGGAGTTAATCTCTATCTCATCCTCTTCAATAATTGGCTCTTTCAAAATTCTAGATTTATCAAATACAACATATGTAGTCTCCTCAATTACCAAAGTTCTTTTATTGAATATTCTATAAGATTTTCCAACACTAGAGTATCCTAGAAAAATTTCTTCATCTGATTTTGGATCAAATTTTCCTAAGGCAGATTTTTCATTGTTATATATGAACACCTTACATCAAAAAATATACAAATATGACAAATTAGATATTCTTCTCTTAAGTAACTCATTGGATATTTTATTCAAGTTTGATATGACATTTATCCTATTCAGAAAATAACATATCGTGCTAACCACCTCAGCCCAAAAATATTTAGGAAGTGAATATTCAGCTAACATGGCTCGAGCAGCTTCTATTAATGTTTTATTTTTTCTTTCAAATATCTCATTTTGCTGAGGGGTTCTAAGTGCTAAAAAATTATGATCAATCCCTTTCTCCTCACAAAAATCTTCAAAATTTTTATTTTCAAATTCTCCTCCATGATCACTTTGAATTGTTAAGTTCTCACATCCTAGTTTCCTTTAAATTTAAGTCAAAAAATTTCTAAACTCTTCAAATGATTCACTCTTATGATTTAAAAATCTAATCCATGTGAATCTTGAGAAATCATCCACAATCACATATATGTATGACTTCCCTCCTAGACTTACAGTTCTGACTAGTCCAAGAAGATCCATTTGCAAAGTTTCCAATGATTTACTAGTTATAATATCCTTATTGGACTGAAAAGAGTACTTCATATATTTTTTTAGTTGACATGCATCACAAAGGTGATCCTTAGTAAAGTCTAATTTTGGTATACCTCTCACTAAGTTCTTTTGTGTAATCCTCTTAAGGTTTTTCATGTTAGAGTGACAAAGTCTCCTATGCCATAGCCATGACTCATCAGAAATAATTTTTAAACAAAAGGCATGAGTTTTGATACAATTCAAATCTAGCATATAAATATTGTTTACCCGTATATTATACAAAACATCATTACCATTCAGGCTTAATATGCAGCTAGTAGAAAAAAATTTAACATAATATCCTTTATCACATAACTAACTAATACTCAGAAGATTATGCTTTAAGCCTTCTACTAAGAAAACATTTTTTATAAAAAAGTTTTTCAAGTTCCCTATCATACATGATCCTACCACCTTCCTTATGGTGTTATCTCTAAGTATAATCCTGCCATCACTACTGGCTTCCAACGATATGAATTGTGCAGTATCTCCAGTCATATGCTTTGAGCAACCACATTCCAGGTACCATATGCTCTCACGAGGCCTTGTGTGAGAGCGATCCTATAAAATCATCAATCATTAGACTTGGTAACCCAAACAAGTTTGAGTTCTTCTTTTGGCAATTTTAAAATAGATGTATGTATGATATGACTAGGTTTATGCATATTCGATTTCCATACCAAATAAGTTTTTCTATCCAATGTACAAGTGTGTGCTATATGTCCAAACAATCCACAATTATAATATTTGACTCCAGAAAATGGGTTTCTTAATCTTCTATAATTATTATGTCTATTCCTGGATTGTATAAATTTTGGATACAAAATATGATTCATAAAATCATTAAGTCTTGGGAGTATCCTATTTTCCTCGAGAGCTTCCTATTTTCCTCGAGAGCTTTTATCTTCAATTTTAAAAAAAAGTATTCATATCTTATAATATACGATTTGTATAATTCATTATGATATTTTTTGCTCTCTGATTCATCCTTAAAATCTTTAAATTATTTTTCCAATTTTGTATAGGATGATTTTAAATTTTTATGGTTCTTATTCAAATCGTCGAACTCATCAAGTAATTTCATGTTGTTGTTATCAATTAATGCATGATCTTTCTTAAGGATTTCTTATTCTATTTGTAGTTCTTGTAACTCTAAGTTCAAACTAGTATGCATTTTTTTTTTAACTTCCTATATGCATCATGTATGCATTCAGAGATTTCTAAAAGTTCATTATAAGTCAAGTCACATATATCTTCTTAATATGACTGATTAAGATTATCGACCATCAAGCACAGATTGTGGACTTCCTCTTCCTTTTCAGTCTCTGATGAGTCTGAAGCTAAGTCTGTCTAAAAAACTCTTTGGAATTTCTTCTTATCTTTCTTCACAATTGGTTTCTCTTCTATCTTTTCCTTGCTAAAAGTGGCTTTGAGTTTTGGACAGTTTAACTTAATGTTTCCAGATTTCCTTCACTCATATCAAATTACATTATTTGAAACATTGACATTCATATTGAACTTACCTCGATTCCATTGTTGGCGTCTCTTTGCTTCCTCTTCAGAAAGCTTCTGAACTGTCTAGTCATCAACGCGATATCGTCCTCATTCTTAGGTTGTGATAGATCACTCTCTGACTCCTCCACTTTCAGGCTATGTTCTTCTCCCTTTCATGGTTCACCTACATCAATCTTTCTTTGACTCACCTTTGATCGTAAGAAATTAGTGATCCAAGAAGATTGTCAATAAAGTAAACATTTAATCTTTAGACTCTAATTTAGTAGTAATTTTTGTATCATAAGTAGTAGGAAAATAATGGAGAATCTTATTTACCATTTTAGTGTTTATTAATTCTCTACCTAATGCATGCAAAGAAGTGACTATCTGAGTGAATCTTATGTACATGTCAGAAATAGATTCATTTTATTTCATGAAAAACAATTCATAGTCATACAACAAGATGTTTAATCTAGATTGTTTAACTTTATTAGTCCCTTCATAAGTTATTCAGAGTCTATCCCGTATGTCCTTTTCACTCTTGTAAGTGAAAACCTGCATGTAGTCCTCTCTGACTTAAGTGCACAAAAGAAACTATTTAAATTTTTAGCATTAAATTGTGCTAAGTCACATTCTTCTACAGTCCAATCCATAAAATGGTATTTTAACTCTAATGCCATCAACTAGTCTAATTGGTTTTGTATAACCTTCTTGTACTAAGATCTACATACGATAATCAAGTGACTGTAAAATGTAGACATGCATGTTTTCCAAAAATTAAAAGGGATATTATCAAACAAAGGAGATCTAGTGATCGAATACCCTTTAAGTGTATTTCGGTTTCCGAATGTAGCAATGGTCGTTAATCAAAAAGTAGTCTAAACTTATGATTTTGAAACTAAGCTCTGATACCACTTGTTGAAACTTGTTAAATATGAGTTAGGTTGTTAGACCTAAGCTTTTGTCCCAACGGCTAACCAAGAGGGGGTGAATTGATAATTTTAAAAATTCTCCTCTTAATTTAACTCAAATTTTTTAGTAATTTTAAAAATTTTTCAACCACAGATAATAGCAAGACAGAAAAATAAAAAGCAGTGGAAAATAAAAGATATAAGATTTATAGTGGTTCAGTCAAACATGACCAACATCCACTCCCTGAAGTCTCCCACTTTAGGTATTGCACTATTACCATTAGTGTCTCTTCTTTTGCTCCCATAGTAAGGCAAAGAAGCCTTTACAAAATTCTCTTCCACCACTACCTGGTGCGGTAGAGAACCGTCATCTCTTTTATACCCTTCAAGTGTAGGCAGAGTACCATCGTCCTTTTAGACCCTCCAAGTGTAGGCAGAGAATCTTCCGCTTTTCACACTCTCCAAGTGTAGGCAGAGAATCTTCCGCTTTTCACACTCTCCAAGTGTAGGCAGAGAACCTTCGGCTGTTCACACTCCTCGAGTGTTGGTAGAGAGCCGAATCTTCTTAAAAGATCTTCTCACGAGAAATTTAGAAAGACAAGAGAAAAGAGTGAAGTAATCACAAATTATAAACAGAGATCCTTACCTTTGAGTAACCAAGTGAACCCTTCACGCTCTAGTAAGAAATTTATTTCAAACACTCTCTCTCACTCTCTCATTCAAATTCTCTTAAATATGCACGAAGATCAAATGACAAAAAGATTGCAAGACAGTTAGTTTTAAATGGACCTTTTATAGAAAATATACGAAAAACCGTCCAAAAACTGCAATTATTCAAATATGTACGTTCACGATCATCCCGTATGATCGTAATTCATACGTATGAATAGTATAAAAACTATTGCGTACGATCTGAAATTGAATCAGTACGGAATGCCTGATAAGTTTTTGAGTCAGTTAGGTTGAGCTCGAATGCGGGCTCGTTTATCATTTAAGCTCGATGCTTGACAAGCTCGGCTTGCGAGCTTTTTAACCAGCTGAGTTCCAGCCGGCTGATGAACAAGTTTGACTCACAAGCTGGCTCGACTCACTTATATTCTAGATTGGGATATATGAGTATAAATAAATCGTAGAATAAATTGGTTTTCAAGCGGGTAAATGACGAAAATCACGAGGTAAAAGTAAGAAACCATCGAATAAATGCGAAAGGGTTCTGTATTCGCGTCGCGCAAAAACCAAAGCAGAGTAAAACTAATTATTAATTTGAATTAAATTGAAAAAGGAAGAAAAAAATAAATGGAAAAGGTAAGAGGTAGAAGACGAAAGCAATAAGTTGGCTTGGAGGATGTAAAGAGAAGCAGCGGAGATGGTGAAGAAGAAGAGTTCAAGACTCTTCCTTTCCTGAATAAGGAGAAACAGGGAGAAGAAGGCGTTCTTTATCTATTATTCTCTAATAGATCGATCGAACGACGCATCGTTCGGATCTTCATCGGAGAAACTTTAACGACGATGATGAGGAAGGGGCGTACGCCGGCTGCCGTAGAAGCGCATCTGACCGATGCACCTCCACTGCCGCCGCCGAAAGAGATACGCTTTCGGGGAGTTCGCAAGCGTCCTTGGGGCCGATTCGCCGCTGAGATTCGCGATCCCTTGAAGAAGACGAGGGTATGGCTTGGAACCTTTGACTCTGCCGAGGACGCAGCTCGCGCCTACGATGTGGCAGCTCGTGAACTCCGCGGTTCTAAGGCAAAGACTAACTTCCCTCCTCTCATCGCCGGTGGTATCCACGTAGACGCGCAGTTTTTCCCGAATCCAGCGCCGACGCCGCCGCGTCCCACATCGAGTAGTCTGAGCAGTACAGTGGAGTCTTTCAGCGGTCCGCGCCTCTCTATCCCCCGGCCGCCTTCGATCCACATCCGGCCTCCGGCCAATCAGGCGCCTTTACGTGTTCTGATCGGTGATGAAGACTGCCACAGCGACTGCGGCTCCTCGTCTTCTGTCGTCGACAACGGAGACGTTGCGTCGGAGTACCGGAAACCCCTTCCGTTCGATCTCAACCTCCTTCCGCCACCGAATGATGACCTGCAGAGTACAGTTCTCCGTCTTTGAGGAAAAGATCTGAAGAATTGCTGAAAAAGGAATTTGGTTCTCTTCTTCAACGGTCTTCTACTTTACACTTATTTTAATTTGCTTATCTCTATTATTTAGCACCTGATCGGGATTTGTGATCGGAACAGTTCACATTTGGGGCTTTATATTTGAATCTAGTTGATGTTCTTTGTTTCCCCTCTACACATCTTATCCTGTACAAAAGTTCAATCTTCCTAATTGAATGAGATATACTATCTGATCTAATTCAAAGTTCTCAACTTTTTTTCTTCGCTGTTTTTTTTTCTTTTCTTTTCTTATTTTGATTCCTCTGAGATAAACCATATGAGGATAGAAGGCATCACTAGTTTGGTATATGTTACTGGGGTTACTGATTCTTGTAATATTGGTCGGGAGTTAGCGAAAATTTATAGCTGGATCCTTGCAGATTGTATGCAGAAAAATGAAGATATTCTAGATCTAACCAACCACTGTATTAGATTTTAGATATAATTTGTGCATTGGTTATTCTCTTCTTTGCAGCACATCTTGTGCTGGAATTCTATGAACTCTTGAGGTTTTGCTGTTCATTGGTCAATTCTTTGCAATTATTTGAGCATTTTTTATTGGCAAATAGGTGAGATCTATGCAAACACGAGAAAAATATAAAATAAAAGACAGAAAGAAAGGCGGCTGCACAAAAAATACACAAGAATTTTATTAATGATCACCCAATTTATGGATATGTCTTGTTGCTACCGCTGCAAATTTCTCTATGATTTTATTGTGAATTAGAACCATAATTCTTCTTCTGCAGCACAAATATGTCATCCCTCTTTTATTAAAGAGAAAAACTTAGGGGTTGACTTGTTGCTAAATTTTCATTGTGTGCTTTATTTGTCGGGCAAAATCATGCTTGATAACTTGAATATTTTCTTTTTTGATTAGATTGTGTCTTTGTGGGCTAATTTATATGTCTCAATCTTAATATGTAATTCACTAATTTGTAAAAAAAAAAAAGTCTCAAACTGTCTTTGTTTGGGGTTTGGAATGCAGGTGGATTGTATTAAAACCTTTGTTCTTTTTATACTTTTGATCTCCAAATTCTCTCTCTTTCCCTGCATCATCTGTAATGAATCCTGAAGGAATTTTCATTGTAAACATGACTGATTTTTCCTGGAATCATTTCTGTCCGTGATTCATCTAATGCAGGATTATTGTCTTGATATTTTATTAGTAGCCTGCTTTATTGGTCCTTTATTTAATTCTTTTTTTTAAGGGTTCATTTGGTTGCTTTAAGTAACAAATAAAAAATAATAGAATTTACTAGATTGATGGCTTTGTTTTATAAGTTTTAAGTTGCGCAAATCTTCCATTGCTTCATTCAAATGCATTGAGTTGTTTCAAATATAAAGTGAAAATAATAATGTTATTATTGTTTATCCCCCAGGAGTCAAACGAGCACCCAGATTAAATTTGTCTTCCTCCTAAAAAAGAATATAGGTTATATTCTATTATTATTATTATTTTGGACTTTTTGAGCTAATTAAGAAAAATTCACACACACATCACATATGCAAGTTTCGAATCCAAGACCCTTCAGTTGATCGTCAAAGCTTCGAACCAGTAGATCAAGGTGAACTGCGTATTTGTGCCATTATTATTGTTTATTGTTACTTCGTCAGTTTTTTTCTTTCTTTTGATTGCTGAGATTTATATGACACGCTTCCTATTTTGAAAGCAACGAGCTTTAGAGGATAGGGAGCTTTGGAAATACATACATGTGATGTAGGGGACATTTAAAATTAAGTAGAATTTTTGTAAAATTTTCTTCAGTAGATCTTATAAATTTGAACAAGTAAATTCTGATTGTTATATCTTGTAAATTGTTTAGATGGTCATATATTAAGTCTGAGTGTATGTTAGAAAAGTATTAGATTGCTTTTTTGAAGATTTTTGTTATATAAATGCTATTCTTTATAGTGGTAGATGAACGTGGCAAACTTGAAGCCACATAACGAGACACCTTTGCAAAGATTAGAGGCCACATCCACAAGTAATAAATGCGAAGGATGGTATACAGATTTAAAAACCTCTTTACTTCTTTAAGAAGAAAATGAGAATCTATACTTGAAAGGAAAGAAAAATCTCTTCATCAAGAGGCTGTTTTGCCGCATGTTTTGAAGAAGCATATATTTTAAGAATATCTATCTTATTTGGTTGGTTGTAAAAAAGTTCAATTGATTATGTATTTTTAATTTGATTGGGAATACAAAATGCTGATGGAGAGGGGATGATGAAGCTGATGTTGGGAGCGGGTCGGAAGGAGATGAGGTTTGATGATGGGTGAGTTCGTCGGTGACAGCAGGAAGCTGTGGGAATTCACCGACAAGGAGCAAGGAGATGGAGGAGGGCATGAGGTTATGCTTGAATAACATAAGGGAAAGATGTGGCTGAGTGAGAGGAGATCAGGAGATGCTGTCGGCGTGCTGAGAAGCGGGCAGGAGAGAACCTATTGTGTCTTGCCAGAATACATCATCTATCTCTTTTGAATTTGACATGAATTTTGATCAAGTCCTACTTACTGGAAGACATGAAAAGTCCATTTAGTAATTCTTGCTCAACTTGATATTCTATAATTATTGTCATTGAGTCATCAGATATCAGCTATGATGCACCGACACTCTGTTTTAAGAGGCAGTGCAGTGTCGGACACGTGTTGGACACGTGTCGGACACGGACATGCGCCCGACATGGCGGGGACACGTGTCCGACACGTTTTAAGTGTGTCCAGTTTTTTTTTTTTAAAAAACTTAAGCCGGACATGCGTGTCGGACACGCGTTTCCGGCTATTTAATATTTTAAATAAAAAAAGAAAAAAAAACATAAGGATTAAACACCGGTTCACTCCTATTCGCCCTAATCCTGCCCGCTGTTTGCATTCACGGGAGCGAAGAGCATTCCGCGACTCTTGAGCAGCTGTCGCCGCGAGCAGCCTCTTCGAGCATAGTTGCCGCCGCGAGCAGCCCCTTCAAGCAGAGTCGTCGCCGCGAGCAGCCGCACCGTCATCACGCGATTCGTCCGCGTTCCGTCGAGTGAACCATCGGCTTTCTGTAAGTTAGATTTTTGAATTTTTTTTTGCCATTCATCATTTCTCTCAATTTATTCTTAGTTATCATGTGGATTTGTGTTCACAAGAGATTGTTGTGGGGTTTTTCTTGTTTTTACCTAAATCAAACCCTAGGTTGTAGATTGTAGTTTTTTTTTTGCTTTTGATTTTGGTTGACAAGAACAAAAAATGGTAGAAAGTTTACAAGTTGCAACCCTACTCTCTTTGTTGTTTTACTAAATCTTCACTTTTAGGGTTTTGTGAGGCCAAAATATATGAAAATCTTTATTGTTGCCTTATAAAAAATTAGGAATATAGAATTTTTTTTCTGTAATTTAACTCCTAATTCTACATCAAAACTTATGGTGGAAGCTCTAAAGCTTTGCTAGATTATGAGTTGATTATTATGAAGTTAGTTTTGCACTGCTTAGTATGTGATGTTTGCCAAAATATATGAAAACCTTTGAGTGACATGATTACCTTTAATTGAATATTTGAATGTTATGGTCATTGTAGCATTGGTGGCCTTGTAGTCTTTTGTTAGTAGTTTGTATTTACAATAATGTTCTTTTTACATCATATTCGTTGTAGTGGTGCAATAGCATGCTCAGTAGTATAATAAAATGCTTATCAATGCCTTTATTATTTCCATTTTACCAGTGCATTTTAAAGCAAAATGAGCTCTACAGCTAGTGGGAGTGGATTAGGCGAAGGTTCAAAAGAACAATTTATAGAAACTGATAAGCCATTATGGCTTCATGTTACCAAGTTAGGAAAAACATTTGAAGGAGGAGGGAATGTGTCATTCAAATGTAATTATTGTGGTGGAACCTATAAAGGATCATATTCTAGGGTGAAAGCACATCTACTTAAGATAGCTGTTCATGGAATTAAAATGTGTCCCAAGATTACTACTTCGCAGTTGATTGAAATAAACAGACAAGTTGATGAAGCTGAATGTAGGATCAAAAGGGCACTCCCGAAGGAGATACCTTTGCCATCTACCCATGGTTCGTCCCATGCTTCTTCCTCATCGGTTAGAGTTGATCATTCTTTATCATTCAGAAGTGAAGGATATCAAACAAAAAAAAGAAAAGGAATTGCCAGTAGTCCTTTAGAGAAGGCTTTCAGCTTGCAGCAGCGAGAGGAGTTGGATGGTAAAATAGCAATGATGTTTTTTTCAGCGGGCTTACCTTTCAACCTTGCAAGAAATCCTTACTATAAAAATGCATTCAGTTTGCATGTAACAACAACCTTGCAGGATATGTTCCACCTGGTTACAATGCATTAAGATCAAAATTATTGGAAAGGGAAAGAGCACACATTGAGACATTGCTTAAACAAACGAAAGGAGTCTGGAAAGAAAAAGGTGTTAGTTTGGTGTGTGATGGTTGGACAGATCCTCAAAGAAAACCACTCATAAATTTTATGGCCATTACAGAGAATTATCCTATGTTTATTAAAGCTGTGAATTGTGAAGGAGAATACAAGAATAAATTTTTTATTGCAGATTTGATTAAAGAGGCGATAGTCATGATTGGGCCTTCAAATATTGTGCAGGTTATCACAGATAATGCACCGGTATGCAGAGCTGCAGGATTGTTAGTTGAAAATCTTATCCCCATATATTCTGGACACCTTGTGTTGTGCACACTTTAAATCTTGCACTAAAAAATATTTGTGCAACAAAGAATACAGAGACAAATGAAATCATTTATGCTGAATGTCATTGGATAACAGTGGTTGCAGATGATGCTGTTCTGATCAGAAATTTTATTATGAACCATTCAATGAGACTTTCAATGTTTAATGGCTTCTCCCACTTGAGAATGTTAGCTGTTGCTGAAACTCGTTTTGCCTCTATAATAATCATGTTGAGAAGATTCAAGCAAATTAAAAATGCTCTTCAATCTATGGTGATTAGTGAGAAGTGGTCTTGCTATCGAGAAGATGATGTTGGGAAGGCAAGGTATGTTAAAGAAAAGATCTTAGATGATTTGTGGTGGGATAATGTAGATTACATTTTGAATTTCACTGATCCAATCTATGATATGTTGAGAGAGGCTGACATAGATAAATCATGTCTACATTTGATTTATGAGATGTGGGGTTCTATGTTAGCAAAAGTGAAAAATTATTTACAGACATGAAAGAAAGTCACATGAAGAAGACTCAAATTTTTGGAGTGTTGTCTATACCATTCTTGAGGATAGGTGGAGCAAAAGCAACACACCTTTGCATTGTTTGGCTCATTCATTAAATCCAAGGTACATTCATATTTATCGGAGGTCATTTGACTGAGTTTTAAAGTGTTTGAAAATTCAATGGAAAAGGCCTTTAAGACAAAACCTTTGGACCTTGGATTTTGATTTAATTTCTAAGATCTGGATAGATCCTAAGGTTGAGATTCTAGGAGGATCCTAGAGTTTGAATTGGTGATTTAGGGTCGAGATTGATCCAAGTGACCTCATACAAAAATGAGGTCAACATGGCAATTGAAACCGTCCCCTCCATCGAACCGACATGTGTTCGTCCGGATGAACCAAAGGTTTGTACGTACGAAATATAGCATTAAAAACTACCTTATCTATTTAACTGTCATTCAATCATCCCGTCGTTTGAACAAGTTCGTCCTTGACGATCGTACATATGAAGTGAAAATTAAAAACTGAAAAACTGCACGCAAAAGGTTCAAAATCCGACAGTTTGACACACTACACAATTTGTATCGTACGAAAAAATTGTCCCAGACGATTGTCAATCAAAATTTTCAAATCATGCACTCAATCAAAACTAAAACACAAACACTACCAAAACTGCATAAAATCTCAAAAACTCAAATACAAAAAATCACAAACAAAAGATCAAAAACTCATAAAAACACAAAGATATTAACTAGAAAACACATATCAATGTTGCAGAAAATATTTTTAATTAAACATTTAAATCAATCACACCAAGCCTTGTTCTTAATGCACTGAAAGTATTAAACGCTAAAAGTTTTGTAAAAAGGTCTGCAAGTTGATTTTCTGTAGAAACATGAGTGAGTTCAATTTCTCCGTTGGATACATGATCCCTTATGAAATGATGTCTGATGTCTATATGTTTGATTTTTGAATGTTTAATAGGATTTTTAGAAATACAATAGCACTAGCGTTATCATAATAAATTGAAATAGTGCTTATAGTTTATCCTAAATCAATTAACTGTTGTTTCAACCAAAGTATTTGTGCCACACAACTTCCTAATGCTCTGTATTCAGCTTTTGCAGTAGATAGGGCTACTGAATTTTATTTTCTACTGAGCCAAGAGACTAAAGAATTTCCAATAAATTGACATGTTCCATAAGTGCTCTTTCTATCCACCCTATAACCTACAAAGTTAGAATCTGAATAATCAATTATTTCAAATGAAGAGCTAAACTTAAGATACCAAATTCTTAAGTTCTGAGTTCCTAACAGATATCTTAGAATCTTTTTTACTGCTGTCAAATGTGATTCTTTTAGATTTGATTGAAATATAGCACACAAACAAACACTAAACATGATATCAGATCGGCTAGCAGTCAAGTAAAGCAAAGATCAAATAATTCCTCTAAATTTTTTTTGATCAACAGATTTTCCCTTAGGGTCCTTATCCAACTAAACTGAGGAACTCATAGGTGTACTAACAGGTTTAACATTATCCATTTCATATTTTTGAGGATGTTCTTAACATAGTTTGACTGACTAAAAAATGTACCTTCCTTAATTTGCTTAGGGGCTGTTTGGTTGTCTGAATTAGGAGTGTAAAGTAAAACAATTACATGTATTTACTATATTTAGTTGTTTGGGTAAATTTGAGCGGAACAAAAGGAAACCATAATAGAAACAAAAGGAAACCAAATTAAATTTGAGCGGATGCGTTAGGAGTGTATTACGGAGACTGTTTTGCGTGAATTAGAAACCCGCTCGTATTGAGCGGGTTATAAATTCATCGGGAAGGAAGTAAAGCTTCATCGTCCGCGTGCTGTTCGGCTTCATTGCACGACTCAGGCTTCTTTGGCTCCTTCATTCTTGTTCGACTTCACTCCGGCAAGAAGCTCCGGAATGAGTTCGCTCCGGCGAGCATCTCCACTCTGTCGCCCTCCAGTCCGGCCTTCTCAGCTCCACTCCGTCGTCGTGCTGTTTGGCTTCATTGCACGAGAAGCTTCTTCAGAGAAGCTCTGTTTAGCTCCATTCCGTCGTGCTGTTCTCCCTCAAGCCCTTGGATATCCATCGTTCGTTCTTGTTTTCCTCCGGCCCAGTAATACATATCGGAGAAGCTCTGTTTCTCGCAAAAGGTGAGATTTTTAAGTGTTTATATGCCTTCTTCCGTTCTTCCTTTTACTAGAATCCAGCGATTACAGTTATTCCCAAGTGGGTTCTCTAGCTTCCGCTTAATCTCTGTTATGTTAAAATGCGAGTTTTCTCTTCGATTTCTGCCACCCCTTGTACTATAGTTTGTAAGTATTAACTCAATCCTGGTTTCTATGCGGTATATTAGTCTTGTTTCCTTGTCTGTAATGCTGGGGCCGTTTGAGTTTCTATGAGGTGGATTTATCTCATTTCTATGCTTAGTTTGGGTTGATTCTTGCATGATTTGGGGCATGCAAGTTTCTGAAAATTAAGATCTTGATAGAGTTATGAAAGTTATTAGGGACACCAGGATTTCTTCTTTACCTGGCTGGTCCTATTGGATGCTGATTCTATTTGGTTCTTTTGAAGTGGGAAGAATTTGGGGATGTGATAGCCATTTAAGGCATTCATTCGGTGCTCGCTACGCTTAAACATTGTGAATAATCTGCTTAGCCTTGTAGTTTTCAATTTCATTTGTCAATATAAACAATTTGTGAACTTTATTCCTCCTTTTGTACTCTTTACAATCTTTCCAATCATTTTGAGATAGTATTCACATTTGCATTTAAACACTGCCGTTGCCAGGTCCCAAGTCCTGGATGAGAAAAGTGTAGGGTTGCATTAGGTAGTCGACAGCCAGCGTAAAACTTGTCGAACAATAATGACATGAATCCTTTAAGAAATTGTGTTAATGCTAGGGCATCCCCTGGAAGCGACGCGCTGTATGGCCTGAATACAGTGACAAGTGTGCAAGCGCCGCTGCACCGGCGCCTGGGTGCAGTGTTAAATAGGCAAGGGTTCCCACATCAAGGACGGATGTGGGCAAAGCAGCTAGTCCATGAAACTAAAATTAGGATAGGAACTTAGAATATAGGTTCCTTTATAGGAAAACTAATGGAATTAATAGATATTATGATTCATAGGAAGTTAAATATTTTGTGCATTCAAGAAATTAAATGGGTTGGAGAGAAGGCTAAGGAAATTGATAGTTTAGGATTTAAACTTTGGTATTCGGGTAGGAGTCGTACTAGAAATGGTGTAGGTGTTATTATAGATAAGAATTTAAAGGATAATATTATAAAAATTAATAGGATTGGAGATAGAATTATAGCTTTAAAGATTGTTGTTGATGATAAGATTGTTAATATTATAAGTGCTTATGCTCCTCAAGTAGGTTTGGATATGAGTTCTAAATTAAATTTTTGGAATGACTTAGAAGAATTAATACAAAATATACCTCTTGAAAAAAGAGTTTTTATTGGAGGAGATTTAAATGGACATGTTGGTAGAGAGGTAGATGATTTTAAAAGCATTCATGGTGGCCATGGATTTGGAACGACGAATGAAAGTGGCAAGACCATATTGGATTTTTGTTTAGCTTATGATTTTTCAATTGCAAATACTTTATTTAAGAAAAAGAATGAGCATCTCATCACTTATAAAAATGGATATAGTATAACCCAGATTGACTATTTTCTTATTAGAAAATTAAATCGTTTAGATTGCAAAGATTGTAAAATTATTCCGAGTGAAAATTTACGTACCCAACATCAATTATTAGTTTTGGACTTTAAGTTAAAGGGGCATAAATTAAAAAATAAAGAAAAATAATTTTCTAGGATTAGATGGGGGCATTTAAAAAATATTAACAAAAATATTTTTGGTAATAAGATTTTAGATCTTAAGGATTTGTCTGTGCATGAGGACGCTAATGTTATGTGGGAAAAAGTGACTAGTTATATTAAGAACATTATAAAAGATGTCCTAGGAGTATCAAAGGAAAAAGCTCCCAATAGTAAAAATAGTTGGTGGTGGAATCCAAATGTGCAAGAAAAGATTAAAAATAAGAAGCTTTATTATAAAAATTGGTTTAATTTTAAAAATTCAGATAATTGGGAAATATATAAAGTGGCTCGTAAGGATGCTAAGAGAGCAATATGCGATGCAAAGACATTATCTTTTAGTGATTTATATAATAAATTAGATACTAAAGAGGGAGAAAGATATATGTATAAGTTAGCCAAACAAAGAGAGAGGAGTAGTAAGGATTTAGTTCAAGTGAAGTTTATTAAGGATGAAGATCAAAAAATACTTTTCTTAGAAGATGATATTCAACAAAGATAGATGAGATATTTTGCTAAACTTTTTAATGAAGATTGTGAAAATAAGATTGACTATAGTGACCTTAGCACCCTAAATGAAAATAACGATTTATGTTTTTATCGGCGTATTAGTAAAACTGAAGTTAGAGAGACTTTAAAGAAAATGAAGGGTGGAAAAGCTGTTGGACCTAATGATATTCCAATAGAGGTGTGGAAATGCTTAGGAGATGAAGGAATTTCATGGCTTACTAAACTTTTTAATACTATTTTGAAGACTACAAAGATGCCAGATGAGTGGAGAATGAGTGTGTTAATTCCTATTTTTAAGAATAAAGGTGTTGCACAAGATTGTGTGAATTATAGAGGTATTAAGTTAATGTGTCATACTTTAAAACTATGGGAGCGAGTTATGGAGCATAGGTTGCGGTGTGATACTAATGTTTCTCAAAATCAATTTGGATTCATGCAGGGTAGGTCGACTATGGAAGCCATACATTTATTAAGAGATTTGATGGAGAAATATAGAGAAAATAAGGATGATCTAAATATGATATTTATTGATTTAGAAAAAGCATATAATAAAGTTCCAAGAGAAGTGCTATGGAGAGTTCTTGAAAAGAAAGGAGTCAATAATGCTTATATTCAAATCATTAAAGATATGTATGTAGGAGCTATTACTTGTGTTCAAACACAAAGTGGACGAACAAAGTATTTCCCTATTTCGGTTGGGTTATGTCAAGGATCAGCCTTAAGCCCATATCTTTTTGCTTTAGTCATGGATGTCCTCACTAGACATTTGCAAGAGGATGTACCTTGGTGTATGCTTTTTGCTGATGATATTCTTCTTGTTGATAAGACTAGAGAGGGAGTTGAAGGTAAACTTGAATTATGGAGGTCAACCTTAGAGTCTAAAGGTTTTCGCTTGAGTAGATCTAAAACAGAATATATGGAGTGTAATTTTAGTAGTTATAGACCTAGTGAGGGGATTGTGACTTTGGGCAATCAAGTTATTAATAAGAGTACTTGTTTTAGATATCTTGGATCTATTATTCAGAGTGATGGTGAAATAGACGGGGATATTATCAGCATAATTCAAGTTGGATAGTTAAAGTGGAGGAATGCATCGGGCTTGTTATGTGATAGAAATGTACCCATCAAACTTTAGGGAAAATTCTATAAGATGGTAGTGAGGCCTGCAATGCTTTATGGTGCCGAATGTTGGCCATTAAAAGAGAAGCATAATACTAAGTTAAGTGTGGCAGAGATGAGGATGCTCAGGTGGATGAGTGGCTTTACCCTTAGAGATAAGATACGAAATGAGCATATACGGGAAAAGGTTGGAGTAGCTCCAGTAGAAGATAAGATTGGAGAGAGTCACCTTAGATGATTTGGTCACATAAAACGGCGGCCTTCTGATGACCCGGTTAGGAGAGTAGAGGTATTAGATTTGACTTATGTTAGGAAAGGTACGGGTAGACCTAAAAAGACTTGGCTAGAAAATATTAGGAATGACCTTTCTTTATTAGATTTAAATGAGAATTTGACTTTTAATAGGACATAATGGAGAAAAATGATTCATGTAGCCGACCCCACGTAGTGGGATAAAGGCTTGTTGTTGTTGTTGTTGTATTCACATTTGCATTTAAATGGTACACTAGGAACCTGGTTGTATTGTACTTTGGATTTTCTTTATTTTACTTATTTCTTTCAAATCGAAACCATTGTCATTACTCTTGACTAGCTTTGTTACTTTATTGATTATCTAGTAACAAGTGTTACAATCCCTTCTTGATTTAGTTTTCAATTGCAGTGGTGCTGATTTAAAAATAAAATGACTACCTTTCTATTAATTTGCTGATTTAAAAATATAATGATTTTATTTTATACTCGTTTTATCTCATTAATTATTGCTCATTAATTTTTTCTTGTTTGAATTTTTATGTTATAGTTACAAAGATGGTTAAACCATTGGAAAATGATGCTGAACTACATCAAATTCAAAAATATATTGATGTGTTCAAAGTGATTTGTTTTGCAATTGGTACATTTTCTGTACTATTACAGAAGATTCGCAAAGAAAAAAAATAATATGATCCTCAACAGAATATACAACGTGACACATATCTTTTTAGGTTATACAATGGATGTTATTCTGACTGTGTTGACATGGTATGCATGAGGTGAGCCCCATTTTTCAAATTATGTGATTTAATGCGTACACGAGGATTGTTGTTAGACACAATAAATGTTCGGATCGAGGAACAAGTGCCATGCAATCTATTGGCATTTCAATTTTGTGCTAATTATTATCTCTTGTTATTTGTAATCAATTAGTAAGTTTTCTAGCATTTGCTTATAGCTTTCAGCTAAAGGTGATCATTGAAGGATTGGGGTGGTTTCGTTAATTTAATAAATGCTAGCTCGGTCAATTTGGCTGTATGGATGATAGCAGCAGTCATGTCATTAAGTTCAATCCTTAGAAAAGTAGGGTTCATTGATCATATGTAGAACTTTCAGCATATACGTGTGCCTGAATGTGTTGGAGGTTCTTGGTAGCTTGTGTTGCATGCATGCTACCTGACTTGGAAGGTGATTTAGGAATTCCATCACAGAGGAGCCTTGATGCTATGGATGTTACAACTTCTTCCACACGTCTTCCAATTTCTGCACGCCAGGTCATGTATGAGCTTCGTGTTTACTTACTTGAAGAGGCAACGTAAGCCTTCAAAACTTTCCTGCTTGATTTACTTGCATTGGCTGTTATCAATTATAAATGTTAGAAAATTTAATTTTTTTATTGTAGAAAGCTATATCAAATAGAGCCTACAATTGCAAAAAGCATACACCAAGATACAACCTATTGAAAATGTCTAGTGAGAACATCATGACTAAAGCAAAAAGATATGGGCTTATGGCAAAAAAAAAAATTTTTGCGAGCATATACTTTTGTAAGTTAGCTATTAATTTTTTTTGCTTATATCTCTCTCTGTCATGCCACAAAGCTAGGTTTTTTATTTTATAAATCTTGGCTCTATTTTATTTCTTTTATGAGGTAGTGAGCAATATTATGGAAGTTATCTTCAACTACTGAATACTCAATTTGGTTATGTATGCCAGTTTTTATTTCTGTGTTGGTGAGGCATCAAGAATGTTTAAAAAAGACAATCACTGCTGCAACGTATTTTTTTTATGAGAAGTTGACTTTTTATTTAGAATTAGACAGTCAGAGTTGGTTTTATTTTCAATGTATTTTTTTACCTTGCCTTACATATTTCTTCGATGTTTGCTTATAGGAATAACTTATGTATTTTTGTAACTTCTGACATAGTATCAAATTGCATTTGCTCATTTTATATGGATGATTTAAAATCCATATATCCAATACTTTTGCTTTTGAAACAGGATGATTTGGGAGAGGGTACTAATACTGATCTGGATGCTTATGAAGTCAGCAATAAGTTGCAGATTACACAAGAACACGGATCATCTGATTCAAAGTTCACTTCTAGCGATCCTGTTGGGCCAGCTGATGTTGAGGTGGATTTAATAACCAACAGTTTTGAAAAGATAGAAGTTGATGTTCCTGTATCTATACAGGAGCAATGTTCAAACTCTCCAGTTCAGAATGACCAACTCGATTCATATATTAAGGAGACAATGTCTATTGAGAAGGAAGAATACAACAGTTTTTTAGTTAATTTTTGTATTGAAAAGCTATTTTAGAAAGCAAGAAGAAAGCTATCCCAAACGAAGTTTAAATAATCGGTGATTACTTTTATAAATACAGAAGTTATAATGATAAAAAAATATTAAAAATGCAATATTTTTACTTTACTCTGGATATATCTAACCAAACAAGGGAAACATTTCTCCTGTGTTTACTTTGCAGACAAACAAACAGCCTCAAAGTATTTGAAATGCACTGCATTTACTTTACAATGCATTTATTTTACATTGTATTAACTTTGGCAGCAACCAAAAAGCCCCTTAATGCTAAATCCTAGAAATTAACTTAAATCTCCCATTAGACTCATCTCAAATTCTCTACTCATTATTTTAGAAAAATCATTACAAAGATTTTTATTTGAAAATTCAAAGATGATGTCATCCACATAAATTTGTATAATGAGTATATCCTTCCCAACTTTCTTCAAAAAGAGAGTTGTATCCACACTTCCTTTTTCAAATGATCTTTCAAGTAAGAAGGTGCTCAATCTCTCATACCAAGCCCTAGGTGCTCGTTTCAATCCATATAATGTCTTTTTCAATTTGAAAACATGATTTGAGTATTTAGAATTTTCAAAACCTTGTGGTTATTCTACAAAAATATCATCTTAAATTATCCCATTTAAAAAGGCACTTTTTACATCAATTTGGTACAATTTAAATCCTCTAAAACAAGCAAAGGCTAGCAAAACCCTAATTGCTTCAAGTCTAGCTACAGGGACAAAGGTCTCCTCAAAATCAATCCCTTTAATCTGATTATATCCCTTAGCAACTAATCTAGTCTTATTTCTAATAACTACTCCTAAGTCATTCATTTTATTTTTGAATACCTACTTAGTTCCAACTACACTTTTATCCTTTGGCCTTGTAGTTAATTCTTAAATTTTATTTCTTACAAATTGATTTAACTCTTCTTACATGGTCAAAATCCAAAATTCATTCGAAAGTGCTTGATCAATATTAGTGGGTTCTATTGTAGAAATGAAGGCTGAATGATTGACTTCTTTGTTTAATCAACGCTTAGTCCTTATATCATCACTAGGTTCACTAATTATCAACTCCTTTGGGTGATTTTTATAAAATTTTAAATCTCTAGGTAAAGGGTTTTCTATCTCCAAAATTTCTACCATATTTTCTTCTAAATTTATTTTATCAATCTTTTGAGAGTTATCCTTAATCTCATCTTCTACAACATTTGGCTCTTACAAATTTTTAGATTCATCAAAAACAACTTGTGTGGTCTCCTCAATTATCAAAGTTCTTTTATTGAATACTCTATAAGATTTTCCAACACTTGAGTATCCAACAAAAATTCCTTCATCCGATTTTGGATCAAATTTTCCTAAGGCAGATTTTTCATTGTTATTTATAAATACCTTACAACCAAAAACATGCAAATGAGACAAATTAGGTGTTCTGTCTTTTAGCAATTCATAGGGTGTTTTATTTAAACAAGATCTCACATTCACCATATTCAGAATATAACATGCAGTACTAACCGCCTCAGCCAAAAAATATTTTGGAAGTGAGTATTCTACCAATATTGCTCGGGCGGCTTCTATTAATGTTCTGTTTTTTCTTTTCACTACCCCATTCTGCTGAGGGGTTCTAGGTGCAAAAAAGTTGTGATTAATTCCTTACTCACAAAATTCCTCAATATCTCATTTTCAAATTCTCATCCATGATCACTTTGTATTGAAATAATTTCACACCCAAGTTTTTTTTGAATTCAAGTAAAAAAATTTCTAAATTCCTCAAATGATTCACTCTTATGAAAGAGAAATCTAACCCATGTGAATCTTGAGTAATCATCCACAATCACAAATCTGTATACATTCCCTCCTAAACTTACAGTTCCAACTGATTTAAAAAGATCCAAATGTAAAATCTCCAATGATTTACTAGTTCTAAGATCCTTATTGGACTGAAAAGAGGGCTTCACTTGTTTTCCTAATTGACATGCATCATAAAGGTGGTCCTTAGTAGTCTAGTTTTAGTATACCTCTCACTAAGTTCTTTTGGGTAATCCTCCTAGGTTTTTCATGCTAGAATGACAAAGTCTCCTATGCCAAAACCGTGACTCATCAGATATAATTTTCAAACAAAAAGCAGTAGGAGTTTAAATACAATTCAAGTCTAGCATATAAACATTATTAACCCTTTTACCATTCAAAATTTTTTTACCATTTAGGCTTAATATGCAGCTAGTAGGAAAAAAATTTACACAATATCCTTTATTACATAGCTGGCTTATACTTAACAGGTTATGCTTTAAGCCTTCTACCAATAACACATTTTTAATGTAAAATGTTTTTAGATTTCAGATTATACCTGTCCCAATCGCCTTCCTTGTGGTGTTATTGTAGAGAGATTTATTATTTGCATGTTTTACATTCTTCCAACTTGTATTATTTTTATGATTTTAAATATTATTATTTTATATATCTCCTAACACTTTTTGGAAGATTTGTTTTTTGCTCTTGTGTGTACTAACATTTCAGAAAAATTAACTCCAACTGATGAAGACTTCAAATTATTCATTTGTAAATTATAAGTTTTTAAATAAGAGGGAGTGATTATAACTGAGTGAAAAATCACAACACACATTCTTGGGGGACTATTTTTGTAAACTGATCGTACGGGATGAACCTGGTTCGTACGGGATGATCATGTCAAATAACCCCTCGGAAGAGCAATGGATCGAACAAGCGGATAGAAAATTTTCTAAGTCCTAATCATCCAGGACGAATTTAATATTCGTCCCGGGACGAACATCTTGGGATTCTCACCTTGCACTGTTCGTCCAGACAAAAAATATGGTTCGTACCAGGACGAAGCTCTCTGTATGAAATCATACAGGATGAAATAAATTTTCATCCCTAGACGAAGCTCTCTGTATGAATTCATACATAACGAAATAAATTTTCATCCCTAGACGAAGCTCTCTGTATGAAATCGTATAGGACGAAATAAATTTTCATCCTTGGACGAAACTCTCTATATAACATCGTCCCAGGACGAAACCTGTTCATCCCAGGATGAACTGAACTGACTTACGTCAATTGGTTACGTTCTGTAGAATTTTGGGAACCTACCTATGTAATAATCATTTCGTACCGGATGAACATTGTTCGTACGGGACGATGAGCATGTACGAACATAGTTCGTGCCAATATACATTAGGATCATTTCCGACACTTTAAGTAAAATCGTCCAGGATGATCCACGATCGTACGGGACGATCCATTGCGTACATAATTGAAAACTTGTTATTTTTGGGCAGTTTTCTTATCTTTTGTATATATACATTTCAAATTAGACTGCCACCCAATCTCTTTTTGCTCATTGATCTTTGTGCCTATTGGAAGAAGAGTAAAGGAGAGAGTGAAAGAGAGAATTCAAAGAAGGATTTCTACCACTGGAGCATGAAGACTTATCATGGTGTTCAAAGGTAAGATTTCTTACTTGTGATTTGAGATTACTTCACTCTTTTTCTTTCTTCCTTCTAGATTTCTTGCGAAGAGATCTGTCAAGGAGATCCGGTTCACTGCCAACATTAGGAGAGTGTGAAAGGATGAAGGGTTCTCTGCCCACACTAGGAGAGTGTGAAAGGACGAAGTGTTCTCTGCCCACACTAGGAGAGTGTGAAAGGACGAAGGGTTCTCTGCCCACACTAGGAGAGTGTGAAAGGACGACGATTCTCTGCCAACACTAGGAAAAGTGTAAAAGGACAACGGTTCTCTGCCGCACCGGGTAGTGGTGAAAAGAGTGTTTATAAAGGCTTCTCCGCCTGGCTGTGGGTGCAAAAGGAGAGACACTATTGATATTAGTGCAATACTCAGAGGGTGCCTCTTGGGAGTGGATGTAGGTCTGGTTTAGATCGAACCACTATAAATCCTGTGTCTTTTTATTTTACTCCTTTTTATTTTCTGCATTTAATTTTGTGTTTTAAAAAATTATGGTTGAAAATCATTTTATAAAAATTCATTAAAATTTAATTTCGGTTAAATTTATCAAAAGAGGAACAATTTTTAAATACCAATTCACCCCCCTCTTGGTAGCTTTGGGACATTAACTTAGGTTTAACAACCTATTCACTAGACTCAGCAAGTGGTATCAGAGCTTTGTTTCAAAATTATAAGTTTAAACTACTTTTTGATCAACATAGATGGCTACATTTGGAAACCGAAATACACATAAGGGTTACTCTATTACTAGACCTCCACTGTTTGACAATATACCTTTTGATTTTTGGAAAACACGTATGTCTACTTTCTTATAGTCACTTGATTATCGTATGTGGATCTTAGTCCAGAAAGGTTATACAAAACCAACTAGATTAGTTGATGGAGTTAGGGTAGAAACACCTTTTGCAGAATGGATTATAGAAGAACGTGACTTAGCACAACTAAATGCTAAATGTTTAAATAGTTTCTTTTGTGCTTTAAAATCTGAAGACTACATGCGGGTTTCCACTTGCAAAAGTGGAAATGACATATGGGATAGACTTTGTATAACTTATGATGGGAATAATGAGGTTAAGCAATCAAGACTTAATATCTTGTTACATGATTATGAATTATTTCACATGAAACCAAATGAATCCATTTTTGATATGTACACAAGATTCACACAAATTGTCATCTCTTTGCATGCACTTGGTAGGGAATTAACGAATTCTGAAATGGTTAATAATATTCTTCGTTGTTTACCTACTGCTTATGATACTAAAATTACTGCAATTACAGAGTCTAAAGATCTAAACATTTATTCTATTGATAATCTTCTTGGTTCACTCATTGCTTACGAGTAAGGGGTTAGTCAAAGAAAGATTAATGTAGGTGAACCACAAAAGGAGAAGAATATAGCACTAAATGTGGAAGAGTTCGAGAGTGAATACTCACAACCTGAGGATGAAGATGATATTGCATTGATGACTAGACAATTCAGAAGCTTTCTGAAGATGAAGCAGAAGAGACGTCAGCAATGGAATAGAGGTAAGTTTAACAGAAATGGCAAGGTTTATAATGAAGTGATTTTTTAAGAATGCAGGAAACCAGGTCATATCAAAACTGATTGCCCAAAACTCAAAGCCACTCATAGCAAAAAGAAGGTAGAGGAGAAACCAACTACAAAGAAGGGCAAGAAGAAGTTTCAAAGAGCTTTTTGGGCGGACTCAGCTTCAGATTCATCAAAGACTGAAAAGGAAGAAGAAGTCACCAATCTTTGCTTGACGGCAGATATTCTTGATCAATCAGATCAAGAAGAGGCATGTGACTTAAGTTATGATGAATTGTTTGAAGTTTCTGAATACATGCATGATGCATATAGGAAAATGAAAAAGATGCATGCTAATGTAAGTTTAGAATTAGAAGAACTTAAGAAAGAACATGAAATCCTTAGGAAAGATCATGCTTTAATAGATGACAACCACATGAAATTACTTGATAAATATGATGATCTGAATAAAAATTATGAGTTTTTAAAATCATCCTATGCTCATCTTGAAAAAGAATTTAAAAAATTTAAGGATGAATTAGAGAGCAAAACATATCGAATCAATTATACAAATCGAATCTTGGAAGACATGAATTCATTTTATAAGTTGAAAATAAAAGCTCTCGAGGATAATAGGATAACCCCCAAACTTGAAGATTTTACAAATCCTAAATTTTATCCTAAATATATGGAATCTCTTAGAAGACAAACAAATGGTAGAAGACTTAGGAATATTTTTTCTAATGTTAAATGTAATAATTATGGATTAATTAGACATATAGCACACACCTGTACTTTGATGATGAAATCTCATTTGATTTTGAGACCTAAGATGCATAAACTTAGACATATCATACATGCATCTGATTATAAATTGCTAAAAGGTGAACCCAAACTTGTTTGGGTTCCCAGGTCTAACACTTGATATTTTTGTAGGGTCACTCTCACACAAGACCTCGTGAGAGAATATGGTACCTGGACAGTAGATGTTCAAAGTATATGACCGGAGATACTGCTCAATTCATAATGCTGGAAGCTAGGAGTGGAGGCAAGGTTACACTTGGAGATAATACCACAAAGAAGGTGGTTGGATCAGGTATGATTGGAAACTTGAAATTTTTTTTTAGACAATGTGTTATTGGTTGAAGGCTTAAAGCATAATTTGTTAAGTATAAGTCAGCTATGTGATAAGGGTTATATCATAAATTTTTTTCTTACTAGCTGCATATTAAGCATAAATAATAAAGATGTGTTGAATGGAAAATGGGTAAACAATGTCTATATGCTAGATTTAAATTGCATTCATACTTCTACTACCTTTTATTTAAAAACTATCTCTGATGAGTCATGGCTTTGACATAGGAGACTTTGTCATTCTAGCATGAAAAATCTTAGAAAGATTACCCAAAAGAACTTAGTAAGAGGTATACGAAAACTAGACTTTAATAAGGATCACCTTTGTGATGTATGTCAATTTGGTAAGCAAGTGAAGTCCTCTTTTCAGTCCAATAAGGATCTTAGGACTAGTAAACCTTTGGAAATCTTACACATGGATCTTTTTGGACTAGGTGGCACTGTAAGTCTAGGAGGAAAGGTATATGGATTTGTTATAGTGGATGATTACTCAAGATTCACTTGGGTTAGATTTCTATTTCATAAGAGTGAATCATTTGAGGAATTTAGAAATTTTTTGACTTTGATTCAAAGAAAATTAGGGTGTGAAATTATTTTTATACAAAATGATCATGGAGGAGAATTTGAGAATGAAAGATTTAAAAACTTTTATAAAGAGAAAGAAATTGATCACAATTTTTTTGTACCCAGAACCCCTTAGCAAAATGGGGTTGTCGAAAGGAAAAATAGAACATTAATAGACACTGCCCAAGCAATGTTGGCAGAATACTCACTTCCTAGATATTTTTGAGCTGAGGCGGTTAACACTGCATGTTATGTTCTGAACAGGGTGAATGTGAGATCCAATTTAAATAAAACACCCTATGAGTTGCTAAAAGGGAGAACACCTAATTTGTCATATTTGCATGTTTTTGGTTGCAAGGTGTTTATTCATAATAATGAAAAATATGCCTTAGAAAAATTTGATTCAAAATCAGATGAAGGAATTTTTGTTGAATATTCAAGTGTTGAAAAATCTTATAGGTTATTCAACAAAAGAACTTTGGTCATTGAAGAGACCACACATATTATATTTGATGAATATAGAAGTTTGTAAGAGCCAAATGTTATTGAAGATGAGATTGATGATAACTCCCAAAAGATTGATAGATTAAACTTGGAAGAAAATGTGGAAGAGAATTTGGAGATAGAAAACCCTTTGCCTAGAGATTTGAGATTTTCTAAAAATCACCCAAGGGAATTGATTCCTAGTGAGGGTATTAGAACTAGGCGTGGATAAACAAGGAAGTAAATCATTTAGCCTTTATTTCAACTATAGAACCCACTAATATTGATCAACCACTTTCTGATGAATTTTGGATATTGGTCATGTAAGAAGAGTTGAATCAATTTGTATGAAATAAAGTTTGGAAATTAACTTCAAGGCCAAAAGATCAAAGCATAGTTGGAACTAAGTGGGTATTTAAAAATAGAATGAATGACTCAGGAATAGTCATTAGAAATAAGGCTAGATTAGTTACTAAGGGGTATAATTAGATTGAAGGAATTGATTTTGAGGAGACTTTTGCCCCTGTAGCTAGAGTTAAAGCAATTAGGATTTTGTTAGCCTTTGCTTGTTTTAAGGGTTTCAAATTATTTCAAATGGATGTGAAAAGTGCCTTTTTAAATGGGATAATTGAAGAGGATGTTTTTATAGAACAACCTCCAGGTTTTGAAAATTTTAAATACCCAAATCATGTTTTTAAATTGAAAAAGGTATTATATGGATTAAAGCATGCACCTAGGGCTTGGTATGAGAGGTTAATCTTCTTCATACTTGAAATATCTTTTGAAAAAGGAAGTGTGGATACAACTCTCTTTTTAAAGAAATTTGTAAAGGATATACTCATTGTTCAAATTTATATGGATGATATCATTTTTTGATCTTCAAATAAAAATCTTTGTGATGATTTTTCTAAAATAATGAGTAGTGAAATTGAGATGAGTCTAATGGAAGACTTAAATTACTTTCTAGGCTTTAGCATTAAGCAACTTGAGGAAGATACATTTCTTAGAAAAACTAAATATGTTAAGGATATCCTCAAAAAATATTAAATGGACAATGCTAAACCTGTTAGTACACCAATGAGCTCCTTAGTTCAGTTGGATAAGGACCTTAAGAGAAAATCTATTGATAAAAAAAAATTTAAAGGGATTATTGTATCTTTACTTTATTTGACTGCTAGCAGATCAGATATCTTGTTTAGTGTTTGCTTGTGTGCTAGATTTTAATCTGATCCAAAAGAATCACATTTGACAGCAGTGAAAAGGATTTTAAGATACTTACTAGTGTTGCAACACATGACCCCGAGTTTGAGATTTTGATGATGCCAAATAATGAGTGTTTTGGAACAACCTTTCATTGAATACTATTTTATTTGCTATTGTCCTTGAGTACTAATATTTCAGGAAGATCACAAGTGACTCAGGATGAAAGGAAGACTAAAGAAAGGGTAGATTAGGAGTATGAGTCAAACATTGTATTTTTCTATTTATTTTATTTTATTTTATTGAGTCTGGCCACAAAATGCATAAGAGTAAGAGCAACCATGCACACACACAGGGGGAGAGTTTGTTTTTAAATGAAAATTGTCATAGAAATTCTTCTCTGTAGATCGTACTGTACGATGTTATTTCGTACCGTACGATCAGAGCTATGTGGACGATTCTGTGAATAGATCGTACTGTACGAATATTTTTGTACTGTACGATATGTTCAGATCCAAAAACCTAGCCGTAGTTTAATTTGAGTAAGTGATTTTCCGCCGCTCGTACTGTACGAACGTGTTCGTACTGTACGATCTATTTTTAATACTTACTTAAATTAACCCATAATTAGTGCATATAATCCAGGCCTAATTAATTTTTGAACATCGTACTGTACGAACTTGATCGTACCATACGATGAACAAAGACGAAGTATGATCGTCCTGGAAATCGTCCTGTATGAATAGTGTTTTGTGGACCGTACCGTATGATATTATATCGTACAGTACGAATTATTTTTGAACTGTTCGTACATCTTCGTACCAGGACGACGCCTGTTTGTACACATCGTACTGTACGATGTTGCATCGTATTGTACGAATAGTAACAGCTACTTTTGAAATCAGAGGTTTTTGGAGCCCGTTTTAGATGTCAATCAAGTCCTTTTTGAAAAAGAATCACAGAGGGGGTGAACGTGATTAGAGAGGGATTCCAAGGGAGAGAGATCTAGAGAAATTCTTGAGGGTTGAGAGAGGAAGGAGGAGGTGAGCATTGTGAGGGAGAAGAGGTGTGAGGGAGATCACACGGTTGCTCCAAGCTTGCTGCATCTTGCTCCTCCTATGGCCCTAGAAGGATTTGAGGGAGGATCTCCAAGGGAAAGGCTCGTCTACATCCGTTACCTCGAGGTTCTCTGCCTTCTCAAGGAGGGAGAAAAACGAGAAGGTTCTCTGCCGTCGCCAGGAGGGAGAAAACAGAGTTTGGCACTCCACCACGCCGGGTTGGTGAAAGGGAGGTTTATAAAGGCTTCTCCGCCTTACCGAGGGGGGCAAAAGGAGAACTATTTTGATAGTGAAAATCCCAGAGCGGAGGACTCCGGGGAGTGGATGTAGGTCATATTTTGACCGAACCACTATAAAAATTCTTGGTGTGTTTTTTTCTTATCGTCGTTTACTTTTTACTTGCATTTAATTTCCATAACTATTGCATGGTGAAACTTGTGGAAGAAAAAATTGTTTAAAATTTTGTTGTAGTATTTCAAAAATAACAAAAAAAATTAGAACTCTTGTTTAGGGTTATTTTTATTAAGGAAAAGATTTTAACAATTCACCCCCCCTCTTGTCATTTAGTAATTTCAACTAGGAACTCAGAACTTAGGAATTTAGTATCCAAAGTTTAGCTCTTCATTTGAAATTATTGGTTATTCAGACTCTGATTTTGTAGGCTGTAGAGTGGATAGGAAAAACACTTCTGGAACATGTCAATTCATTGGAAATTCATTAGTTTCATGGTCTAGTAGAAAATAAAATTCAGTGGCCCTATCTATTGCAGAAGCAGAATATATTGCACTAGAAAGTTGTGTGGCACAAGTACTTTGGTTAAAATAACAGTTGATTGATTTAGGATTAACTATAGGCACTATACCAATTTATTGTGATAATACTAGTGTTATTTGTATTTCAAAAAATCCTATTCAACATTCAAGAATCAAACACATTGACATAAGACATCATTTCATAAGGGATCATGTATCCAAGGGAGAATTTGAACTTAACCATGTTTCAACAGAAAATCAACTTGCAGACATTTTTACAAAACCTTTAGCCTTTGATACTTTCAGTACATTAAGAATTAGGCTTGGAGTGATTGATTTAAATGCTTAGATAAAAATGTTTTTTTATGCAAAAGTGATATTTTGTTTTTGTTTTTGTGTTCATTATATTTTTGTTTAGTTATTTTGTTTATTTTTTGGTGTGTATTTAAGTGTGTCTTGTTTATTTTTATTCATTTTTATTTTGAGTGTGAAAATGAAAATTACTGGTCATCATCGTCCGGGACAAAAATGTTTCGTACGGGACGATGTGTGTAAAATGACAAACTGTGTGATTTCGAACCGTCTTAAGAGCAATTTTTTATGTAGTTTGTCTGTACGATCATCACGATCGTCCGGGATGAAATATTTTTTCAAATGATGGGATGATTGAATGCAGCAGTTGAATGGATAAGTCAATTTTTATTATGAACTTCATCCATACGAACCTTTGGTTCATCCAGACGAATAAATGTCGGTTCATGACGGGGGACGGTTTTCAACTGCCATTAAAACGAGTTAAATTTCTAATCATCCGTACGAACACGTGTTCGTCTGTACGATCGTCTTGGTCAAAAGTCTGTACAAAAGGACGCTTTGAAAATTATGTGTTTACGAAAAGCTATTTTTTTAACTCATTCGTTCGTCCATACGAAAATATTTTCGTACGGGACGAATCAAATTCGTACGGGACGAACGAAAATTTCCTCTGGTACAAACAGTCGTTCTTCTTTAAATTAATGGCAGTTTTTACTGAACAGTCACTTTCACACATCTCTTTCAAACCTTTCTTCTCTCGAGATCTTTCAAATGACAAGTTCTAGCAATCACCAAAAGTCTTTGACTAAGGGTCCACCAAGAAATTCATCTAAAAACTTCCTTTCTAGAGCCAATGAAGAATCATTTGCTAGGTTTGTGTCTGCAAAAATCACCCCATCTAGAGTTCTCCTACAGGATCAATTGACCTTTAATGTAATGCACTTGTTTACCTCTACTCAATTTGGTTTGATCCTCACTTTAGTACACTTCTACAATAGAGAAACCTTTCACTTTTTTCTAGAAAATATGTTATTCAACTCCGACCATTCTGTCATCAGTTCTTTTATTTTCAAAAAGAAAATTGAAATCACCAAGGCTGATTTTGGTATCTTCCTAAACTTAAGGACTAAAGGCTTAAGAGCACACACTTTAACCACCACAAGTTTTAATTGGACTGAAGTTAATCGTGTGATTAGAGATAGAAGAATTAAGGATCATTTGCCTAAAGTTTCAACCTTGGTGCGTGATGCCCGTATCATCCAGCATGTATTAAGAACTTCCATTATACCTAAAGCTGGTGATAGAGTCAACATCACTCCTCTTCTTTCTACTGTTACCTACTTGATTTTGACTAGACAACCTATAGATGATACCCAACTCCTAATTGACTACATTTATGGTCTCTCTGAAATTGGTCATGTTGATCATAAAAGAAAGAAGAACATAGCTTTAGAACATCTGATTGCCTACATTTTAGAAAAGAAGTATAATTTAATTCATCTAGAACAAGACTTTGAAGAACCACTCTACTACAATGACACATCCTTTAGGGCTATCTTCAATAAGGACAAGCCCAACAAAACTCATGTAGTTCTGAGTGAAACAAAAGAAGAAGCTGAACCTTCACATGCTGTTGGACCAAATTATCAGGATTTGGTTCTAAGATTTGACAATTTAGAGGCTCATTCTGATCAAAGGTTTGATCAAATTGAAACACTTACAGCAGCAAGATATTCAGCACAATCAGGACATGGGATTTATGCGTGATCAGATAAATTCCATTAATTCCAACATGTTTATGATGAGTAGTTACTTCAACTTCTTTTGTGTAGCACCACCTCCTCCTCCTCCAAATCAGGGCCCATTTGAATGATTTGTTTAGTGTTTGTTCAGTGTTTGTTTTGTGTTTCATTGTAGTTCATGTGTTAGTAATTTCCTTTAGATTGTTGTATTTTCCTTCTCTTAGTTGTGTTATTAGTATTGATATCTTGAACTTCAAATTGTAATAGCTTCATTCGATATCAATATATGTTTCAATGTTTTATCGTTTAATGTTTTAGAAATGTGTTAGACTTTATGACATTCATTTTTTTTAATCTTAATAGTGCTTTTTTCTAAATTGTAAATTAAAATTAATTTCATTAGAAAATATAATTATTCTAAATTTAAGAGATGCTTATAACTTGATTTTATTAGAATTTTTTATTCCACGTCTCTTATTTAGACTACATTATCTTTGATATTTTTATTCTAATTTATATGTTTTCTTATTTTGTATTTCTCTTTTCAAATAGTATTTATGCACTTAAAAAAAATTAAAATTTTAGATTATTAATTTTGGAAAGAATTCAATTACTCTTGAAAAATTGTACAAATATACAAAAATCAAAAGGAATGTGCAAAAAAATTTGCAATAATAAAAAGAGGCACAAAATAAGCCCAAAACAAAGATGCACAAAAAATATGCCATAAAAATTGAAAAAGATATGCAAAGCACCACATGTGGTAATTACTTCTTTCCTGACTCTTTTAATCTCTTAATTCAAATTGATTTATGTTCATTTATAATTGACAATGAAATTTGAAATATAAAATTTTTTATTCATCCTTAGTACAATGATTTTCTTTATCTTCATGTTTAAATTGACACATGTCTTTGATAAATTATTTTTATTCTCTATGTTATATCACTTCTTAAATTATATGAAATCTTATGTTTTTCTAATATTTTGAATTTATTTGCATACCTTATTTCAATCACTTTCAAGATTAAAATATCAAATGAATTGCATACCTACATTTCTAACATTCTTTTCTTCTTCACTTTTTGATATTGTCAAAAAGGGGGAGAAATTATTTGTTGTTTGTTGTGTATGTTTTCGTAGTGTTTGATTTTCGTATGTGTGTTTAATTTTTTTTATTTATTATTATTTTGTCTTTTGTGTTATTTTGTGTTGTATAAAAATTTTAAAAATAATTTTTTTTAAGTAATTAAAATGCCTCCTTATTTTCATGAGTTCATCAATTCAGGGGAAGTTTAGGAGATTCTTAGAACTTGAAATCCTACAAACAATAATGTTTTTTCCATCATCAAAAAGGGGGAGATTGTAGAGAGAGTTGCTATTTGCATGTTTTACATTCTTGCAACTTGTATTGTTTTGATGATTTCAAATATTATTGTTTTATATATCTCCTAACACTTTTTGGAAGATTTATTTTTTGCTTTAGTATGTACTAACATTTCAAAAAAATCAACTCTAAGTGATGAAGAGTTCAAATTATTCATTTGTAAATTATAAGTTTTTAAATAAGAGGGAGTAATTGTAATTGAGTGAAAAATAACAACACACATTCTTGGGGGATAATTTTTATAAACTGATCGTACGAGATGAACCTGGTTCGTACGGGACGATCATGTCAATTAACCCCTCGGAAGAGCAATGAATCGAACAGGCGGGTAGAAAATTTTCTAAGTCCTAATCGTCCAGGACAAATTTAATATTCATCCCGAGACGAACGTCTCGGGATTCTCACCTTGCACTGTTCGTCCAGACAAAAAATATGGTTCGTACCGGGACGAAGCTCTCTGTTTGAAATCGTACATAACGAAATAAATTTTCATCTTTGGACGAAACTCTCTATATAACATCATCCCCGGATGAAACCTGTTCGTCCCAGGTCAAACTAAACCGACTTATGTTAGTTGGTTACGTCCTGTAGAATTTTGGGAACCGACCTATGTAATAATTGTTTCGTACCGGGCGAACATAGTTCGTACGGGATGATGAGCGTGTATGAACATAGTTCATACCAATATACATTAAGATCATTTCTGACACTTTAAGTAAAATCGTACAGGACTATCCACGATCGTACGGGACGATCCACTGCGTACATAATTGAAAACTTGCAGTTTTTGGGCAGTTTTTCTTGTCTTTTGTATATATAGTTCAAATTAGACTGCCACCCAATCTCTTTTTGCTCATTAATCTTCGTGCCTATTGGAAAAAGAGTAAAGGAGAGAGTGAGAGAGAGGAGTCAAAGAAGGATTTCTACCACTGGAGTGTGAAGACTTTGCATGGTGTTCAAAGGTAAGATTTTCTACTTGTGATTTGAGATTACTTCACACTTTTTCTTTCTTCATTCAAGATTTCTTGCAAAGAGATCTATCAAGGAGATCCAGTTCTCTGCCGACACTAGGAGAGTGTGAAAGGACAAAGGGTTCTCTGCCCACACTAGGAGAGTGTGAAAGGAGGAAGGGTTCTCTGCCCACATTATGAGAGTGTGAAAGGACGACAGTTCTCTACCAACACTAAGGAAAGTATAAAAGGTCGACTATTCTCTGCTGCACCGGGTAGTGGTGAAAAGAGTGTTTGTAAAGGCTTCTCCGCCTTGCTGTGGGTGCAAAAGGAGAGACACTATTGGTATTAGTGTAATACTCAGAGGATGTCTCTGGGGAGTGGATGTAGGTCAGGTTTAGACCGAACCACTATAAATCATGTGTCTTTTTATTTTACTGCTTTTTATTTTCTGCATTTAATTTTGTGTTTTAAAAAATTGTGGTTTAAAACTTTTTATAAAAATTCATTAAAGTTTAATTTCGGTTAAATTTATCAAAATAGGGAATGTTTTTAAATACCAATTCACCCCCCTATTGGTAGCTTTGGGATATTAACTTAGGTTTAACAACCTATTCACTAGACTCAACAGTTATCTCCAAGTGTAACCTTGCCTCAACTCCTGGCTTCCAGCGATATGAATTGTGTAGTATCTCTAATCATATGCTTTGAACATCCACTGTCTGGTACCATATGCTCTCATAAGGTCTTGTGTGATAGCGACCCTGCAAAATTATCAAACGTTAGACCTAGGAACCCAAACAAGTTTGGGTTCTTCTTTTAATAATTTATAAAGAGATGCATGTATGATATGTCTAAGTTTATGCATCTTAGGTTTTCACACCAAATAAGTTTTCTTCTTTAAAGTACAGATGTGAGCTATGTGTCTAAACAATCCACAATTGTTACATTTAACTTTTGGAAAAGGATTCCTAAGTCTACTACTACTATTCATTTATCTTTTTTAGGGATTGCATAAATTTAGGATACAAAATAGGATTAGTAAAATCTTCAAGTTTAGGGGTATCCTATTATCCTCGAGAGCTTTTATTGTTAATTTGTAAAATGAATTCATATCTTCCAAAATTAAATTTGTATAATTTGATATATAAATCTTGCTCTCTGATTCATCCTTTAAATTTTTAAAATCTTTTTCAAGTTCAACATAGGATGATTTTAAATTTTCATAAATTTTATTCAAGTTATCAAACTCATCAAGTAATTTCATGTGGTTGTCATCAATTAAAGCATGATCTTTCCTAAGGATTTTATAATTCTTTTGTAGTTCTTCAAATTCTAAACTTAGACTAGCATGCATTTTTTTTATTTTCCTATATGCATCAAGCATGTGTTCTAAACTAAGGATTAGTGTTCACTCTCAGACTCTTCCACATGTTCTTCTCCCTTTGTTCACCTGCATCAATCTTTCTTTGGCTAACTCCTTGCTCGTAAGCAATTAGCAAACCAAAAAGATTGTCAATAAAGTAAATATATAGATCTTTAAACTCTTTAATTGCAATAATTTTAGCATCATAAGCAGTAGGCAAATAATGAAGAATCTTATTAACCATTTCAGCATTCATTAGTTCCCTACCTAATGCATGTAAAGAGGTGACTATTTGTATGAATCTTGTGTATATATCATAAATGGATTCATTAGGTTTCATGCGTAACAGTTCATAATCATGCAACAAGATATTATGTCTAGATTGCTTAACCTCATTAGTCCCCTCATATGTTATACAAAGTCTATCCCATATATTTTCTCCGCTCTTGTAAGTAGAAACCCGTATGTAATCTTCTGATTTAAGTACATAAAAGAATCTGTTCAAGCATTTGGCGTTTAGTTGTGCTAAGTCACGTTCTTTTACTGTCCAGTCCACAAAGGTGTTTCAACTCTAACTCTGTCAACTAGTCTAGTTGGTTTTGTATACACTTCCTGAACTAAGATCTACGTACGATAATCAAGTGACCGTAAAAAAGTAGACATGCGTGTTTTTCAAATCAAAAGGAATATTATCGAAAAGTGGAGGTCTAGTTATAGAGTAACCCTCAGGTGTATTTCAATTTCCAAATATAGCCATTTTTGTTAATCAAAAAGCAGCGAAAAAATAAAAGACACGAGATTTATAATAGTTCGGTCAAACTTGACATACATCCACTCCCCGGAGGCACCCTCCGAGTATTGCACTAATACTACTAGTGACTCTCCTTTTGCACCCACAGTAAGGCGAAGAAGCCTTTACAAAAACTCTCTTCCACCACTACTCGATGCGACAGAGAACCGTTGTCCTTTTACACTCTTCCCAGTAATGGTAGAGAACCGTTCGTCCTTTAACACTCTCCCGGTGTAGGCAGAGAACCATTCATCCTTTCACACTCTTCTAGTGTGGGCAGAGAACCCTTCATCCTTTCACACTCTCCTAGTGTGGGCAGAGAACCCTTCGGCTGTTCACACTCTCCAAGTGTGGGTAGAGAACCCTTCGGCTGTTCACACCCTCCAAGTGTTGGCAGAGAATCGGATCTCCTTGATAGATCTTCTCACATGAAATCTAGAAGGAAGAAAGAAAAGAGTGAAGTAATCATAAATCAAAAGTAAAGAATCTTACCTTTAAACACCAAGTGAAGCCTTCACGTTCCAGTAGTAAGAATCTTCCTTCGAACACTCTCTCACACTCTCTCGACTCTTCTTTCAATAGGCACGAAGATCAGTAGGCAAAAAGATTAAGTGACATTCTAAATTTGACTATTTATTTGAAAGACAAGAAAAACCGTCCAAAAACTAGAAATTTTCAAGTCAACACAAAGTTGATCGTCCCGTACGATCGTGGATCATCCAAGACGATTTTACTTAAATTTGTGGAAACGAACCAAATGTATATTGGTATGAACTGAAATCATACCCAAGCATCGTCGCGTACGAACTAGGCTCGTCTGATACGAATAGTTATACCATAGGTCGGTTCCCAAAAACTGCAGGACGTCGCTAAATTTTGAAGAGTCAGTTCACTTCGTCCTGGAATGAATATGAGTTCATCCGGAAGAAATTTTACAGAGAACAATTCGTCCTGGGAAGAATTTGCATTCGTCTGGACGAAAATTTTCCAGAGAGCATTTAATCCTGGCACGAATATGAATTTTGTATGAACAAAATTTTCTAGAGGACATTTCATCCTTGGACGAATTTGAGTTCGTCTAGACGAAAATTTTCTAGAGAGCATTTCATCCTGGCACGAATATGAATTTCATCTGAACAAAAATTTTCCAAAGAACATTTCATCCTAGGATGATTATACATTCGCCCTGGATGATCAGGACTTAGAAAAATTTTCTTCGGCTCCTGTTCGTTCCGTTGCTCTTTAGAGGAGAAAACTAACTTGATCGTCCTGTACGAACTATGTTCATCCCATACGAACTATGTTTGTCCCTTATAATCGATATAAATGGTTAAAGATCTCCTTAAGTGTGTGTGTGTTTATTCACTCAATTATAATCGCTCTCTTCAAACTTAATTCAAAGAAAAATACAAGCTTCAATTCACAAAATCTCTCATACTAAATTTGATTTGAAGTCTTTAGTAGTATGGAGTTTGATTTCTTGGAAATGTTAGTTCACACAAGAGCAAAAACAAATCTTCCAAAAAGTTTTAGGAGATATCAATACATAAAATAATAATATTTGGAATCATCAAAACTATATAAGTTGCAAGAATATAAAACATGCAAATAGCAACTCTCTTAATAGGGACGACATGTATATATTGCTTTTCTTGTAGGTGGCCATGCTCATGTAATGTTAAATAAAAGGGGGGCAACTGTCATGATTTCTAACGTTGTTTTGTGCAGATACTTGCTCAGCCCCCCTAAATAAATGAGGGCTAATATCATTAAAAAATAACTGCTATAGGTACTACAAATGGACTGCTTTGCCCTCAATGATTAAGAGCATGGTCAAGTGTATGGCTGTGATAAGTTATTTCTTTTTTCATATAAACTGCTTACGATATATCAACTACTTGAGATTTTTATTAGGATAATATTACAGAGAGTTTAGAATTTATTACTTTCTATTAATGTAATGTTTGTAATATTGGTGAGAGTTATGAAAATGACTATTAGTTGGGATATTCTTATCCAACTCGAATTCTAAAAGAAGAAGGCATCCTCAAAGGGGAGAGTCTTATTCCATTTAGAAGATCGAGTTTGGATGGTTTTAGATATCCAAAGAGAAAAGAAAATACCCCCTTCAGGGAGGAATTGTCTCTTCATTGTAATATTCAAGCCACGAAGAATCTGAGGAGTCCAAAGAGGAGAGATTCAAGGAGTCCAAGGAGAATAAATCCAAAGAAGATTGAAGAGCTAAAGAACCAATATCCCACTCAAAGTCATTTGCGTCAGTCATAGACTTAGAAATCCAGGTTATTGGCAGTGGTGCCTGACCACTTTACTTTTATGCAGACCCTGATTTATAATTAAAGGGCAGTTGGCCTATGGACATTTACTTAATTAGTTTGATTATATTGATGTGTTTATTATACGTGCGTAGTAGAAATTATCTGCCATTTTTAGGTTTCTTTCTTGCATGCCTAGTTTTATTTTAGCCTGTATTTCGTTAGGCTCTCTAAGGACCAAAAATACTTTCTACTCATAACTAATGCTTAAAATTTTAAGTTTTAAATAACATAGAAATTTAACAAATCTAGAGAATTATCAGAATCGTCCGTGGTCGCATTCATAATGCTACATTTCTCTCTTCCCTTCTAATAATACACCTCCCCGCCCGCAGGTAGAGTCCGAATAATTTGGCCTATAAGGATGAAGTGCCGGCCTTTGGGAGGCCTAGTCTTTTCTAAAAATTACTTTTTATAAGCCTATTTTTAAAGTCTTATGCATACCTAATTTGGAAACTTAAACTTGTATTCATCGCATTAGAAACTAATTTAAATAAATTTTTAATTGCATTAGCTCTAGGAGCATTCATCCAACATAAGTCCAAGGCTAATTAGGAAACTCTCTAGATATCGGCCTTAACTTCCAAAAATTGAACTACCCATCCATCTTTCATAAATGACTTAATAGCATATTTTTAAAGTGATTTGGTCGTTAGTTGGCTCCCCAATCCAGGCCGGGATAAGTCCAAATTTTGCACTATTTTAGTTAGGACACAGGTCTTAGTGTTGTTCGTATAACACCAAACCCAACTTAGATTTAGGATTCAAGGCTACTACATTTGGTCTCGTAGTATGCCTAAATAGTGGGTATGTTCCTTCCCTTCAAGAACTATAAATCTTACTTATCTATGTCACAGGATGACGTCACCTCTATCTTTTCTCTCACGTATGTGTTGAGTGCTTAATTTTATTTTTTTCAATTTCTTCTTTAGTACCCTAGATCCTCTGAATGTTGGTGTGAACCCCGCATGTGGATTTATCCATTTGAGACCTTTCTTTCCTTTTGAGTAGGACTTCTTAGTATATACCCTTATGTAAATCCCACTTTGAAAGAGATAATATATGATCCTTAATTGAGCGTTTTCTCAAGTTTCGGCCTGAGATGTAATTAACCATGAGGGCTTGCACCCGTGGGAGACTGAATCCCACAATGTACTAAACCCCATCTGAGCTGATGTATCGGGTGGGGGAAACCTGTTGTTTTGATCAGGTCGTGTATATTACTACCCATCGAGGTATGTTTGTGAGAGCATCTATCCTCAATGGTTAGTCATATGCACGATCTATTCTGCCCTCTTATTAGCCTGCTTATGTTAAATTTAAAGGCCTATGATCATTTTGTCTTACAGGATAGTGCGGCCGTACCCTTTACACCCGAACCCCATGAGTGATGCTCTTTCTAAGATCCATAGGTTTCTGGACGGAGGGACCAAATTCTCTCTCCATCTTTGGATTATATATTATCATTTTTTGTGTGTACTCCTTGATTGGTACTCTTTAGATTAGGTCCATCCCACTCTTTGTTAAGGTCTTTTCTTAGTTAGGGTTCCTTCCCCTTAACTAGGATTCTTCCCTACTCTACTTCTTTCTAGCCTAGCAGGCTATTCAGTTCCTTATCCATCTTTATCAAATCCTTTCTTCTTTCTAGATTTTTATTCTAACTTACTTTTCAATTTCTTTTCATGGCAAAATTGGCATGTCTTCTTTCACGCCTTCAGTAACTTTTAACTTCGACTCAGACAAACGAATGACTTTTCCTAAGTCCCTGCTTGCTAGTCCCCTAGTTGGAGGAATCACTTTTGGTTTCTTTACTGACTCAGCATTCATCATTCTTGGAGGCCCACCTCAGGCTATTGCATTCTCTCCTCCCCAGAGGAGAGGACGTGTAGCCATGTATCCTTTTGGATGTCCAGTTGCTTGGCAGACAGCCCGGGCACCTGCTCGTCCCATTCTCTTTCCTACGTAGCCAGTGTGCTCTGTGGCTAGGCAACTAGTGCCTAGGCCAGTTCTAGTTCCCCCCGTTCATCCTATGGTTAGGAGACCAGTGCCTACCGCACCTATTGCATAGGTTACTACGGCCCCTCAGCACCGGCAGCCTGCTGCTATTACCCCTGTCGTTCCGGCAGAGGCACCTTGAGTTCGGGTTCTCCCTCCCACTTCCACTAGGAAGAGGGGTGCCTAGACTGAGGCTCCTTCGCCCTCTTCTCGTCGGGTTACTATTTTTTCTCAGCTCTCTCACTCTGAGACCACTGGGAAGGCGATCTTTTTTGAATTTTGTTCTTTCACAGTTTTGTCTCTGTCTCACGCGGAATTGGATTTCTGGTGGTAATGGATGGCCACCGGCCACCTGTTGTAGGAGGAGGCCATGGGTTATTCTATGGTAAAGGTTTTGTTGTGGTTAACTCGTTGGATGGTTGCCAATCGGCCGAGAGGATGATGGATGGTAAGATTGTTAAAGGGTTTCTAGTGATCAAGATCTGGGTGGAGTTAAACGTTTAATATCTGGGGGTGGTAATGGTGATCGTTCCACTCGCCAGTTGATTATTAAGGATGGAGGTTTGGATTTGTCCAAGAAAGATGTGTTTGTAGAAGGTAAAGGAAAGGATATTGTGGGTAACGAAGTAGATGTTTCACTTGTGGTTTCAAAAAAAATTCCTGATGACGACACTATGGATTTGGCGGCGACTTCGTCAGAAATGAACATTTATGTTAATAGGTTTGGCAATTCAAATGCACTCTCTGGTTTAGGCCATGGGATAAATGTGAATGTTGATAATCCTGTTAACAGGAATGTTCAATTCTTATCGAGTCTGGTATCTGGAGGTTCGAACTTGGTGGATAAGGTAGATGATCTATTACCTGTAAAAGAATTGAATGAGGTGGAAGGGAATTCGTGGAAAAGGAAGCCTTATATCAGGGTGAGTTTTGATGAAAAAGATCAAATCTTTGCCGAGGATGGTAAGACTGTGAAATTGGGGAATTCATTAGTTATCAAAGTATTTGGCAAGGAGATTCCTTCTCATGTAGTAGCATGGGAAGTCAGGAGGCAGTGGAAGATGTTTGGGAAGTTCCATTTTACTACGTTGGGAAGGGGATGGTTCATATGCTCCTTTGATTCAACGGAGATGATGGAAGGTGTGTTAACGGAAGGACCGTGGTTTGTCAATGGTTCTATTGTAGGAATGGAGAAGTGGCCTTTGGAGTTCTCAACTCTTTCCTTAAAAGGGTTGACATCCCTCATATGGATTAGAATGCCACATTTGCCACTACAGTGCTGGGATGAAGTGAATGTGGCATGCATTGCTTCTTCCATTGGTAAACCTTTGATGATGGATGGGAACATGTTTCAATGGGGGAAGAGAGAATTTTCCAGGATCTGTGTTAGGGTCAGGCTGGACCAATGTCTTCCTACAGGAACTTGGGTTGAAAGTATCTATGGGAGATTCTTTCAAAAATTTGAATATGAAAAGATTTTGACTCTTTGTTATGGATGTGGTATGGTGGGTCACCTTAAAAATGATTGTAGATTGAAGGCCAAAGAGAATTCTGATGTTGATTTGAACTTGGAGGTGTCCAGGGGAGATATGGAGATGGGAGAGTTCCTTGAAGAAAAGTTTGATCAAACTTATGGTCCTTGGATTATGGTTATAAAGAAAGTAAACAGGAAATCTGTTTTCCAACAGGAGAAACCATTTGCTGTAAAGAAACATTGGGTGAAAAGGGATGGAGCACATGTTGATTTGGTTGAGAAATCTAATCCAGATAATGTTAATAATGACAAGGTTGAAGACTTTGTTGCTGACACTCAGTTGGAGGAAGGGGAAATTCTTGAAGAGGTGAGAAATAATCCAGCTGGAAAGAATTCAGATATGGAGATTATCTCTGCTGAAGAGGTTGCTAAATTGTTCGAAGAGCCTTCTAAGATCATTGGTACGCTTCCTACTATTATTCACCCTGTTGTTTCTGGTTGTTTAAATAGATTTGCAGCATTGGATGGGGTAGAGGAGGAGATGATGGAGGATGTTGATGTTAAATCAGTCTCTGGAGAACAAGACAACAATGGGGGTAATTCTGTATCTTGGAAACCTTTTACAGTTGGAGGTATTAAGTGAATTGAGGGAAATTTAGTAATTGGGAGGATGGAACAAGGTACTGGTTCCAGTGAAGATTTGGTGAAACAGAAACTTGCTAAAGAGCTGAGAACGTTGGGTCCCATAAAAAGTATCTCAAGAGGTAGATGTGGTGATGGTGGTTCAAAAAAGAAAGGTGGGGGCTCTTCCCTCAAACTTTTTTAATGGAATCCATTATTTTTTGGAATTGTAGAGGAGCCAATAAAAGGGAGGCTTTCCTCTACTTGAAGGAGATTGTTAAAGACTATAAAATTTTCTTTGTAGGATTACTTGAAACTAAAATTTCTTCTATGTAAAAAGAATTGATGTAGGAATGATGGGGATTGGTTGGGATTTTTTCATCCTTCCTTTGGAAGGGCATTCTTGTGGTATAATGGTACTGTGGAAGTCGATCTAGCGTCCTTTTCTATTTTGAAAACCTCGGATCAATGTGTTATTGGTGATCTTAATGTTTTCAATAAAGGTGTTTGGATGGTTTCTACTGTTTATGCTAGTAAGGAGACGGTGAAGAGAAGGCTTCTTTGGGAGGTTGTTCAAGAGGCTTCCAATAGGGATATTCCTTCTATTGTTGGAGGGGATTTTAATTGTATTTTGTCACAAGAGATAAGAAGGGTGGTAGGAGATTTAAAACTAATCAAAGATCCTTGGACATGTTGAAATTCATGAATGAGAATGATTATCATGAAGTTGGTTTTGTGGGTCCAAGGTATACTTGGTGCAATAATAAAAGTGGTGGAGGGAGGATCTTAGAAAGGCTTGATCGATGTATGATTAATACCTTGGCATTAAATAAAATCCAAATTGTTGTGGTTAAGCATATTGCTAGAGTTGCTTCAGACCATTGTCCAATTGTTCTTATGATGTTTGAGATGCATTGTAAAGGTAGAAGTGGCATAAAGTTTGAAGATACTTGGCTTTCCTTCAAGACAGTTGAGTATATTTTCTCAAGTAGATGGAAAAGACCTTTTTGGGGGGATGACATGGAGGTTCTCAATAAAAAGTGTAAGAAGACTTTGAAGGACTTATACTATTGGAGCAAGGCTAGATTGGAAAACTTCTCTATAGAAAAAGACAAATTGAAAGCTGAAATTCTGATTTTACAAGATGAGGAATCAAAGTCTAGATGGTTGGAAGAGGATAAACTGTGGTTACTTAAAGCCAAAGTTAGAATTAAATATTGTGCTGAATAATCTAAATACTTGGTGGAGGCAAAGGGCTAAAGCTAAATGGATTAAAGATGGTGATGCAAATACCAAAATTTTCCATTCTTTCGCCAATTCAAGGAGGAATATCAATTGGATTTCTCAAGTAAAGGATGCTAATGGGGTGCTGTCAGATGATCCAGGAACGATTGAGGAGGAATTCATGAATTTTTTTCAGAAAAAATGGGAACCCAGAACCTGCAGCTTTACGGGTTGGCCAAAACCGTGGACTTCATTGCTGGACAGTGATAAGGATCTGTTGAACAGAGAATTGAATGAAGAGGAAATCAGTGAAGTTATTCTGAATTTGGGAAATAACAGAGCTCCGGGCTTTGATGGAATTTTATATTCCTTTCTTAAAGCATATTGGAAGATCATTAAAGTGGATGTAGTGCGGGCTGTACAGCAGTTTTTCAGAACTGGTTCGATGAACAGGGAATGGAAAGATACTTTAGTAGTGTTGATCCCTAAATCTTCTAATCCCATTACTCCCTCAGCATACTGTCCTATCAGTTTATGCAATTCGATTTATAAAGTTGTTGCTAAAATTTTACTCAACAGAATGATGGAGATTATGCCCAGGATTATTTCTGAAGAACAAGCGGCATTAGTAAAGGGAAGGTCTATCTCTGATCATCTTCTTCTAGCTCAGGAAATTTTCAGTAAGCTAAGATTTTCCAAAGCTAGGAATGGATTCTTGGCAATAAAGGTGGATATGGAGCAAGCATATGACAGCATGTGTTGGGCTACTTTGGAGAGAATGTTGATTGAATTGGGGTTCCCTTCCAGGTTTGTTCATTTGGTAATGGATTGCATTATTAATCCAAGATTCTCTATTGTGATTAATGGATCTAATTCTGGGTGGATTGAAGGGAAGAGTGGCTTTCGCCAAGGGTGCCCTTTGTCACCCTTTTTGTTTATTCATTGTTCTCAACTTCTTTCCAACACTTTTCGCAGTAGGGGCAAGGAGGTGGGCATTAGATTGTCTACAAATGCTCAGAAGATTTCACATATGTTGTTTGCAAATGATATTTTGTTATTCTTGGAAGCAAAAGGGAATGTTATGAAGAAAGTTAGAAAGGTTTTGGAAGATTACTGTAAATGGACCGGGCAAAATTTTAATTACCATAAATCTTCTTTGGTGTGTGGTAATTCGGTGAACAGAAGGAGGATTCAGATTTCCAGATTCATGGGTATCAAGCTTGTTGATGAGTTTGAGTATTTGGGCATTAAATTGGATTTGAGACGTTTAAGGGAGGCTGATTTTCAGTGTTTATTGGATAAATCCTACAAAAAAATCAATGTTTGGAGTAACAGGTTTGTCTCATTTGCTGGTAGGATGGTTTTGATCAAATCTGTTTTTCTTTCTCTTTCGGTTTTGACCATGACTCATACTCTTATTCCAATGAGTATATTATTGGAGTTTGATAAAATTTGTAGAGATTTCATATGGAATAAAAGTGATGGAAAGAAGGGTCTTCATTACTTGGCTTGGGACTATGTTTGTAAACCGAAAGAGTTTGGAGGTTGGGGTGTTCAATCTGCTGTGGAAAGAAGGGATGCTATGAGAGCGAAATTTGCTTGGAAGTTGATTGATAATCCTGAATGTTTGTTAAGCATACAACTTAATGCTAAGTATGGAGAAAGTTGGTGCAATTTCCGGCTGTATGGGAGGAGTTCTAGCACCTGGAAGATTCTGGTTTCAGGTTGGAATGCTATCAGGGAACTTGTTAGATGGAAGGTGGCTGATGGATTTAAAATTAGTGTGCTGAAGGATATATGGATTCTGGACAAAGCTCTAATTAAATGGACCACATTTGTTGCTACATTGAAGGATGAAGATGTTACTCTGGATTGGTTCATCACGGAGGGTAACTGGGACCGGATAAAACTCAGGCAATTCTTTGGGTCTGAGCTTGTTGATCTCATTTGTATGGTTCTGATTTCTCCCTGTTTGTCTGGAGATAGTATAGAATTGAAGTTTAACATGTCTGGGAAGTCTATATCGGCTCTAATTATGGAAGAAAGGAATAAGAACATGGGAGGGGTTGTTCCTTTCAACTGGATATACAAATTGAAGTTGAATGCTAGGATGGAGGTGTTCTTATGGAGGTTGTTTTCGAATGCTCTGCCTACAGCTGAATTCCTCTGCAGGAGGAAACTTGCTGATAATTCAATATGTCCAATGGGCTGTGAGGTATTGGAAGATTGTAATCATATTACTACCTGCTGTTGCAAATTATGCAAGGTGCTGGATGTGCTAAGAGGATGGGGATTTCAAATTCCTGTTTATAATGGGTGGTGTGAATGCTTGGCAGATCTTAAGCAGCATAGAAACGGTAATTTGATGTTGGAAAAATTGTATTTTACTGTTATTTGGTTTGTTTGGAACCACAAGAATAAGGTCAAACATGTAATGCCGAAAGATAGCAATGAGTTCATTGCTATTTCTATTCTCAGTTTTATTAGCCAGGGTCATTCCCTGACTTTTCAATCGGGTAACTATTTTTTTAATCAGTCCTATGGACTGTCTTTTCATAAATGGCAACCTCCTCCCCCCGGTTGGATCAAGGTCAACGTTGACGCATCTCTGAAGGGAAATTATGAAGCTGGTATTGGAGGAATTGTTAGGGATTCCAGAGGGAGGTTCCTACTTGCATTTGGAAGAAAGAAGATACATTGGGACATTGCCCAATTGGAGATGGCAGTCATTAAAGATATGAAGAAAGTTTTACAGGGCAGATTTTGCGAAGTTGAAGGCATTATAGTAGAAGGTGATTATAAGATTGTTATTGATATTCTTCACAAATTGCACAGTACACTGGAGAATATGGATAGCGGATCGGTGATTGAAGATTCTTCTCTTCTGTTTGAGGTTGATAATGTGATTTATCATTGGGTGAATCGTAGTTGTAATAGATTAGAAGATTTTTGTGCTAGTCATGCTTTTTATTCAGAATTTTTTTGGGACTTGTTTCGTGAGAATGGTTTACCATCTTCCTTTTGTAATATGGTAAAGAAAGAGTGTGTAAGAGTTCCTCACATTTAGTATCTTGTTTCTAGGCTTTGCTTTTTATTTCTATGCAATTTTAGCATTCATCAAAAATAAAAGAGACCGCTGGGAAGACCCTGACACTTCCTATTGTCCCCCTGTTCCCCCTCCCACCTAGGCAGTGGGTTCAGATGTTTCTTCCTCATCTACCTCCAGCCTTGGGAGAAGGGCCAGGAGGAATAAGAATAGGAGACTCCATCTGGCTGCATCCGAGGCAGATAGGTAGCAGATGGCAGATGCGACAGCTCATTAGGAGCTAGTTTAGAGGACAGTGGCTTCTAGGCAGTGGAGACCACGACCAGTTGCAGTTGCACCCACCCCAGATGTGTTTGTAGTACCTGAGATAGAGGCAATCAAGTGAGAATGCTTCTCTCCAGTGACACACAGTGGAGATGAGGAGGACGTTGCCCGCATTACGGTGGCCCCTCATGTTACCACTTCTTTACACCTGGCTAGGGTCCCAATGACGCTGGTGTTCGAGCCCTCTCTTAGAATAATCAAAATATCATCTACCTAGTGCGTGGTATAGTGCCTGTCAGTCGGGAGAGATTACTCCATCAGATCTCTTAGGCTACTTTTTAGTTGAGGAGACAAACTACGAGGTAGATGTACAGTTGGCAGAGAGGACAACCACCTCAACAATTTTCATAGATACTTCCAGTTGTTAGGCTGCTGGCAGTTACTCCTGCTATCAGATGACACCCATGTCGCCACGGACAGAGAGAGTTGCGGGAGCCTTCTCGGCCCAAGATGAGTTTAGTTGTGGTAGCCCCTCAGCAACCGATTACTCATATGGAGCCCCACCGTAATAGGTGGGTTTGGAGATGATGACAGGCGGGCACCCCTCTCGAGACAGTTCAATCAGTTGGGACAGTACTATTAGTAGAGGTAGAGCAACTAGATGATGCAGTAGATTAGATGGATGTAGCAGTTCCTTCCGAGTCTGAGGCGATCCCGATGATTTATGATGAGGATATAGTACCTACTCCTGATGGATCACCAGATCAAGTGGAGACCACTTTAGCTTCTATCCCTCATAAGATCACTTCCCCTTTTAGTCCTTACATAGAGGCACTCTACCAAGCCTTCTTAGAGGATGACACACTAGGAGATGAGTCAAAGGAGGATGTACCATTACACCGGATCTATGTGATTACATGTTCAGGGCACTCGGATGAGCAGAGAGACTACGAAGAGGATGATTAGGGAGACCCCAAGGCAGGAGGATCTCCTAGATCAGTAGCTACGGATGCCACAGTCCTATACTTACATGCTCAGATGGCCGAGATGGCCAAGGCCATGACAATAATGACTTCCCAGTTGACTACTTTGGGGGCTATACCCCAGATGATGGGCGTAGGTACCCCTAATACATCCAACAATGAGCCAGTACTACCTCCAGTTGCATTAGACCCTGTGAGAGTGGATAGGGTCCAAAGAGCAATTCCTGCAGCACCTTCAGTTGTCTAGAGTCATCTAGCATAGTTGTCAGCTGATCATATTTAGAATTTGATTACTCATAAGGTAGAGCAGGAAATTTCCTTAAGGAAGACTAGAGAGGCAATTAGTAAAGGGTGTCCTTACCCAGTTGAGTATGAGCAGGCCCTACTTCCTAGCTTCATTCCTCCTAGATTTAGAGTTTTTAATGGGCTTGGGAACCCGAGACAGCATGTGGCTCAGTACTAGAACACATGTTACAACATATGAGGGAATGATCCCTTGATGTTGAGGCTATTTGTTAGCAGTTTGGTGGGGATGGAATTTGCTTGGTATGCCGACCTCCCTAATGACTCAGTCTAGACCTTCGCAGAGTTGGAGTAGCTGTTCATATAGAGGGTTGTTAGTGTAGAGCATTGGGTCACTGTAGGAGAGTTAGTGGTCACCAGACAGCATCCTAGAGAGCCACTACCAGATTATATAGTCAGATGGAGGAACCTCAGCCTATAGTGTGAGCCCTAACTGCAGGAGCTGCATGTAGTTGAGATTTTTTTAAAGAAAATAGATGGTTCTATTGCTCCAAACCTGAAGGGTTTTAGCATTCAAACCTTTCAGAAGTTGTTGACCAAGGTCACTAGTTTACAGGATATCATACTCGATGCAGTCCCTCCTAAGGTTGAGAGTCAGCCTTCACGCAGACCTTAGAGTCAAGAGTTTTCAGAGGCACCTCCACCTAGGTGAGGGGAGGTACACAGTACCTATGGACTATCAGATAAGGGTAAGAGGCCCTTAGTCAGTTTAGTACCGCAGCAGCAGTAGCAGTCACACTCCTCTGGTCAGCCAGCAGTGCAGTCTAGGACCTTTCGTAGGACTCTAGAGAGTCAGCAGTACCTACAAGAGATACTTAGTAAGGAATATCCCTTTAAAAGAGAGAGTGTTAATAAAATTTTTAAGTTTTGTACTAAGAAGCACATCCTGACATTCCCAAATAACAGTAAAGTGGAGGAGGGACAGACAGATCACCCACTATATTATCCCTTTCATAGACACATTGGCATGTTTTGGAGGATAACTATGTGTTTGAAGATAAGGTGGAGAGGCTGATGGCCATTGGGAAGATCCACCTGCAGGATAATGATTTGGTACAGCATTTACACACGGCTACTCAGACAGTTCAGATGATCTCCAGTCTCAGCCACAGTTCTAGCCACATTGACAGTCAGAGTTGTAGTCAGGGCAGTAGTGGCAGGTCACCCCATAGTTTTGAGGGAGAGTAGTAGTTAGCACTCTCCAAGAATACCAAAAAGATGATTGATCATGCAGTTCAGAGTTCAGAGGTAGTTGAGAGGAGGCCTCCCCAGGCCAAGTCAATAGTTGTCGCTCTAGTTACTACGCCAGCACCTTTCTCTTCTTCTCTTTCTGTTGTAGTGCCTACATAGCACATTTCTTCTTCTTCTTCTTTATGTAATAAGAAAATGTATGAAAGAGAGAAGTTTGTTATAACCTCAGAGGGGAAGATAGGGGTTCTTCCAGCACTTATGCTGAAGGACTTTGTTCTCCCTTCTATTAATGATAAAATAATAGAAGTAGGTTATTTTGGCTACTTTTGGTCTTCTATACCTTTTACTTTGGTTTCTACTTCTTATATTCTCTCTCTTTTACTGTTTTATATGTTTCTTATAATGTTAATGATTCCGATGAAGAGTCTGAGTGCAAAGATGAACCAGTCTTTACCATTTTAGAGGGTGGTTGTTATATGGATTCAGAAGATGAATCTGAGAACCCACTCCAAGCACTTTTCTTAGAGCAAACACCAGCCACCACCACTGAAACAAATGAATCTCCTATTGTGGATGACTCAGTACAAGAAGTTCATTTGCATTCAATGAAGGTCCTTCCACCTCGGATGGATAAAAATACTAAAGATAAAAATATTATTACCTAGCAGGATGATCCTATCACTTACTCCCAAAAGCAGTCTAAGGAGAAAGGGAAAGGCCCTCAACTGGAGGTTGATTATAATGTGTTGACTCATTTAAGGAAAATTCATTCCCTTCTTAGTGTCTATGATGCTTTGATGATGTCTCCTGACTTGAGAGAGACACTGATGAAAGCCTTGCTTGAATTAGAGTCTTATCAAGCCTTCTTCACTTCTGATTTCATTGGTGAGGCATGCCATTTGAAAGAGATGCCATTAATTACCTTTTCTAGTCATGACATTCTTTTAGGGACTACTGAGCACAATCGTCCCTTATACATCACTACTGAAGTCAATGATTATGAGTTGAACAGATTTCTTATTGACCAAGGCGTTTCAGTAATTTTTTGTTTGGAGAAAGCTTGAAGAAAGAACTTAAAAGGGAGAGAGGAAAGGGTGGAGTTTGAGAGAGGGAGAAGATCCTTGGAAGGGGTTTCAAGGGAGTGTGAAGAAGATTTCACATGGCTTCTCTAGCGAGCTTGCACCTCAGTACCATCATATTCAAGGTTCATCTTGAGAAAAGTTTTAGGAAGAAGAAGACCTCTTTGTTGTCAAAGGATCCGGCTCGTCCGCCGAACTGGGGCAGGTGGAAGTGATTTTGTAAGGGTTTCTCCACCTAGCTGTGGGAGCTAAAGGAGAGTCACTAAATTTTTAATACAATACTCAGAGGGTGCGTCTAGGAAGTGGACGTAGGTCAAGTTTTTACCGAACCACTATAAATCTGGTGTGTTCTTTCCTTTATTTTTTCCGCATTTATTTTTCATTGCGATGAACTGCTTGGGTGAAATTAATAATCTAGCTTTTTATTGTGAATGAAATTAGCTTATGCACAAAGTTATAAAAAGATATTTCTTTTCATTAAAGAAGTTCTTAAACATCTAATTCACCCCCCTCTTGGTGCATCTCGTACTTTTAGATGGGAATTTTATCATGTTCCATCAGTTGGGTTTTCTGGAGATATTATTATTTTATGGAACTCTAAAATGGATGGATTTTCTGTTTATGACTCTTCTTCTGAAATTGTGATTGGTGATCTTAAAATTTATAATAAAGGAATACAGAGAGTAGCATGGGTGTATGGAAGCAAAGATGTGTATAAAAGAAGGGAATTGTGGGAGATGTTAAACATGCATTCTACTACTGAAATACCTATGGTATTAAGAGTTGATTTCAATTGCTTGATTTCCAAGGAGGATAAGAGAAGGGAGAAAAGGTTTTACTTTTCTTAAGGGCCGAAGTAAATGAAGGCATTTTTGGCTATTGGGCCTAAGTTTACATGGTGCAACAATAAAATAGGTGGAGCAAGGATTCTTGAAAGATTGGATAAATGCTTTATCAATTCAACTGCTTTGTGCTCTTCACATCGGATGGTGCTTAGACATTTGGCTAAAGTGGCATCAGACCATTGTCCAATTCTTTTAAATATACTCGAATTCAATACGGTTACAAAAAGGAGTATAAGGTTTGAGGACATTTGGGCTTCATATTCAACTTCAAGTGCTGTGGTATGGAAAGAATAGAACAAGTCTTATCATGGGAGTTGTTCTCAAATTCTCAACACCCAGAACTTTGATATCATTATTTTTTGGAGTAAAGATAAACCAAAGAATCTTAATCAATTAAAAAAATGTATTTTGAAAGATACTGGATCTCTAAACAAAATAATCAACCATTGGTTCACTCTCGGAAGAGAATTTTTGGAATCTTAAAGCTAAAGTAAGTGAATTAAATTCAATTATAGCTCAGTTAAATTCATGGTGGAAACAAAGAGAAAAGGTGAAGTGTATAGTAGAGGGAGATTGCAACTCAAAGTTTTTCCATTCTTATGCTAGTTCAATGAGGAACTCCAACTGCTTTGGAAAAATAAAATATGAGAATGGTATTTTGGTGGAAGAGCAAAAGCATGTTGAAGAAGTTTTTTATTTTTTTCAGTTTTTCAAGCAAAAATGGATTTCTCCAATACTGTAGATTTTTTTTTCAAGCAACTTATCATTATTTTTTGCAACAGTGTGATAGATGCGAATTCACCGAAGCTAGTTAACAAAATTTCTTATGGCAAAGAGGGGAGTTCATATGAGGTTGATAATAATGTTGTTGTCGAGATAGAAATTATTGAAGAAATAGGTACAGATGTTGAGAAAGAAAAATTTCTGAAGAATATGCTTAATATTGGAAAAAGTAATGAAGTTAGTAGAATGAAAGATGAGATTATTTTTGCTTGGTCTAAACTGCAGAATATTAAATGCTTACATAGGAATGAACAACTGAAAATGTTAGAGGATGGAGTAGCAGTTAAATTGAACTTTGAGTTGTGTAATAAGAATTCTTAAATCATGCAGAATTCACTTGTGGTTAAATTTCTGGGAAAGAGTCCAGCATTTGCAATTTGCAGCATGGTGTTGAGAAGACAATGGAATAAATTTGGTAGTGTCCACTTGACGACACTTGGTATGGGATGGATTTTATGCTCTTTTAAAAATTCTGAGGCAATGGAGGAAGTTCTAAATGGTGGACCATGGTATGTTGGATGGCACATTATTGGAATGTATAAGTGGCTAATTCATTTGATCCTAGCTCATTCAAAGGAATTACCACACCTGTATGGATTTGGTTTCCATGTTTACCCATGTTTTGTTGGGATGAGGTGAATATTGCAAGAATAGCTTCTTTTATTGTTAAACCATTATATTTGGATGGAAGCTCTTTCAAATGGGAGAAAAAAGAGTATGACCTGATTTGTGTGAGGATAAACTTGGAAAATAAGCTACAAAATCGTGTTTGGGTTGATGGAACCTTAGGTAGATTTTTTCAAAAGGTGGAGTATGAGAAGATTGATTTACTTTACTATCATTATGGCAAAGTTGGTCATGATAGAGAAATTTGTCCTGAAGATAATGCAATTCCAAAGAAAATTCAACCTTTGAAGCAAATGATTAAAATATGAAGTGATGTCCATGTTTCAAAAGAAGTAAAGGATTCTGATATGAAAAAAATTGAAAATGGCGCATGGATTCATGTAAAATTCAAGAACAATAAATTCATAAATGGAAGGTTCAATGGGGGAAGCAAATATGTGAGAAATAATCAAGGAAATCTTCATAAAGAAAATAAAACCAGAGGCATAGAAGATGAAGCAGCAGAAATCATTAGCAATTCTAATGTGGAAATATTGTCTGGAAATACAGCTCCTGAGGTGATCATAAATGAAGAACGATGTACAAATGTTGTTGGGATCAATGATAATATTACGATGAACAAGTTCAATGTTTTAGCTGAGGAAGCTGAAGATGGTGAAGTTAATGTGCAGATGCTTAAGGAGATCATGAAAAATAAGAAAGTTACAGCATTCCTTTCAGTTCTTAAACAACGGGATAGCTCAGAAGGTATGCCAATTTTTATGAAAGAAAAAAGTGATACTTTAATTATTTTGGTCAAAAATAAATTGGCAAAAGAAATAAGGTCTTCGGGACCGGTTGAAACTGAAAATAGAAAGAAAAGAGGAGAAGGAAGAGGAAGTAAAAAAGATGGGGATGTATCCCCTTTGGTTATTTAAATGGCTTCTATTGTGTTTTGGAATTGTAGGGGGGCTAGGAAGAAGGATGCCTCCTTGTATCTTAAAGAAATTGTTAGAGACCATGTTTTTTTTTTTATTTATTGTCTTGACGGAGACTGAACTATCAAGTATAGATAGAAGAGAAGTTAATAGTATTATTGGGATTGATTGGAATTTTTTCCATCACCCAGCACAAGGAATAGCTGGAGGAATTTTGTTTTTGAAGAAGAAGAATTTGGTCTCATTCAATGTGATTGAGCATTCTTCTCAAATGGTTTTTGGTTCACGTACTACTACTTTTGGTAGATGGAATAGTGCAACAATATATGGGAAAAAACATTGTCATGAAAGAAGTTTATTATGGGATAAGCTTGAGAAGTCCATGGTGAGTAGCATTCCTTCCATTGTAGGGTGGATTTCAATTGTATTTAAATAAGATAAAAAGGAGGTAAAAGGTTCACTTTCTCTAAAGGACCTAGATATTTGAAGACATTTATGATCAATAATGATCTACATGATGTTGGAATGGTTTGACCAAGATTTACTTTTGTAATAACAAGGATGGGGCTGCTAGAAAATGGGAGAGGCTTGATAGGTGTTTGCTGAATTCTACTGCCTTGCAATTGGTTTCGTTAGTGAAAAACAGACACCTTGAGAGGATTGCGTATGATCATAGCCCGATTGTTTTTAGATTGGAAGAAAGGCAACGCAACAAAGAGAAGAATATAAAATTTGAAGATACTTGGAAATCTTACCCAGCTGCTTGGAATATAGTAGTGAAGTCTTGGGGAAAAATTAATTTTGGCAATGAAGTTGACATTTTATATAGAAAGCTGAGAAGAACTTTAAAAGCACTATTCTTTTGGAACAAGAATAAATGTAAAGACTTATGCTTACTTAAAGACAAATTAAAAAAGGAAATATTTGATCTACAAATGAAGGAGGCGATGGATGCAGGAATCAATTCAGATAATATGTTGCTTCTCCGAAGTAAAGTTCATGAGTTAAAAATTACTCTAAGAAGATTATCAATTTGGTTGAACCAAAGGGCTAAGGTGATATGGGTTGAAGAAGGAGTTAAAAATTCTAGGTTCTTCCACAATTGCCTCATCTAGAAGGAATGGGAATATTTTGAGACAAATCAAAGATGAGAACAACAATGTGCTAGAAGAGTTTGAACAAATTTAAGAAGTTTTGCTAAAATTCTTCAATAATAAGTGGAAAGCAAGAAATTGTATTATTGATGAGTGGCCTTTGTTGTCAGAAAATCAAAAATTAAAGTTCAAAGATCTGAAAATGATCAGGGATGATTTCACTGAAGAGGATTTTAAAAGTGCAGTTTTCCAACAGAGAAATAAGTCACCGAGCAATGATGGTGTGACTTCTTCCTTCTTCAAGTTCTATTGGAATATTGTTAAGGAAGTTACTTGGACAGCTGTTAAGGAATTCTTTAAGACCGGAGTGATGAATAAGGAATGGAAAGACACTTTAATTGTGTTAATTCCAAAGGTAAAGAACCCTATCTTGCCATCCAATTATAAACCAGTAAGTCTATGTCAACCACATATAAGATAGTTGCAACTATGATGGTTAATAGAATAAAATTCTACATTTCAAACATCATTTCGGAAGAACAAATGGCATTCATTCCTGGTAGGAGTTTGACAGAACATTGCTTACTAGCTCAAGAGATATTCAATAATTTAAGAATATCTAAAAAAAGAAATGGCTTGATGGCAATCAACTTAGATATTGAACAAGAATATGATATCATGGGATGGCTAACACTTCAACACATTCTTATATGGTATGGGTTTCCATCCAAGTTCTCGGATCTGATTATAGAATGTGTAACTATTGTAAGGTTCTCTATTATATTAAATGGGAGGAACACAAGATGGATAAATGCTGAATATGGATTTTGTCAGGGGTGTCCACTATCACCTTACTTGTTTAATCATGTGTTCTCAGCTCCTATCAAGTGCAATTAAACAAAGAGGAAATGATTTGGGTGTTCAAGTGTCTTCTAGAAGTGAGAAGATTACCCATCTTCTATATGCCGATGACGTGCTACTTTTCTCTCATGCAAAACTCCATTTTGCTGGAATATTTAAGACCATCATTGCGAAATTCTTATGGATGGATAGGGTTCAGGTTAACATCAACCTGATTCTTTATTACATAGAAATTAGTTCTTGACATATGGTAATAGAATTTTGAATGGGGAATGTAAGAAGAATGCTTCTAGTACTTGACAGATTCTTATGGATAGAGGTAAACATATTAAGCCAATTATCAAATGGAAAGTGTGTAATGGAAGGAAGATCAATGCTATGAATTACATATGGCTACTTGACAAGTGTTTAAATATGTGGCCAACATTTGCTAATTGTGGGGAATTAGATGAAATAATGCTCAATCATTTTATAAATTTGGACGGGAGATGGAATAAGGAGGAATTGAAATGATTTTTTCATCAGAAAATTATCAGTCCGATAATGCATATTCATGTTGACACCAGTTGTGAGGAGGATAAATTGGAAGCTATGTTTCAACACTCGGGCAAATTAATTACTGCTTTGGCATATGCAAAACTGATGGAATCTAGTATCAACTTTTACGAATGGTTTTGGAAACTTAAACTTAATCCAAGAGTAGAGCTATTTTGGTGGAGATTGAGCAAAAATACAATTCCTACAAATCAATTTCTCAAGTACAGAAAACTAAGCAATGATGAGTTATGTGTTAGAGGATGTGAGGAGATTGAAAGCTATTCACATATTGTTGTTCATTGCAAATATCTAAAGAAGTTATTCTCAAGCTTAGAGATTGGGGCTTTCATATTCCGATGTTTATATCATTGGAGAATTATTTATTGAATTAAGAAACTTATCTTGTAAGCATATCAACGTTACTAAGGTGTATTGTATAGCGGTCTTTTTATCTTGGAAGAACAAGAACGAGGTAAAACATGGAAAATATGCAATTTCTTCTTCAATGATTGAAGCAAATGTATTGTCAATTGCTATAATCCAATCTAATCCAATTCTAGATAACTGGGGTGCTAATATCCTAAGGGAGTCCAATGAAACTTGGCACCCTCCACCTCCAGATTGGATAAAAATCAATGTTGATGCTTCAATATTAAGTTCAAATAAAGGTGGAATTGGAGGCATATTTATATATCATAAAGGAAGGTTGATTATTTCGTTTGGGAAGAGTACAGTTCATTGGGATGTGGCATAATTGGAGATGAAGGAGGTAATAGCAATAAGGGAGTACATACAAAATTGAATGATCGAGAGTAAAGGGGTTATCATTGAAAGTGATAATCTTAACATCATCAAATTTATTTAAGAATCATAAGTCCAAATGGAAATTGGATAATTGGGTGGAAAAGGAGCTATTTTTTCTAAATGGCTTCAGTAAGGTAATTTTTCATCATTTTAATAGAAGATGTAATAAAGTAGCATATCTATGTGCTAGTCTTATTTTACAAAATAGTTTTATTTTTGATAGCTTTTTCTTTTGCAACATTCCTCCTTTATTGCTTAGATTGTTAAAGGAGGAATTTGATCCCTTTAGTACTTGTACTTAGTTTTTATTTGATTTAATGCAATTTGCAAATCTAAAAAAAAAAGAAAAAAAAAAGAAAAAAGAAAAAATGGAATTATAGAAAATGCAAATCGGAAGGATGGCCTTTGACTTTGAATTGTCTAAATAATGTTGAAATTTGTTTATTGGAAAGGGAATTTTATATTGAGGAGGTGGAGTTGGTGTTGAAGCAAATCGGTGGGAATATTGCTCCTGGTAAAGATGGCGTTTCTTATTTATTTATCAAAGCTTATTGGGATACCATTAAATCAAATTTTTTTGAACGCTATCAAAAATTTTCTTTGCAATAGGTAGTTGAGTGATGTATGGAAAGAAACTTTGATTGCTCTTATTCCTAAGGTGAGCAATCCAGTCTACCCATGCAACTATAGACCAATCCGTTTATGTAATTCCGTTTACAAGGTGGCTACTAAGGGGATCTTAAACAGATTAATTGGTATTATTTAGAAGTTGATCTCAGATGAGTAAGTAGAATTTATTAAATGGAGATCTTTGTGAGTTCATGTGTTGATTGTTAAAGAATTATTCCATAAATTCAGATATTCTAGATCTGCTAAAGGTCTTGTCTCCTTCAAAGTCAACATGGAACAAGCATATGATTCTATGCCTTGGTTAACTCTTAGGAAAGTCTTGGACTATTTTGGATTTCCTTCCAAGTTCTCCAAGATAATTTTGAAATATGTTGAAGATCCCAGGTTTTTATTGACTATTAATGGCAACTTGTCAGACTGAATTAAAGCAAAGAGCAATTTTTATCAAGGTTGTCCCTTGTCTCCTCTCCTTTTTATTCTTTGCTCTCAACTACTTTCTAATGATTTTACTCAAAGTTCATGTGGGATTAGCATTAGTTTAGTAGGTCCAAAAGTGTCTCATTCAGATGATGTTATTATGTTTTCAGAAGCCAACAAGAAGGTCGTAAAAGAAGTTAAGGGCATCCTAATGATTTTTGTTCTTGGACTGGTCAACGGGTAAATATGGTTAAATCAACCATTCTCTTTGGTAAATTTGTAAGTAAAAGGAAAAATAAATTCATTACTCACTTTATGAGCTTCAAAACTGTGAAGGATTTTAATTATCTTGGGGTAAAAATTGCTTTAAGGAAGCTAGTAGGTGCTGATTTTCAATTTATCATTGATAAAGCCATGAGGATGCTTAATATATGGTGGAGCAAGTTCATTTCGTTGGCGCGAAATTCACTATGGTTAAATCAGTAAGGTTATCTTATCCCACTTTTTATGGTACACATTCTTTAGTTCCAAAATGTGTGCTTGAGGAACTTAATAAGTTGTGTAGGAATTTCATTTGGAATAAATCTAATGAAAGATTTGGTTTACACTATGTAAGTTGGAATGATTTATGCAAGCCTTTAAGTATGGGGGGTTGCGGATTGTATTCAAGTTCTTCTAAAGTTCCTATATTAAGAGAAAGTTTTGCTTGGAGATTTGTTCAAAATAAGGATTCCATATTGCACAAGTTAGCTCCTAAGTATGGTGATTTGATGAACATTAAAAACATAAGGAGAGGATGTTCATCTTCATGGAAATTATTAAATGGTAGAGGAAGAATGCTGAATCCTATTGTCAGGAGTTTAATTGCAAATGGAGGATTAGTGGATGCATACAAAGGCATTTTGATTTTGGACAAAAGCATCAATAAATGGCCTACATTTGTGGTTCCTCAAGATGAGGATGCAATTTTTGTTAAGGACTTTATTGCAAATAGTTGTTGGAATGAAGATGAGTTATTGAAATACTTTGGCAAAGACCTGGTGAATCTGATTATGCAGGTAAAAATAAATACATAATTGGCTAAAGATAGTTTGGAGCTTATACACCAAAAATCTGGAAGATCAATTTTTGGATTGGCTTTTGAAGCTTTGATGCAAGGTAGTGATGACTCCCAAGTGTGGAAGTGGATCAAAAAAGAAAAATTAAGCTCTCGAGTAGAAGTTTTATGGTGGAGAATATGTAGAATTATTATTCTTATATTTCAATTTTTATCATACAAAAGATTAATTGGCTATGACAAATGTCCTAGAGGATGTGATGACTTTGAAGATATACATCACGTTGCTAGTAATTGCACAAAGCTGAAGGAAGTATTGCAACATTTAAATAAATGGGGATTTGGAATTCCTTTGTTTGTTAGATTTGTAGAGTGTATTAATTGGATGGAACTCCTTGTTCAGAAGAATTATATGATTGTTAATCTCTATTGTGCTTTCTTCCTCTATTGGAAAGCCAGAAATAGTTTCATTCATGAAGAATTGGAAGAGAGCTCAGCATTGATTTATTCAAATGCTATTTGTTTTTCTTCGGTCTCATATAATTTTTGTCAACTCAACTCGGGCCACTGGGATGCTAATCAATCGTTTAGACTTTCCAATCTTTGGCATCCTCCTCCACCCAATTTGTTAAAGATTAACGTTGATTCCTCGCTACTTCCTTTGTATACAGCTGAAATTGGAGGGGTATCCTGTGATTGCAAGGGAAGATTTTTGTTGGCATTTAGAAAATATTGTGTTCATTGGGACATTTCACATATGGAACTTTCAGCAATTCAATCTTTAAAGGATGTAATTAAAGACTATATGTTCAAATACAAAGGTATAATCATTGAAGATGACAACTCTAACATTGTTTCAGTTCTTCAAGGTGTTTGGAACAATGGTGTACACAAGGTGGAAGATCTTGATTTTCTAAGAGATTTCAACTTTGTCATTTTTATTTGTATATGAAGGAATATCAATAAGTTAGCGAATTTGTATGCTAACTATGTTATTTTTAGCAACTTTATTTGGGAAGAATTTATTCTGAATAAGGTTCCTCCTTTTTTTAATTTGTTAAAGGAGGTATAAAATTTGTAGGTTCTCTACTTTGTTTTCTGAGTTATTAATGCAATCTTTTGCTTCATAAAAAAAAAAACTAACTTTCAGAACTAGGTTGATAACTAAAAAATGCCTGACGTGGCTCAAATTCGCTTGTCTCGCTCTCAAAATCCCTCTGTATCTCTCTACCTTATTTTATGGTTTACATGAAAAGAATGGTAGAATAATGGAAAAATTATATTTTTAAGTGCAGAAAATGGCCTAGAGCCTAGGTGCCACTGTTTGAGCATTGGATAACTATTTCATTTTTCATTTTAAAGAGCTCATATTGTCGGGGTACCACTATTCAAACATCGGGCACAGACCCAACATCAAGGCTCCAGGTGACACAACACCTAGGCAATATAGAAGAAATTTATTTAGATTTTATAAATATGCATTCAAACCTCTATACCCTACTTCAGA